>CM047582.1:28423868-28492416 GCA_026184515.1 Peronosclerospora sorghi | reverse complement strand
AATCGCTATCAATGCCTCGTCCACTTCAGACCGAGGGGTGATACTGGCAGCTAATGTGCCCAATATCTCTTCCTCGCCCCTGGTGCACTTAACGACCTCGAGGGTCCACTGCGACAAGACCGCCGACCATCTGCCTAGACTTCCGTCCATTGGCTGATAATAGCCAGGCGAAAGTAGACCGCCTTGACAGGACCTTTATAGGTCGGCCGACCAGCAGGTTGTAACACACATCCAGAATTCGTAGCAACGCCAGAACTTCTTTCTCGACAATTCCATAGTTCACTTCATTTGGCTTCAGCGTTCTGCTAGTGAACGTGACCGGATGGTACACACCATCATGATCTTGTACTAGAGTGGCCGAAAGGCCCACTGACTAGCATATACAATAATGGTCGGGACCTTTTCGGGATCGAAATGCTTCAAAATCGGTGCCGTCACCATCTTAGCCTTCAACATACCAAAAGAAAACTTTGCACACTTCATATGGTCTTCGGCCTCCACTTGCGAATAATCTGCAGCAAGACCAGAGTCGGTGCCCCCATGTAAAGTTGCCCGGTCTTCTTCGCGCAACATATGGTAGTCCACTTCCCGGAGCTCATACAACACAGCCTCGTAGATAGCAAAATCTTCGATGAAGCGGCTGTAGTAGTTTAAACTTCCTAGGAAGGACTGCATTGCCTTCAGAGACTTGGGAAACGGGAGGTTGCTTAACGAATTCAGGTCCTTAGGATTAGCCTCTAGACCATTGTTCGAGACCATATGACCTAAATAGGCGACCTTGGACATACCCCAAAAAATTTTTATGGCGCTGATAGATAGGTTCCAGCGGTCGCATGTCTCCAACAATCGTTCAACCTTCTCGCACATATCGTTCCATGACGAGGCAGGTATCAGAATGTCGTCGATGTACGACCGCCTCCCTAGAACGGACGGCCTTCTTTCCCGATCGGATTCACCCTCTGTAAACACATCATAACTTTCGGCAGGGTCCCCATCGGTCTTGATTTTGAAGTGTCCGTACAGTGCGTTGTCTATCAACCTTTGATAGATCTGGGGTGCGTTCTTCAGACCGAACGGCATACGGTTCCACTCGAAAAGACCAAACGGTGTCACAAATGCGGAAATCTCACGGGCTCGATCAGTCATCGAGACCACCCAAAATCCACTTGCCATATCTAGCGAACAATACCACAAGGTCTTGTTGAGGTCTTCCAACAGATCATTAATCAGCGGCATCGGGTACACCATGAGTTTAGTAAAAAAAAAAACGATTTACCAGCCGATAGTCGATGCACAGTCTAATGTCAACGCCGTTCTTCTTGATAACAATTACTATCGGCGAGGCCCATGGCGAGGTTGACGGTCTAATAATCTTGGTGACCAACAGTCCTTTCATGAGATCAGAAAGCTTTTCACGGTAATGTGGCGCCACGCGTCAACATCGCTGGGCAATCGGCTTGGCATCTCCAACGTCAATATCGCAAATCGCACCACGGGCTGCCGGTGGTAAGGCGTTGCCCTTTCCGATCAGCAGATGTCTTTTCTTCCATATGATATTCTTCAACTGCTCGATCTGGTCTGGACTGTTAAGGTCTTGATCACCCACTTGTAAATCATCCGTTGTAACTTCGGGCGAGTCGGCAGACACTTCAGGGAGGACTGCCATTTGGCTTTCCAGCTCCTGAATGTACTGTTCCCCGCCTTCATGTATACAGACTTGTTCATCTTCTGGGGCGATATCACCTAGACCATCTGGACCGGATGCACGCCCCTGGTCTTGATCGACGGGCTGTCCTTCACTGATATCGGTCTGATTAGGAATACCGTCATGGTCCGACCTAGCAACTTCATGTTCCCCTTCTTCCGTTTCTTGCTCCGCTGTCGCCTGGTCTTGTGCTGACATCACGTTGACTAGCCTCGGCTCGTCTACTTGATGGTCCACCGTTCCTGGTGGCTGCGGCGCCTTTCTTCGGACCAACATCTTTTTTGGGGTGACATAACTTGTTTTTTCCACTAAGGGTGATGTATCCTCTTCCACCGACCCATCATCGCTGATAAGATCGGTGGTCGATTGGTACGCCAGGTTTTGCCACTCGACATACCGCCTCGACCCAATCGAGACAAACCCCATCTTCCTTGGTACCTTCCCTTCTGCTAACCACATGCCGACAATAGTGTTATTGTCCAGTGTCGGCGGCTTGTCACCGATATTGGTAACACGGACAAAATCACGTCGACCAGCACTCTTTACGAAGGTCGAGACCCACCGATCGCCACTGGTCAACCACAACTTCCTCGAACGAAAACCTTTCTCAACCGGGGTATCGGCAGACCGACCAACTGGGATAGTGAGGTCTTGGTCCCACCGGACCAGATCGGTATACGAACCATACAGAGGTCTTCGACCAGCCAACTGGACCTGGAACTCATCCGGGAGCGTATGCACTCCATGTGGCAGGTCTAGGCGAATACCAGCTGGGACCATGAAATCCATTCCTAGTAAAGCGTCTTGACCAGCCAACTTGCCAACCCAAGCGCTGAAAAAGTAGACCAGCGATCCCGACAAAGTAATTTTCACACGCGTTCTTCCTTCGGTCATATAAGAGTTTTCGCCGATCCCGACGCATTCTTGTCTCTGGGTATCGTCTATACGACATCCGACCTTACGAGCAAAGGCGGAGTCGATTATCGATACTTCAGCTCCAGATTCGAACAACATCGTCGCTTTCTGGTTATTAATCTTGCCACAGGCTTTCGCCTGGTTGAACCATTTATCAGGCGCGTGATACTTCCAGTATCCGCGGGATTCTCCAGGCAGCAAGTCCAACTGCATAACCACCTTAGTCCGGGAGTACTCATCGGTCTTTGACTGTAGACCAGATGGTCTCGCTCGACGCAATTTTGAATAGAACGTGTATTGTCGGTCTTATCCTCCTTGCCGACATATGCATAGATGTGAACCGTAGAACGCTCGGCTCGATCCAGATTCCAACCTGGCGAGCGTTCTAGTTTAACATCTTTTCTGCGTCCGGCGGCAGCATCCCCGCATGCTTGTCCGGCACGTACCACTTGCGCATCATGTTAAAAAATTCTTCAATCTTGCAGTGGCCGGTCTCGTGGATCTCTCTACATGA
The DNA here is from genome assembly GCA_026184515.1 of Peronosclerospora sorghi. Classification (NCBI taxonomy): domain Eukaryota; phylum Oomycota; class Peronosporomycetes; order Peronosporales; family Peronosporaceae; genus Peronosclerospora; species Peronosclerospora sorghi. The sequence continues at coordinate 28,489,282 of CM047582.1, read as the reverse complement.
CTTGCATACGAAGAGGCAGTGGTCAGTCGGGTGGCCGCGTCTCTCGCACTTCTTGCACACCATCTTCTTCCAGCAGTTTGGACCATCATGTTTGCTCGACCCACAGTGGGAGCACTTCTGGCGAGGTCGGTCCGGATCGGACTTACTTCCGTTCCTTCCCTTCCGGTCCACCTGGTCGGACTTCGACCTGGTCCTCGGGGCAGATCCCGCAACATAGACGTAACGATACTGGTCTTCATCCGATGACTCCTGGCTAGATTGACTTCCGCTTTCCCCTTCCGATACCGTGCTGTCTTCGGCTACGATCGCCTTGACCGCTCGGGTCGGTCTGGTCCAGGGTCTCTTGACCGGATCGGTCTGAGTCTGGGTCTTGGATCGATATCGACTTGATCCACCAGCACTCTTCGTCCTCATGCTACGAGACTGCTGCAGCGTCCGTAGAGTCTGTTCAACTTCACCCGCGTCCCTAAGACGCAGCAGAGTAAGCTGGTCCGCCAGTTCTTGATCGTCCAGGGTACTAATGTAGCGACCCACATGTTCCAGAGCAGCACCGTTCGGCGGGTTATTCTCTTTGATTGTTATGCCGGCACGAAGCGCAGCCACGTTCAACCGATGCAACTAGATCGGTGTCTCGTCGCTCCGCTTCTGCATATGGTGATACTTGCGAGCACTCGAAAATCCAGAGTTACAATATTGCCCTTCAAACTCTGCACATAGCTGGTCCCAGTCAGACCGGGCATCCCGACCTAACTGTTGGATCCAGTTGGCAGCCGGTCCTTTCAACAAATCCCGGAAGATCAGACACTTTTCACTTTTCGGGGTCTGGTCTCGCAGGAACGCAGACTTGACCCGACCGAACCAGTACCGGGCCTGGTCTTCATCAGCATCCTTGCCAGTGAAGTCCTTGAGGTCGGTCGTCGCGGCCATACGGATGCGCGGAATCGCACCAGATCCAAAGTCGTAAGCAATAGTGGAGGCTAGGTTAGCCTTGCGTGGCTTGCCAGCGCCCGTACCGTCTGACCCACAGTGGTCTTCAAGACCGCAGACCGACTCCATGTCACAATCACTTGTCTTACTTGGTCTACGCGGTCTGGCCGGTTTCGGCTTGCGCTTCCCTTTGCCGACTTGCTTACCACTTCGAGTAGTGTTATCCATAGATGTTACCGATTCCATATCCACATCCCGGCAAACATTGGCACTTTGGTGGGTAGACCGGTCTTGGACATGTGGGCACATAGGTGGTCTAACCCGTTCTTCCATGAAACGCTCCATCATCGTCTCAAACATGGCTTGGACGTTAGCTGGAGTCATGGGCAACGTGTTGATACCCTCTTTTTTCGGAACTGAGGCCTGTGGGGGTCGCTGGAGCCCCGAGTGGCAAGCAGCCCCTTGCTGCCGCATGTCCATTTTTTGTTCCGGCTGGGAATGGTCCACCCCCATGGCCATCCGCTCGACACCAGTCTCCAACTCTGATGAGCTGTTCGAGGCCGGTGGAGATTGATAAACCGATTCGTCATCAGAACCAATGTCAACAAGCGCTGTGAAGACTTCATCGACCTTCACTGCTGCGGTGGGAGTTGGGCGGTGAACCGCCCCCACCAGTGAGACCAAATGGTCGTGGAAGGTCGACATCGACGATTTCAGCCTCCAAGTCTCAAATTCAAATATTTTTGGACACCGGCGGGGTTATGAATTTTAATGCCAACCTCCGCCAACATCGCCACCAAATTCTTGACGAGCAGTAATGGTCGATAACTCTGGATCGGCTCGGTAGTGGGACCGAGAAGACGGTCGGGGATATGGAGGTTTAACACCCGAAATACCTGGTTTTGGCGAACAAATCGCTTCAATTCAAAAACATAATACATCTTGTCCAGGTCTTGTTCGGTGATAGCCTCATCCCCGACCTTCGACTTTTCTTCGAAGTCGTCTTCGTCGGGTGGCATTCCCAGACCTTTTCTGGGCACCTTGGGTACCTTGGGGACTTTAGGGAGGTAGAACGGATCGTTTCAGTAAGCCTCCAAGTAATTTTCATCTTTTAGTTTTCCATCAATTTTTTCATTCATACACATAGGATCAGGACCTTGGTCCTGATCCTTCCCGGAACTATAGCAAGACCTGCTATATTCCCGATCGGCTCCGGTGGGAGCCTTTTGGGGAGGAAAAAACTTATTAATCCCGATCTGGTCCTCCGCCAGGCCAGATCGGACATCGCCATCTTTATCAACAACGAGAAAGTAAGGCGATAGCCTTTCCTTACGTCCTCTACAGAACGACTCCATATTCAAATCATTCAAATCTTCGAATCCAATTTTTGATAGAATATCAGCACGGTGATATCCACGATCACCAAGTGATCCGGGCACGCGCACCCTTGTGGTGGAGTCAAGTTCGAAATCGAAAACATTAGAATCGATAACCTGACTACCACCATCGCGCCCAGTCTTCCAACTTTCGGAGGGGGTACTCCGCGGACCACCACTTGAGATCTGGTCCGATCGTCCGCTGCAAGCAGACGACCGGTCGTCATCAGAACCCACTTGGTCCGATTGTTTAGTGTCCATCTCACCTTGTGTACCCGATGGAATGGGCTAGTTACACACTAGGTGGATCGGGATCGCCGATTGGATCGAACCGGTCTTGAATATAGAAGACCGATCTGGGTAGGTATCTCTGGGGCGGAACTCTTCACCCCAGACACAAACAGACCAAAAACACTTCCAAGAGATAACTTCCAATAGGTCGATAGTCCAAACGATTAAGACCTGACCAATACGAAATAATAGAGGGTAGACCGACCGTTCCGGTCTAGCCCCTGACCAATACGAAATAAGACCAATACCGGTCTAGTTTCCAACCAATATTAAAACAAGCCAATATGTCCGCGTAAAGACCCAATATGCTCGTGAAACTCCACAAACGATATCTCCACGCCAAGACCAATCCAGTGAATAGCACGTTCCAAACGTACTTGAGTTGAGGTGTTGAGATCGCCAAATCGTACTCTCGTCGAGGGACTTCCGGTGGGCCAAAGTGCGCGTGCGGCGCGTCCAGACCGGGTATAATGGGCGAGAGGGGATAATTCGACCCTCTGCCCCCAAACACTCCGCGGCGGGAGAAGGCGACTAGTGTACGAAAAGGGAAGAACGGCGACCCCTAGCCGTGGTGTGAACCAAGACCAGAAGAGGTTTCAGCCACTTATCCGAAAGCTAAAAGATTTCCTTACTTAAAGGTATAACCTCTGTCTTAAAAGGTAAAACCACAACTAAAATACTACTACCCTATAGTCCCTAAATGTACCCCCACAAAAATATGTAAAATACCCAAAGTCGGGTGACTCACCAAAACTTGCGTTCTTGACACTTCTTGGGTCTGATAGGCTGAAAATCCCCCCTTGTTTAAACCAATCCGAAATTAGACCAAATGCCTTGACAAAACTTGACCAGATGTGTGCCAAATTTTGGGCACGATTCTCCACAGTCATATTACCACGATGTACTGGCTCCACTAGCGTGCGTGCGATAGCTGCTTCCAAGGTACAGTAATGTAGACGAAACAATGCGCGTATTATAAGAACGTAACAATAAAACACCTTTATTCCATGTAATTAATTCCAACAAACGAAATCTCCAGAGAAACGTGAGCAGACCAAATCGTAACGTAAATACCAGTTCCACTTTCCAACAAACAATGCAATTCCACTTCGCGCCCCGCGAGAAACAAACGTACTATGCTGTGCCTGTGTATTTGTGTACTACAGTTAGAATTCTGAAGTGACTATATTAGAATTAAGTAAAAATCTAATCTATCAAAATGTATATATAAATTTGGGTAGCACCCATAATGAAATGGGGTGTTACCCAATTCCCCTTTACTGAAACGTGGCCGAATTTCGGGCCTCTTCAACAATATAGTGCAGTATTAACGGTACCGATCAAAGTCATACTTCCCTACAGCGAACTAGCGGTACGCACACGAGGCTGCCACTGATACGCTCCATGATGGTACTGGAAACCAACACTGGCCACTAAATTGTCACTCTCCTTCGGACCGCGCGAGCCAAAAGCGTACGGCAGGGGCTTGATTTTCTTGCTCTCAATCTCGTTCAGTAAAGGAGTAAAAATTTTCCAGGCCGCGCGCAACTCGTCATCACGCACAAAAGCGGCTTGTTTGCCGCGCAGCACGTCCAGGATGAGGCGCGTGTAGGCTCCTGGTACCTTTTCGCCTTCGTAACGCTCAGCATATGACAGGTCGAGCTCGCTCGAAATCGCCTGGGTCTGCAGCCCCGGGCATTTTACGTTCACCTTCATATACACTGCCTCTTCCGGCTGCAAACGCAGCACCAACTCCTGCAAGGGGATTTTAACGCCTGGGAACATATGATCCGCTCCCGGAGGTGAACGGAACTGCACACGAATTTCACCCTTTCGCTCATTAAGGGCTTTGCCAGCCTTCATAATGAATGGTACTCCCGTCCACCGAGGATTGTTCACATAGATGACCACCGTGGCAAAAGTAGGAGTTAATGAACCCTTCGGAACGGTTGGATCCTCAAGGTATCCGGGCTCGTTGCGTTCTTTGTCACCAAGATACTGTCCTAGAACAGTATTCTCCAGCTTAATCGGCTCAATGCAGTTTAGCACTTTAACCTTCTCATCGCGGATGTAGTTAGAGTAGTTCTTGCCTGCAGCCAATACAGGCGGTTCCATAGCCACAAGTGACAGAACCTGCAACAAATGATTCTGCATAACATCACGAATAATGCCATACGAATCAAAATAGCCACCTCGGCCTTGCGTGCCGATGTGTTCCTTGAAGTTAATTGTTACGCTCTTGACATAGTTATGGTTCCAGATGGGCTCAAAAATGGTATTACCAAAGCGTAGCACCAGCAAATTTTGAACCATTTCTTTTCCAAGATAGTGATCAATGCGGTAAATCTCGTCTTCACAATAGATTGCACCCATGTCTCTCGATAGCTTATTAAATGAATCGAGGTCGTGGCCAAAAGGTTTCTCGACGATAAGGCGATTCCAACCACGTGAAGTGAGCGCCGCCTTCTTGATGCTTGTGCCAATGGGGACGAAGACTGTGGGGGGAATGGCAAAATAAAAGAGCCGATTCACCACAGACGTGCCTTGGACCTCCTCGAGCGCCTCCATCTCTTTGCTGACCTTGCCTACGTCCTCGGCCGAGTCATAATTGCCACAGCGGTAAAAACATTTGCTGAGAAAGGCCTCCTTTTTGGTCTCAGAATCAGGCGTACCAGCCTTGATATACGGCACGATCTGCATGCGGAAATCAGCGTCACTCTTGGCACTCCTCGCGTAGCCAACAATAACCACGTGCTCCGGCAGGTAGCCCATCTCATAGAGTGAAAAAAGCGAGGGATACGTCTTCTTCTTGGCCAGATCACCAGATGCGCCAATTACAAAGACTGTGAGAGCCGCTTCGAGATACTCGCAAGCATTGAGCCCGTCTACGATAGGGAGTTCGTTGGTGCTGCTGGAATTGGAGAGGCTCATGGTATATTTTATCTTATTTTGATTCGTAAATCGATGTTTGAGCAGTATACCGACACTGCATCAACATTTGACATATTGAAAAGCTTAGATTCGCAATTTATCTACCTTATACTTCAAGGTCCCACGTCATGATTCGCAATTTATCTACCTTATATTTCAAGGTCCCACGTCATAGTTTGCTCCGCGCGAATGGCGATAGGAGCGACACTAGTGAAAATACGGGTTCTCAAATTGGTGTTACCTATGATACAAAACAAACCATTTCAAATGCAGTTCGAAGGGTCACTGGCTCAACCCCGGTCACACACTTGTTGTTCCTGTGTCACTCTACAGCGAATATTTTGGGTGTGTGCCGCTACTATAACTAATACCCCCGTAGTCCGCAGTAATTTCGTCCTTTCACATGGCAGTCCGAGATAGCTGCGGATGGTAACACTGTAAGATACATGATGTAATTCAGTCTATCTTCAATGAGCTCCAGCTGGTGGTATGCCAGCTGAGCTTTTAGCCATCGATCCTGCTCAACCAGTTCCCATAAAAATTATTCGTCTTCAATTTGCTAGGATTCGTCGCGTTTGGAATAGCTAAGATAGTAAGCGAGATGGTGATATAAACGCCGGCCCGCAGCTCGTGAGGGAGATAAACCTGTTCAAGTGTGCTCTTCAAGAAGTCTTCATCGTCCTCTTGCCTTTTCCTCGCGCAGCACCAGCTTTAGATATCACAACTCTTGAGTGGTTCTACCTCGGCGCAACTGGACAATAAGTTCCCAAGCGCTCGGAGCCGATTGGTCGTCAGATAGCAGATGGTAGTTACTCGTGTCCTTTTTTGCTTGAATAGCTTCTGTAAAAACGAAGCCGAATGAATTGCATCCGTTGATCCTACCCCGAAATCTGGGAATTCGTATGGGGACTGGTGACACACCTTGGTGCTATCCCATAAGCGGAGGCCTGGAATGAAGCTGGTGCCTTCATATAAGCCGTTCAAGCTACCTGGATAAAGAGAAGCCGGTGGAGAGGCCACTGACCCCGAGTGAAGCCTCGGAAGGCGAATGCGACTGAGAAGTGAGGCATGTTAGCATACATACTACTCCCCCACCACATTCATCACGTATGACAGCGTTTAATGAACTTGACCATGACCCTCAGAAGCTGCGCAAACTGGATCTCGGACTGGTAAAGTCGGTTTTGCACGTTTGAGGTCAACAACGTCATTCCTGCTTCTGATCTTTGTAACAGGAGTGATCCTGTTACTGGCTTACACTGTATTTGTGTGAGGAAGCGCGCAATACAAAAGGGTTAGGATTAGTTGATAACAACTAATACTATAATAAAGTAAATATTTTAATATTCACGTGTTGCTTAGAACGCAAAATTAAGAGTGTTTATTTAATGGGTGGTTTAGAGGCTAATAGTATAGTAACTAACTAATTAATATAATAATATCAAGTATTCAACTAACTGTACTATTAGTTAACCTGCAAGATTCGGTATTTATACCGAATCGACTTTTCCTTGGTAGATTATAATAACTTATAATCTCTTATTTAAATTTCAGACAACGCGTCTGAAATTAAACTGTGATATTCTAACTTGAATATCAATTATGTAATGACACCCCATTACATCACCCCCCCACTTAAGGTGGTTGGCCAATAATAATTCTTATTTTGGCCAATCATAGGTGGCACTTGTTGGTCGGAATTTCTCATTCACCAACTGATTGACCATCGACTCGATGGTCAAAGCACACGGCGGCGCTCTAAAGAGCGCTGCTGAAAATATTGAAGGAGCTTCTTCCTCCGCCTCAGCACTAGGTGCTGAGGTGTTGAGCGACAACGGTGACGCTGCATTAGCAGCGTCAACTACGCAAAGGTCGGAAGACGTACCGTCTTCGACCACAGATGCTGCTAAGGCGGCATCTGGCAAGAAACAGGGAGATGTTGCTAATGCAACATCTCGCACGATGGCAACTTCCGAATTGCGTGTTGCCAAGAGGCCCATGTTCGGGAGTTCTGACTCCGAACTAAGTGATGGGGATACAGCTGTCCCCACTAAAGGATCTAGAGAGTCGAAACTCGCTAGGTGCTCATCGCCTAACAGCGATGACGACTCTGGTGTCGCTGTCTGATATGACAGCGACAATGATCATCACAGGTGGTTGCGGGAACGCAGAGCCCCACCTGGACCAAGTACTTCTCCACATCGGGGTTATTTAACCCCGGCGCGTAGTGTTGAAGCAGGCGGTGCTCCGCCTGCTAAAAGAGCTCGAACAGAATCTGTGCCTGCCGCTTCTAAAGCGTATCATCGTACGGAACCACATGTTCCGTACAGAGTGGGGTTTTGGACCCCTGGCTGGGCTATTGCCCCCACCAGTGGCGGTCACCGTAAACGGGACTGCCAGTATGTGTTGTTCGATATCAACGTGCATGATGACTGCGAAGACATCTAGTCACGTCGATTCGATCGAAGTACAGACGATAGACGTCTGTACTTTATTGACCTCTTTTTCCAGGTTCGATATTATTCGAGCCGGAATGTGTCAAGGAAGAACAGGGACGATAAAGACGCCCTGAATCAGAGTTGGAATGCTTTTGTTGAAAACTACAACAAAAGCCCAGATGATTACGTGAATAAAGTTCGAGTAATGCGCGAGCGCTTTTTAAAGCACTCACGAACAGGCAAAATGGAATACATCCATTTTGCTTGCATCAAAGAAGGGTTAAAGTGTGGTGTCCCTTCTCACCTCGTTTGCCCGCGGTGTACGCAGGGCGCTCCTCGTCTATCAGAGGAGGAGTTGCGGGGGTACGGTGGTTTTTCCGTACCCGCCGAAATTCAGGGTTTAATTGATACCCTGAATGCATCAACACCTACTGTTGATGCTACTTCGCATTATGAGTTTGAGACTTCTTCTCAAACTCAGTCAAAAGGTCTCGGGGCGTCGTCCCTCAGAACCTCATTCGGCTCCCAAGAGTCGAACTCTTGGGGATATCCCAGCCAGCGTACCAAGTACTCGGTACGCTGCCCCTTCTTCAAAGGCACCGAGTGCTTCGAGATCAAGCGCTCGAGGATATATCGCTTATTCCCATGATTATCAATCAGGGGCGGCGGAGGCTGAGAATTCCCTCGCCGTTGTTGTTGCGGAGCATGGTTCTTCGCTCCGCAAGCTCGAGGAGGGTTATTCCTCCTTTACCAGCGATATGTCTCACTGTGTGAAGACATACTGGTCTCTTCGCGAGGATGTCCGCGACATCCTCGGAGCGCACACTGCCCTCCAGCAGAAGAATGATCTTCTGTACAATGAGCTTTCTCGCTATAAGAGAGAGCTAGATCGGCGCACGGCTGATCTCGAGCAGTCGAAGGCGGAGGTAACGACTCTCCGCTCTGCTCATCAACGGCTGGAGGCCGATTACAAGTCTCTCTTGGGAGACTTGAAGAAGCACGGCATTTCCCGTGGTTCTGCGTCTCGTCGTAAGACGAAGACGAGTGATACGGCTTGAGCCGCCCAACATAGAATGTTGGGTGAAGCCGCATTGCTGTGGGAATGTCTAAGGTATAGGCATTCCCCCGAATCTCTTGGACCTTGAAGGGTCCAATGTACTTAGGAAGCAACTTCCGTGTAGGGAAGTTGCTTATTGCATGTGTAGGCAAATTAGTAGTACTTAGTAATACTAATTCACCTTTAAGAAAGGAGTTTTTGTTCTTCCTTCCTTGTTTATCTGCATTTTGCTTCTGCTTATCAAAAGCAGAGGCAAGTGCATCCTTTACATAGCGTATTACAGCTTGGCGCTGTAATACGAATTCATCTACTGCTTTATCAGCAGTAGGTGCATTATCCTCGTTGTCTGCAACCATTGCTGCAGACACATATTCATCATATGCAGCTTCAGTTTCAATTGAAGCTGCTTCCGCTTCTACTGTATTTTCAGTATAAGGGCCATCGTTTTGTTCACAAGTTGCAGTCGCAACTTGCGCATTGACTCGCTCAAAATTTGAGCGGTTCCCTCCCCCACTTAGATTTGGCGTACCGCCAAGTAAATCTGGGGTTCGTGGATGCCTTAAGGCATTCACGTAGAACGGTGTATGCTTAGTTGAAGCATGCACCGAATTGTTAATCGCAAATTAAGTGAGTGACAGATATTCACTCCACTGTTCAAAGGCATGTGCGTATGATCGCAACATGTCTCCGAGACGCGGTTAACCCGTTCCGTCTGCCCATCCGTTTCCGGATGGTCCGCAGTTGACATTTTCAACTGGGTTCCCAACAATGAGAACGTTTCTTGCCAGAAATGTCCTGTAAATCTCGGATCTATATTCGAGACAATGTCTTCCGGCATTCCGTGCAAACGGAATAACGTATCAACGAATATCCGCGCTGTTTGAGCGGCGGTTACGTTCGCTGATACTGCAGTAAGATGTACCATCTTACTGAAACGGTCTACAAAGACCACTATGCCGGTATTCCGACTATTGTCAGGTGGAAGACCGAATACGAAGTCCATTGAAATGGACTTCCAACACTCTGTCGGAACCGGCAGAGACTGCAGCGGAGCCTGTGCAGACTGCGCAGGCTTAACGCGCTGGCAAATCTCGCAAGCGCGTACGTATTTTCGTACCCACTTGTACTGGTTTCGCCAGTAAAAGTCACGTGAGAGAGAAGCGTATGTCTTCTCTCGACCTTGATGCCCCGAAATCGGTGCATCATGATACTCAAACATAATTTGATGTTTGAGATCATCGTCGTTTGGAACGACGATGCGACTTTTATCTTTTTGTCTGTGCTGTAAAGCAACAGACCATCGTGCAGTCGATATCGATGCACGCAAGCGCAGAGGAACTCTGGGAGTTCGTCGCGTTTCTCACTTGATTGATTACTTACGTAATCAATCAACAGACGTGTCTCCTCGTCTGTTTTTTACGCCTCGCGTACTTGTCGTATAATTGACGACGACAAAGCAGTGCAACGGATCGCGTTTGTCTTGGCACCTTCTGTTATGGACGGTTTCGTCTCGTAATCGGGCCTTCGTGATAGCGCATCTGCTATCACGCTCAACTTTCCGGGTTTGTAATCAACCGTAAAGTTGTATTCAGCAAAGAATGACAGCCATCGAGCCATTCTTTGAGAAATGTGTGGTGAATTCACGGCCGTGCGTAGTGACGCATGGTCCGTGTAAACCACAAACGGTCTATCTCCCAATAGATAGATCCGAAACTTGGCTTGATCATTGGGAACCTCTTTCCCAATGTTTTCCACTTGTAATGTGGATATTCGTTCACGGATATCCACTAAATCATCTGTTGCAACGATAATACAGATCTGTTCGATCTGATCATCGTGCAAGTTTCTCATAAACTTCTTCCAGCTTAGCGCTGGAAGAGCCATCACCTCCGAATCTTCTTTCGGAGGGTGTTCCATCAACAGAGACTGGGTAGATAATCCGGTCTCCGTTTGCGTCAAGACGTTGATCGTCTCGACGGAACTGCCCATGCAATCAGACGCACTCCTCTGATTGACTGCTACACAGTGATTACGATTCACCGTGTGCGAATACTCATCTTCATGGTGGCACTGCCTACCATGGAGTTTTGGCGATCAGATGTGCTCGTCTGATCGGCCGCCTTTTCTGCGACACGGTGGTCTTTATCACCCGTGTGCATGGCTAACGCAACGTGGTGGGCACTGGCCACCACGGAGTTGTGCTCACGATTGCACTCGATCGTGAGTTCACTCTCATCAACACGGAATTTATTCGTCGTGTTGGAACCTTCGGTCGCACAGTGGGTGTTTCCCACTGTGGATACTATTTCATTCTCACGGTGGGTGTTTCCCACCGTGGATATCACTTCATTCTCACGGTGGGTGTTTCCCACCGTGGATATTACTTCATTCTCACGGTGGTCTTTATCACCCGTGGAATGTTTCTCTCCAACACCAACGCCTCTTCTGTTGCGTGTGGTAGTCCCTCTGGACTCTCACCAGCGGAGGTACCTTCCGCTTATCGTGTCAGAACAGACCTGGTGGTGCCATCGCTATCCACTAGACTGTCTGACGCTGCGGTTGTATCCTCTGATACAGCCGGATTACACACAGGGTGATCAGATCCTGTGCGTCCGCCGCAGCCGATCGAAGGTTTAAACTTGGACATCCATGGGATTCCAAGTATCACATCGAACTTGTCATCTAAATCGACGACGATGAATTCATCCTCAAATGACAGTTCATTCAACTCGAACCGTGTTTTAATCACACGCTTTGGAATAGTCACGGTTGCACCTGTTGCTAACCGGACTGACAACATACTTCGTGGGGTTTCTACCTCCACGAAGCTCAACAGCGTTAGACTCTGAGTTCTAACGAAATTGTTTGACGCTCCTGTGTCAAACAAAGCTCTCATGGGGACATCGCTCCCGTGCGGCTTAACCTCCAGAGTGATAAGAGGCTTACCATCACCCTACACCTTTTGACAGGACATAGTCCCGTCTGGGGCTATTACCCTCACATGCCCTATGTCGGCATGTGGGATAACATTCCCAGTACGGCGCCCCGACCCTACTGGCGATTCTCGTTTTTTGCACCAACAGGGTGATGTCCCTGTTGGTGTCGCCGTGCAGCGGACGGTTCCGTCCGCTGACTGCGTGGCACCGGACGAGGTGCCATACACTCATGGGCAAAATGCCCCATTTTCGCGCATCTATTGCAGTGAATATTCTTCTTAAATTTCGGTTGCTTCGTGTTCGAAGCAACCGCAACCGATAGGTCCATCGGCTCTGGACCTTCACCGCCCATGCTCTGGCGCGGGTGGCTGTTTCTTGAGACGAAGTGTGAGCTTCGTCTGCCTGACTGCTGATTGTTGACATGCCGTTGCGGCATGTCAAAAGCGAAGGGCTGTTGAGCCTTTCGGCTGTACCCAGCATGCGATGACGCTGATCGCATGCTGAACTCCTCACGGATGCTCATATCAATGGCATCCCTTAGAGTCTCTGGCGGGTGCCGGTAGAGACTCTGTTTGAAGGGACCATCATTGAGTACCTTCATGAAGCCAGTGACCTGCATAGCAGGGGGCACCGGCTCATACACAATATTTGACAGCAAATATTGCGTCTTCTGAGCGTAAGCTTGAAGGTCAAGCTTACCTTGCCGGAGTTCCATAAACTCTTGCCGACTACTTAGCTCCATTTCTGGAGCTTCAAAGTTGAGCTTTAGCTCAGCTTTAAATTCCTTATAAGTAAGGAACGCAGAGTCATCAGTGGCTCTGCGACTCATCGCCCATGCCCTGGCTCTGCCGCCTAGACATGTTGTGGCGAAGTACGCCTGTTGACGTTCGTCAACAATATTTTGCGCAGAGATGGGATCTTCCACCTCTGCGAACCATCTACGAAGGGGATCGCCCCCTTCGCCGATAAAGGGCGGTACTCGCGCCTTTACTACTTCAACGCTATGCGTTGCAGGTGCAGTTGCGGTCCGCGCTGCCTCTGGCGCGGGCCGTTCGGACTTTTCTAGGTGGTTTAGCCTAAAGCGGTTCACCACCTGTACCACTTCCTCTGGAGACTTACTCTTGAGAAATGTAATGATGTCGGTCCCCATAGACCGAATCATTTCCGCCGTCGCGTCTTTACTACGCGACAAGAAGTGAGGGAAGTGTTTATTCACCTCTTTCAGCGTTCTTTCTCGCTCGGCAGCGGACATGTCTCGCGACATGATGCCGAGCGGCTCTTAATCTTCGCTCCGCTAGTTAACTAGCAGAACGGAACTGTGGTCGTTAAGACGGACCACAAAGTGCTACCAGGTGTAACAGGACTGATCCTGTTACTGGCTTACACTTTATTTGTGCGAGGAAGCGCGCAATACAAAAGGGGTAGGATTAGTTGATAACAACTAATCCTATAATAAAAGTAAATATTTTAATATTCACTTGTTGCTTAGAACGCAAAATTAAGAGTGTTTATTTAATGGGTGGTTTAGAGACTAATAGTATAGTAACTAACTAATTAATATAATACTATCAAGTCTTTAACTAACTGTACTATTAGTTAACCTGCAAGATTCGGTATTTATACCGAATCGACTTTACCTTCGTAGATTATAATAACTTATAATCTCTTATTTAAATTTCAGACAACGCGTCTGAAATTAAACTGTGATATTCTAACTTGAATACCAATTATGTAATGGCACCCCATAACGATCTTGCATCAGAGCAAGTTCGGGGGTTCGGACAGGGTATGTTTCAAGGTAGACCCCACACTCAAATTAAAGCTCGCATCCCCTTGGCGTCCCCCAAGTAGCATTTTGAGGGTCACGCCGCAAGGTATCAATGACCACTTAGCTTAGAACTTGTTCTCCGACAGGTGTACCGGGCTCGATACACCTTCAAGAAAATGCAGAAACCCTGACATGCATGGCGATTGATGTGCTCGTTAAGACAGAGTCATCAACACACTGGTGTGGTGGAGCGGCTGATAAGAATTTTTGAGGTTCGATCAGGCGTTCCCACAGCGCCCGGACTGCCGACTAACGAAGGGGGTCCCCTGGTTGTCTTTAGACTGGACTATGTCTTGCTCACCTTGTGTACCCGACGGCTTGGGCGTGGGTCGCTCTTCAGATGACCGGGACGTAGATCCGCGAGGTTCCGATGCAAGATAGAGATGAATTCGTAGCGAATCGACCGATGTGTACATCAGGTGCGATCAGGTGTGATCAGGCTCGATCAGGCGTGATCAGGTGCAAAACGTCGATGATCAGGACCGCCGGTCGATGATCTGGTAATGAATCGACGATATTTTAGATGATCACAGGTCGATGATCAAGATCGATAATCAGGGGATGATCAAGGTCGATGATCGATGATCAAGGGGTAATCAAGACCAATGATCGATAATCGCAGATCACTGATCGATATAGTTGATCCGGCACGAATTGGCGCGATTGCGGGTTGATGATCGCAGGTCGCAGGTTGCAGATCGATGATCAGGGGATGATCAGTGAAGGGGTTACTTGATCATGTGGTGGAAGTCTTCACCACTTGATCGACGAGCCTCTTAATCCTAGTCCGCTAACAGAATACGCAATATACTATGTATTATTAGCTTAGACCTAAGAGCAAGGGGTCGATCAACACTTCCCAAGTGCAGATCGACGGATTTCACTCAAATACACCTTGAGTTCCCGTGTGGCGCTTAAAGCAGCCGAACTTCTAGGGGCCAGATGTAACAGGGTTACATTCGAGTCACATCTAGTATGTGGTGTATGTGATTACACTACGGTTGGGGTCAGTATTGACCGGTTCGAAAGGTTTGAACCACTGGTTATTTTAACCAATCAGGGCAGGAGCCCTTGGGGGTGGCGTGTCAGCCATCCACGTGTCGGTACACAGGTGGTGTACACTACATTTTAGCTAGGTACGAATTTGTTATGTTCTGCTTAGTATTACATTTAGTTTACATTAGTTTAAATTAATTTAGGCTAATTATATATTAAATATATTCAGTTTACATTTCACTCTATTATCTACAGACGCACGACCTTGACCGGTCGCGCGTGTAGTGAGTGCCGTAGCCTAAAGGGAGCCCTCCCTTTAGCTACACCCTTAGTAAGGGAGATTTGCCGTTAAGGCTATTAAGTAAACCAAACCGGGAATCTTGGCCCCGAGTAGGAGATCTCTCTCCTACTAAGCCCTTTATAAGGGCGTATCGGCTAAGTAGCGGCGAACGCCGCTTTAAGGAAAAGTCTTCCTCTTTGCGCTAGCCGCACCGTGCGTATACGCACCGGATACACCAGACGTGAACCAATGGGGGAAGAGGTGAGAGCGCACTGCTCGATCACTTTCCCAAAAACCTTTACGAAAAACTACCGCTGGCACAGCGGGCGGAGTTGTAGCTGAGTTCCCAAGAACTCTACGTCTGCCGGTGGGCCAAAATGCACTAGGTGATCCCGCCCGGGACATAAAGGTGCTTATAAAATGGAGGGAGGCGCTAGGTGCCGTCCCTGTAGGTGATCTTATCGATCGGACGCAAAAGGAGAACTTTATTAATTCTTATATCCTAAAATATACCTAATATCAACCAATCAGAACTACCCATTCCAATCTGCTCCATCGACCAGTCAACCTGATTTCTCAGTCATCCGTCGCTTACCGTTAGGTACCCGTACCTAATGCCGCTTCTAATCCGATGGTCCGTCCATGTTCGCCACAGTTGTACCCACAGTTGTACCTCGAAATTTACAGTATACTTCACCACAGCCACCCCTGAACCTCGTCCCAGCCGGACAGCGGTTGGGGCGGGGGTCCACCCCGCAATCGATCAGGCTGTTACCACTCATAAACCGTGGCATCATCTATCAGGTCCTCATGATCGATCATTTCCGCATTTTCTTCGACACATCAATCATGCAAGCGATCACGAACAGCACTTCATCCCTCGATCGGCCCACAGCAGACGCTATAATCGCGGTAAATAATCAAGCGTATGCACGGGAGGAGACGCTACGCACGCGAGAGGAGGAAGTCGTCGTGTTAACTAACTCGCTCTCGGTGCTCGAGGACACCGTCCCGATGCTTCGGAAACAACTCGCGCGCGCTGTCCGTCAAGGTGCTGACCGCGAGGATGAGATTAAGCGGTTCCATGAGCAGCTTGCGCCCCTGCGCGATTATTTCCGTGGGAAGGTCAACGATCTCGAGTCCAAACTAAAGGCTTCTGAGGAAACCATAGCCGACCAACGTGCCTGGATCCGCGATCTGGAGGCGGCCGTGATCGAGATCGCTATCTGCTATCGGTTGAAAAAGATACCATTGCTAATCACGCACAAGAAACCTCGCGCCTTGAGGGGCTCCCGGATCAAGTGATGATTGATCAACTCCGGCACCGCTTAGGCATGCTACAATAGGCGTATGATCAAGCCGTCTCCAAGAACAAGCGCCTGATCGAGAAGGCGTTTAGGCTCAACTCCAAGACTGATAGACGCAAGCAACAACGCGATCGCATACGGGAGGAAATGAAACCAATCTTTTTAGAATGGAGGAACACGTCGCCGCCCTAGCCCAGATTGACGAGCTACGTGATCGTGTACCTGAGGCGTCGGCCAGCAAGGCCGATCTGGAGGGTCTGCGTGCCAGGAATTCCAAGTTGAAGACCAAACTTTCGACGGCGCGGCGCCGCCTCAGTCGCGTATCTGCAGATCATGACGCACTGCGCGACGAGTTGCGACGTGCTCTAGATGAAGCTGCGCAATTGCGTTCGTACCACTCGCGCCTCCAATCCGTGTTGGCTGGTGTGTCTCTACAGATGCAGATCACCCCGGTTGCTGGCGCCTCTCGTACGGGTTCTGATCAAGCTACAAGATCATCTTCTGACCCTCAGGGTGATTCGCCAGAGGAGTCCACCATTCGGCCCACTTCTTCGCCCAAGAGACGTGCTCAACGCTCGCGGTCCACACCTCGGTCCAAGCTACAGCGTCACGTCCCTCCTACTCCAGAAGAAAAGTCAGATGATGATCGTTCATTGGGTCCCGATCCGCCAGGTGGCAATCAAGGCGGTTCTCCTGCATCGATCGGCACACGAATTCTATCCAGCCCCACGATCAGCGAACTCGCGAGTGCAACTTAGCCTATCAAGACTCTGCCGGGTTCCCTTATCCTCGCACGGGTGTATACAAGTCGTTGATCTTGGTGCCGGATGGTACAGAAGATGCAGACATCTTGCCGTGGACTCCGTGTTACGTTGGCGGCTTAGATCTGGGCAACATCTCGGTACAATGGTCTTCGACTATTTAACAAGACCCGAGGTATGGTTGTTTCCAGTTGCCACGAATGCCCCTTCGACTGATCAGTGGTGCGCTCACTTGATCACCCAGTCGGAAGTGGAGTTGCTATACTTGCGACGTCCCTGGGAATCCTTCAAGTGTATGCTGCCACCCGTCTCTTTCCTCTCACTCGGCTGGTTTGCTGACTTTGAAGCGAAGTACCAGACGTTCCTGGACCATCATGCGCTGGCAATCTGGGAGTCAACTCATTACCTCCCAATAGATCAAGGCCTCAGAGATCGTGATGCCTTCTTTCGTGAATATTACCAAGGTCGAAGTCAGCGTAGAAGTCGCGACGGGGCATTGTGGAAGAAGGTCGTGGAGTTCGTCTTGCAGCGCATGATCAGCGGGGTGTGCGATCTCGACATTTTCTTAGACACGGCGATCTCATACTGCGCCCGGAATCGCCCCCTGAAATATTCTCCAGCTGATGGTGGATCATGTTACCCAGGGTACTTATTAGATCCACCACCTTGGACCCTGTAAGATGCGCTGCGCGAAGTTGACGCTTATGAATCTTGTCGGAGCCAGTATCTTCTTTCTGTTGAGGATCATCCTGGCCGTCATATCCCTCTTCTTTGCCGTAAGTTCTATGGGTCAGACTAGCTGGCTGATCACTTCTTCTTTGATCAAAAAACACTCTTGATCATACAATTTCCAACTGTTGCTTCGTCACTTTTCATGCATAACATTAATCAATCTTCCATCAGCTTATCTGCCGTTTCTCCATCACCATATCTCGCAATATCTATTTTAATTCACCACTTCAAATCAATAGTCACTTCTCCATTAATCGTGAGTTTCGTTAATCAATCTTCTCCAATCAAGGGTTCGTCAATCATAAATTCATAGTCAGTTCGTATATCCTGCGTTAGTTGGACTCCTCTTCCACCTGCATTACATCAAACCGATGTCTGTTGATCATCTTCCTTTCGAAATCCTTGATCAGAGCATCACAGTTCAGATCTGCCTCGTCTACCCACGACGGCTCGTTGTAACCCAGTAGACTTGATATTCGCGTAACGTTCTGCCATACCTAGTCTTTCGACTTGATCGGAAATCAGTGACACGATCAACTTCAAATTCGTCTGGGTCTAGTGTCCTTTCCCAGCTATCTTCGGGTAGCAAAGCTTCATCGAAATCAAAACGATCTTCTACCACAACAGCTAGCACAGTAGTGGGGCGATCTGGAAATTCCTTGACCAATTTCAACTTGAACAGGTGTACGTACCCCTGGGAATATGCGATAGTCGGTGCCAGATGTAACCAATCTCGCCGCATGATCACCGATCACCTCATCGACTCTGAAGTGTCCATGCCACATGTGCGCCAGTTTCTTCGCGAACCCTTCTTTCACCGAATCGAGGTATAACCAGACCATTGATCCAGCTTCGATCTTGTGTGGTGTCACTTGATCATTGTCTTTTTCAGCTGGATCAGCCATTGCTTGGTGCAATCGAGTGCTCACTTGATCACGGGCGTAAAGGTAGTCTTTCTGAAACTTATATCTCCACCGACGAGCATCCGGTCTTTACGCCAAATTCCACCTAGTTGTAATGTTGATTCCAACGATGATCGCGGATCCCACCCATACTCCAAAAAAATGGTGTCTTCCCACGAATACGATCAGGGGTCGAATTTAGCGCGAATACCAGTATCCCTGCATACGAGATCCAATCCTTCTGACTTACTTCTGATACATACATCTTGATCGCCCGAGTGATTGTTTGCACCGTTCTTTCTGCCTTGCCGTTCGCCTTTGGAAGATATGCCATAGTGGCAATCTGTCGTTGTCCCACGATCTTGTTGAACGCACGAAATACTTCAGACATAAAACCGGGTTCTCGATCATGCCAGATCACCTCACTAGCTTCAAATCGTCGAAATACACATTCTTCGTAATTTTCGGCGACTTTCTGAGCCGTACGAGACGTTCTAGCTTTCGCGATCACCATACCCGTGAACAGATCAGTCCAGATCAGCAGTTTCGTATGCCCATCAGTTGAGCGAGGTAACGACGGGATATTATCCATAAGCTATCACTGAAATCGGTACGTATCTTCAATGTTACCAGGTGAAAAACCCTTGATCGTAGGATGGCCCTTACTCGTCTCACAATCTACGCATTTCCCCACAAATCGTTGCACGCTGCGAAATAGACCACGCCAATGAAAATATCGCCTGATCCGCTGATATGTGCGCCCTATACCCTGGTGTACTCCTTCCAAACTCACATGTTAATGGTAGAGGACATCCGCATGTAGGGTTCCTGGTAAGACTAGCTTAACCAAAGAGTGTCGATCATCTCGGTCATCTTGATCACAGCTGGCTTTTTCTTTAGCCATATTTCCACAGTAGATCAACAACCCTTGATCATCGACATAATAGTTGTCGGCGATTTTCGCGCAATCTTTTACCTCGTCTGCGCTCAATTGTGAAATGTTACCATGCAAGTAGCATCGCAAATCACAAAACCACTTCTCTTCGTCTTGCGCCTTTTTAACACGTTCCGCCCTTATCCCTTCTATGCATACTTCGGTCCATCTTGACGGTCGCGTTTGCCGAAGATTACGTGATCGCGTCTTCACCAGCACTTGCGGGACAGTGGGATCTTCATTCCAAGTAATCACTTCAGACAATCTGTTGAGATCGACCAATCCTTCCAGCTGTTTTTCGTCATCAATCTCACATCGAGTTTCATCCCGCATGGCCGTAGTGGTGATATGATCGGCACTCTTGTTCCACTCCCTTTTAACGTGCAGCAGATCGTGATCAGTCCATTCTAGAAGGAGTTTAACGCACGCTTCTGCAGTACTTGCAATCGCGGAGCCTTGCACTCTATTTCGCCACGCATTTTTCTGATCACCAAAATCGAGTCTCCACACACGATCACCCTTCCTTTGGGATGTTGCGATAGTAGATCCAAACTTAGAAGCAATCCATGGTACTCGGCTTCATTCACCGTGATGTTAGGTGCATGTTCAGCAACCGCGACCATGATCTTCCACTCCGGCAATTTCCACACAATAGCACCAAATGCACCAACACATCGCTTAACACTTGCAGATCCATCGAAACTGATCACGTTTAGATCTTCTCCTATCTCAAACGTGGGAGGTGGTACTTAAATCATCTGTCGAGGCTGCTTTTTCGGCGCGATCGCGATCAGGGCTTCATCAATTTCGGTGCGAGGGGTGATACTTGCGGCTAACGTCCCTAGTACCTCCTCTTCTCCATACACAAAATTCTTGATCTCCCATTCCCATTGTGATAAGATCGCCGCCCACTCCCCAATCCGTCTAGCCCATTGGATGTTAATAACCACTTCAATGTGGATCGACGTGAAAGGACAGTGATCGCTTTTCCAACCAACATCGTGAAATAGACGTCCAGAACTCACAGATGAGCCAAAACTTCCTTTTCGACGGGGCTGTAATTCAGCTCACCGCTCTTCAGTGTCCGGCTAGCGAATGCGACGGGGCAATACACTTGATCATGTTCTTGTACTAACGCGGCATACACTGCCCACTTGCTAGCATAAACCACGATCACCGGCGTTTTGGCTTGATCGAAATGGCGGTTGGGGGGGACGCAATCTTCGCTTTCAGCATATGTGCTGAATTGTACCATAAAATTTGGTGCACAATAGTGGGTGTGACTGTGGGCACAACTGTGTGTGTAACTGTGTGTACGGTTGTGTGTACGATTGTGTGCACAACTGTGTGTACAACTGCAGGTACATGGACGGGCCATCGGATTAGAAGCGGCATTAGGTACGGGTACCTAACGGTTAGCGACGGACGACAGAGAAATCAGGTTGACTGGTCGACGGAGTATATTGGAATGGGTGGTTCTGATTGGTTGATATTAGGTAATTGGTAGATTTTAGGATATAAGCACTAATAAAGGGCAACTGGCGCCTCCTCTACGTCCCGGTCGGGAGCACATAGTGCACGTTTTGGTCCACCGGCAGAAGTAGAGTTCTTGGGAACTCAACAGCAACTCCGCCCGCTGTGTCAGCGGCTTCTTCGTTTGTAAAGGTTTTTCGGGAACCTGATCGAGCAGTGCGCTCTAACCTGTTCCCCCATTGGTTCACATTTGCCCCCTAGGAGTTCGGCTGCTCTAAGCGCCCCACGGGAACTCTAGGTGGATCTTAGTGAAATTCGTCGATCAGCACTTGGGAAGCGCTGATCGGCGCTCTCCTCTTGAGTTTAAGCTTAGAAAACCTAGTATCTTGGGTGTTCTATTAGCGTACTAAGATTAAGAGGCTCGTAGATCAAGTGGTGAAGGTTTCCACCGCCTGATAAAGTACCCCTTCGCTGATCACCACAAGATTATCGATCTGCAACTTGCGACCTGCGACAATCCACCCGCAGTCGCGCCAACTCGTACTGGATCAGCTACATCGATCAGGAACTTGCAATTATTGATTATTAGCCCTGATCAGACCTGTCCCACCTGATCGCACCTCATCGACACCGGTCGATCTACTACGAGTTTATCCCCATCTTGCGTCGGAACCTCGCGGATTTACGTCCCGTTCATCTGAAGAGCGACCCACGCCCAAGCGGTCGGGTACACAAGGTGAGCAAGACACAGACCAGTCACACAAGACAACCGGATGACCCCCTTCGTTAGTCGGCAGTCCAGGAGCTGTGGGACCGCCTGATCAAGCTTCAAAAACTCTGATCAGCCGCTCCACCACACATACTGAATGCCAGTCGCTCCCTGGTTAATCGATCTTCTTCACGAACTGGACTCTCATTGATCGATTCTAGACTCAATAATTCTTGATAGTCTATTTCTGGTAACTCATAGAGTACAGCAGCATAGATCGCGAAGTTTTCAATAAATCGACGGTAGTAATTCAGACTCCCCAAAAACGATTGCATTTCACGTAAATTACCAGGAAAAGGCAAATCGATCAGATCATCCAAATTCTTCGGATTTGTTTCTGTGGTGAAGTGCAAGTGGCAATATTTGACCAGTTTGTACCAGTGTACCAGTTTCAAGGCGGATCGATCTGGTTGGCTGAAACGACGGACTATTTTGGGTCAATCGTGTGCTTGGAGTTATTTGTACGCGGATTTGAGGTAAGGCACACGGTTTACGTATAGTTTACATATTGGATTTTTATTGGATATTAAATACAGTGCTCGTATTACATTGGGTTGCGTAAGTCGCCAATGGCTCCGATCTGATTCATTGGGAGCGGGAGGCTGACATAGTCCCCTCACGCTTATAAGCCCGGTCAGGACAGAGCTCCACCGGAAGCCCCACGACAGGGAGCACTCGTTACGTTCACTCACCACTCAAGTTCGGCCCCGCTCAAGGGAGGCGGGTTATTTTTTGGCTGGGTTACTCATCTCTATCTGCTGCGATCAAGTCCCACGAATGGCTGGATTACTCATCGCGATCTGCGGTCAAGTGCCAGAAACATTTATTGTCTATGGCACTTGACCGCAGGTCGCTATTATTCATTGCTCTGCAATCAAGTGGCAGGATTTACTATTGGCTGGATTACTCACTGCCTCGGGCGGTCAAGTGCTAGACTTAATCGCATTCAGAGTGAAGACTTCCGCTTCGTTTGCAGATAGGCTAGTTCGCATTATCTTTCGTTGGAATTTTGGATCAGTATCCCATAAGTGGTACATCCATATCGATCTTCTCTAAAGTCTCCACCAAGAAGCGGTCCACCAAGTGTGTAACCAGCCCAGCCCATCGGGTACACAAGGTGATATGGATACGCAAAAATCGGACCAGGCGTCCTATGCTGATGATCGATCGTCTGCTAGCAGCGGACGATCAAATCGGATCGTAGGCAAAGGTTCGCGGGGTACCCCCCCCCCCGTCAGTTGGAAGGCTGGGCACGATGGTGGTCAGGTTCTCGACACTACGGTGTTCGATTTTGAACTTGACTCCACCACAATGGTGCGCGTGCCCGGATCATTTGGTAACCGTGGATATCACCGCGATATTCA
The DNA here is from genome assembly GCA_026184515.1 of Peronosclerospora sorghi. Classification (NCBI taxonomy): domain Eukaryota; phylum Oomycota; class Peronosporomycetes; order Peronosporales; family Peronosporaceae; genus Peronosclerospora; species Peronosclerospora sorghi. The sequence goes on along the minus strand of CM047582.1, from coordinate 28,465,980 downwards.
GCAAACTGTGGATTTTACGAATTTTAATATGGATACTCTCTGGAGAGCACACAAGGAACACAGATCGCCTTATATGCTAGTTGTTGAAAAAGAAGGCGATGTTAGATCTGATCAAGAGGAGGGTCAGATAGAAATTAATGAATTTACGACTCCCCATACCGCTCCTGGCGGAGCCGATCGGCACGAGGAACGCTTATCGCCCCGTGTCGTGGTTGTGGAAAAGGATGGCGATGATCGATCTGGCCAGGTGGAGGACCAGATCGATATTAACAAGTTTATTCCTCCCCACAAGGCTCCGATCGGAGCCGATCGGGGCTATCGCAAGTTTTGCTATAGTCCCAGTAGGGGTCAGGACCTTGTTCCAGATCCCAGAGGGGATCCGGACCCTGTTCTTTATCCCATGCATATCGACAAAAATTGCATGTGAAGAACACTGTGGTAGCGGATCACTCCGATCTGCCCAAATTACCAATTAAAGAGACGAAGCAGAGGCTCGCAATGCTTTCGGTCGACGACGACTGGAGGAAAAGCCGCCGATCGATGATGGGACTGTGGATAACGAGGAGGTGACCAAGATGTACTACATGTAAGAACTGAAGAAATTCGTTCGAGAGAACGAAATCATCCGAATTGTCAAGCCCTAATTCCGGATTGTCTATACGGGACGCCTACCGAACCGGCCGACTCCGATCGGCCGCTGCAACTAGTCAAGAATATTTTGGCGATGCTATCAGAGGTGGGGATAAAGATCAATAATTCTAATAGTGTTGGCAAGATATTTGAAATGGATACGTGGAAGTTGAAACAAGAGAAACAAGAGACGTCAATGCTACATGACCATCTGACGCCATTGGTGGGGGCAGTGCGCTGCCCAACTCCCACAATCGCGTTAGAAGCCCCAAACCTCGTGCAATCACTCGTCTGGAGGTCATTCTCCGAGTATAGCTCGCTATATGGGTCGCCACCTTCCTCCAAGTGCTCGTCCGAGTTGGAGTTCGACGTGGAGCAGATTACCATGGATCAGGGTACCAGTCACGGTACCAGTCGAACGGAACAAAAAAGGACGTGCGGCAGCAAGGGGCGGCATGCCAGTCGGGGCCCCAGGGGCGCCCACAGGTATCGGCGCCCCCCAAGACCGATCCAGTCACCTTGACCTCGGTTGAAGCAAGCATGCAAGCCATATTTGAGGCTATGATGAAGCGTTACGCCGCAGATCGAGGCAGATCACCTCTTCGCCCTCGTGCACCAAGCCGATCTGCCCAAGAAAACGTAGCAATTTGTGTGGACGTCCAAATGCAGTCAATAACATCAACAGAAAAGCTGTCCGAAGGTTTTAGACCTGTTTTCAAGACAAAACGCAGTTCACGCCGAATCCGCCCCCGCCGATCGGCATGTAGCATCGACTTCGACATGGAGTCTATCAGCGAAATTGACGATGACTACGGTGGTCTGGGTAGAGTCGGGACAAGTATGGCGAACTTAGCCTCGACGATGGCGTTTGATTTCAATTAGACGGTGATCCCAAGGATCCGCATGGCCGCAAGCACCGAGTTGAAGGACTTTACGGGCAAGGCTTCTGATGAGGTTCAAGCCAGATCATGGTTCAGCCGAACGAAGTCCGCCTTCCCCCGGAATCAGACGCCGAACAAAGAACGGTGTCTGATCTTCCGAGATCTGATGAAGGGAGCGGCTGCGAACTGGATCCACCAGTTAAGTCGGGATGTCCGATCTGACTGGAGTTTGCTCTGCATGGAGTTTGAAAAGCAGTACTGTCACTCCGGCTTCTCTACTGCGCGAAGGTACCACCACATGAGGAAGAGGGGCAATAAAGCGCCAATCGAGTACCTTCACCGGCTAAATTTGGCTGCGATTCGTGCGGGTATCCCGATCAAGGAGACCGATCCGCCGATCGGCGCTGCCCAAGAACACGTGGGCCACTTTATCAGTACGCTGGACGATCAGGAGTTGGATGATCAGCTAACCTTACTGCGCCTTAGGGACGTGGAAGAAGTTGAGCAAACATTACGTATATTGCGCCACTCCCGCAGTATGAAGACGAAGGTTTCTGTCGGATCGAACCGATACCAATCGAAGGTGCAGGACGATCATGTGAAGAGACCTGCGACCAGACCGGCCCGAGCCATCAGAGCGATCGTGGCTAATATGAGCTCCGGATCATAAAGGGAGAGCAGTGGCTGGTCCAGTCTGCGGACAGACGAGGAACAGTACCGTCTCATTTTCGACGCCCAGTATGGACCCAGAGATCGATCAGCGTCACGCCGTGCCAAATGGAAGGTAGGAAACGGCAACAGATCGAACCCGGATTCGCCGTACAGACAAAGTCCAGATCCAACTGGTTGGTAGACGGTCCCTATACGGATCGCGTACTGATCTGGTGAGGTGGGACCAAGATATCACCATTCCGGTAGGTCGATCAGCAGATATCTCAGTGGGAAAGGATTATCGGACGAAGAAGTTGTGGGTGACCAGGGGCGATCATTGGGTACCGACGTTTGTGGACGGTGGAGATCGAAGCGATCGCTTACGAGTTACTTACTTCGGTAATAAAACCGCTGATGTTACGCAACGGTACGATCGTTGGTATGTGGCTGGCTGAAGGAAAAGTTCCGTGGAGGATGGGATTTATTTTGATCGAATCAAGTTGTTATATGCAGTGGCAAAGCTTTGCGCGGAAGGCCACCACCGATCGGATCGGCGACGACAAGTCAGCCGAAGAGGACCTCCCACCTCGGATGGAAAGGCCAGATCACGTAGCGATCAAGATGTGTCAGAGGTCGCCAGCACAGTCACCCGATACGGTGGACTTGAAGGCAAATGTGCCGAGAGTTGTTAACGCATTTGTATCGCAAGATCGGGTGAAAGTGGAATCGACGGCAGATGGGGACGATCGCGATATCGCTGGAGACGGGTATAGTGACATATCCACTCAAGTCGGTACTACAGGAGGACAGCCCGTCGGCGAGGATCAACATTGCTCGTTTGACAGAGGCGGACCGAGTGAAGTCACCTCACCGGATGACCTGGTGTTTATGCACAGGGGCGGGGAGAAGTGTATTGATAGATCGGCGAGCCCGATCTGGAATGTGGCTACACCACCTGAAGTGCTAGCCGATCCGCTCGAGGCGACTATGGATGATCCGCAAGTTGCCAACACCCCCGATCAAACTGATCCGCCCAAGGAATTAAGATGGGAGAAGAAATACTGACTGATCGGGAAGGGTGCTGCTGATTTCGACATTGATGATACCATTTCGACCGCCCATGAAAGATCGACCCAGAAGACTTGTTGTGACCAAACGCATCGAGAACACCCGATCCACTTGGAGGATCACAAGGAAACAATTGGGATTGGTGAATCCGATCTTGATTTTTGCGATCTAACTAATAAGTTCGAACGAAATCGACCGAATCAGAACTGTTATGGGGCGATACGGACTTACGAAGTGGGAAAACAAGATTTGCAATAGTGCCGATCGGGTGACACCGATCGGCTACCGATCGGCAATATCGATCGGCTACAGATCGGCAATAGCGATCGGTGTGAATTTTGTGATGTTTATTGTGATTAGGACTACGAGTGTGTGTCGAACTATGATGAACTAGTGATATTTCGATGATGACAAAGTGCCTTAAGGATGCGGATCACTTTTTGGGGTCAATGATAACAACTCTTTTGATGAGGATACATTTGGATGTGGTAAGGGAGGACCATGTCTAATGTGGATGAAGGCTATGACAAATAAGACGATCGGATGATCTGAAATGGTGTTTATTATTAATGAAATATGAACGACGATTATACGATCAGCTCCTTCGATCTGCCCCGGAGTCCAAGGGTCGGCAGCAGCCAGATCTGAGGGAGGGAGAGGCACTCTCAACCTTCAATGCCTCCAACGAAGCATAGCGATATATACCAGAAGTGCCGGGCAGAATAGTTGGTTTGAGCGCCTCGACAGCCGGTTTCGACGATTCTTTAGCGCTGTCGCCCTCCGGGTGCACCACTTGGTCTGCTCCTGACATCGGGTCTTCAACTGCGGAAGCTGATCGACGACGCTGGGTGGATCGAGACTGAGATAAAGCGAGAAGTAGATCATCTGAACCCACCGATCTACCCTCCGAATCCGCCCCAGGCGAGGTCAATGCTGACTTGGACAGAACAGTGTGGCGGGTCGAGGGCGCGCGATTTTTCGAAGCCTTCCTCTCCATAACTGGACCCTCCGCCTCACTTGGAAGTTGCGCCCGTGTCTTGGCTTGCTTTTGCACTGCCTCCAGCTTCTTTTTTCAAGCTCTAGGTCGCACTCTACGTCCAGCGCCCTAGAGACTCTCCACGCGTCTTCGCGCTTCTGATTCTGTTTGCAATTTCTGTGGGGCGGATTTTTTTAGCCAATGATCGGCACGATAATCCACGCGATCCCGTTTGAGCGGCGTAACGGGTCGAGGGCGCGGGATTTTTCGAAGCCTTCCTCTCCATAACTGGATCCTCCGCCGCCCTTGGAAGTTGCGCCCGTGTCTTGGCTAGAAATTGCACCGCTTCCAGCTTCTTTTCACGCTTCAGGTCAGCCGCTATCTCCCGCTCCCTCGCGCCTCTCGAGGCACCCTTGCGCTTCTTGTTGTGTGCGCGAATTTTGGGGGGCGGAATTTCAGCCAATGAACGGCGAGAATTTCCGCCCGAATTTTGTTGGGAAATCGCACCACCTGAATGCGCCTGTGGGTCCGCGAGGGCGCTCAATGTTACTCCGCGAGGAATGAGATCGGCGACCAGCGACATGGATAGGAACGTAGCCAACTCATCACGGCACCCGCATACGATTCCCCAGAGTCTATTCGACCCTTGGGTCCAAATGCCGAGCTGATCTTGGGAGGAACTAATTCTGCCGGAATAGTCGTCGACCGTGAGCTTTACCTCAGCGATCTGCCGATCCATCTCGAGTGGTTGGGAGTATATGACCGACCGATCACCCTGAAGCTCTGAGCACTGTCGAACGACCACTGCGTGCAGCTCCTGAAGACGCGATCGGTTGATCTCGAGACGACGCAAGTCGTGACGAGTGACCATCAGCCCTTCCAACATCGTTTGGAGTAGATCGAAGTGACCATACACCTGTCGAACGGTATCGACAAGTGTCTGCAAAGTCGGGAAGACATCGATCACCAGTGGGTCTACATACAGCAAGAAGTGAGGATCGATCTAACGTGGAGTCATCAGTGGACTGGCGTACCTGATCTGTTCTGTTGCGGGACCAAGGCCTTGAGACGTTTATTCTCGGCCATCAAGTCTGAACGATCAGCTTGTATAGCGTCGAACAGCTTGGAGAGTCTTTTGGAATCTCGGAGCACCTTTTTGAACGCGGCGTCGGTCACGATATGCTTTTGCGCGTCACCTCCAACTCCTTTCGGAGCGCATCAATGGTTTGTTGGGACCGATCGGCCTCGACTCGGGACTCATCTTGCTCTTCGACAATCTGAGTGTTACCCGAGCCATCCGAATGGTCCGATCGGTCATGAGTTTGAATATGCGGCGAGTGGGAGCGCCGATCACCTATGAAGATAAATGTTAGTGGAAAATGTGGCGATCGGAAGTCAAGTGGATTTACCTGTTACAGTGGATTAGGAAAATTGCATGGAAATGAAGACTATTTGTGAGATCGGACCGCTACCGTTGTGCGGCTGCGACCAGACTCAGGGGCGGCTGTGGTGAAGTTCAAGTGGAAATATTTGACCAGTTTGTACCAGTGTACCAGTTTGAAGGCGGATCGATCTGGTTGGCTGAATGGACGGAGTATTTTGGACCAATAGTGTGCTTAGAATGTTTTGTACGCGGATTTGAGGTAAGGCACACGGTTTATGTAACAGGGTTACATTCGGGTCACATTTAGTAGGTGTTGTACGTGAGTACACTACGGTTGGGGTCAGTATTGACCGGTCCGAAAGGTTTTGGACCATTGGTTATTTTAACCAATCAGGGCAGGAGCCCTTGGTGGTGGCGTGGCAGCCTGCCACGTGTTGGTACACAGGTGGTGTACACTACATTTTAGCTAGGTACGATTTAGTAAGTTCTACTTAGTATTACATATAGTTTACATTAGTTTAAATTAATTTAGGCTAATTATATATTAAATGTACATTCAGTTTACATTTCACTCTATTATCTACAGACGCACGACCTCGACCGGTCGCGCGTGTAGTGAGTGCAATCGCGTAAAGGGATTCCTCTTTTTAGATACCACCTTAGTAGGGGGCCTTGTGTTAAGGCATTAGCAAAAGCTAATAGTAAACCAAAGTGGGAATCTTGGCCCCGAGTAAGAGATTTCTCACTTACTAAGCCCTTTTGTAAGGGAGTATCGGCTAAGTATCGGCGAACGCCGCTTTAAGGAAAGTCTTCATCTGTGCGCTAGCCGCACCATGCGTGTACGCACCGGCTACAGTTTACATATAGTTTACATATTGGATTTTTACTGGATATTAAATACAGTGTTCGTATTACATTGGGTTGCGTAAGTCGCCAATGTCTATGATCTGATTCATTGGGAGCGGGAGGCTGACATAGTCCCCTCACGCTTATAAGCCCGGTCAGGACAGAGCTCCACCGGAAGCCCCACGACAGGGAGCACTCGTTACGTTCACTCACCACTCAAGTTCGGCCCCGCTCAAGGGAGGCGGGTTATTTTTTGGCTGGGTTACTCATAACTATCTGCTGCGATCAAGTCCCACGAATGGCTGGATTACTCATCGCGATCTGCGGTCAAGTGCCAGAAACATTTATTGTCTATGGCACTTGACCGCAGGTCGCTATTATTCATTGCTCTGCAATCAAGTGGCAGGATTTACTATTGGCTGGATTACTCACTGCCTCGGGCGGTCAAGTGCTAGACATAATCGCATTTAGAGTGAAGACTTCCGCTTCGTTTGCAGATCGGCTAGTTCGCATTATCTTTCGTTGGAATTTTGGATCAGTACCCCAGAAGTGGTACATCCATATCGATCTTCTCTAAAGTCTCCACCAAGCAGCGGTCCACCAAGTGTGTAACCAGCCCATTCCATCGGGTACAAAAGATGAGATGGATACGCAAAAATCGGACCAGGCGTCCTATGTCGATCGTATGCTAGAAGCGGACGATCAGATTGGATCGTAGGCAAAGGTTCGCGGGGTACCCCCCCCCGTCAGTTGGAAGGCTGGGCACGATGGTGGTCAGGTTCTCGACACTACGGTGTTCGATTTTGAACTTGACTCCACCATATTTCCAAACCGCGGCTAGAGACGTGATGTACTATATAGGGAACTTCACTCCGCCCCCAGTACGATTTATCCACGCTGATCGACAAGTTCCACTGATCGTACTTTCCAATAGATTTCGCACTTTATCCCCAAGGTCGTCCATGTAGGTGCAAGGATCAAAATATCATCGATATATGATCGCCGCTGCAACACAGACGGGCCTTGTGTCTGGTAAGGCTCTCCCACAGTAAATACATCAGCCAATTCGTCGGCACCGTCCTTAACCTTGAGATACCCATACAATGCATTATCGATCAACCGCTGGTAGATTTTCGGAGCATTCTTTAGGCCAAAGGGCATCCTATTCCATTCAAACAATCCAAAAGTAATGCCAAACGTCGAAATCTGACGTGCTTGATTGGTCATACACACGACCCAAAAACCACTCGCCATATCCAAAGAGCAAAACCACAACGCTTTATCCAAATCTTCGAGCAAATCAGATATCAGAGGCATAGGTTACACCATCAAACGAGTGAGTTGATTCACCGCGCGATAGTCGATACATAATCGAATATCAACCACATTCTTCTTCACGATGATCGCTATAGGTGATGCCCAGGGTGAAGTAGAGGGCTGGATGATCTTTGTTGTCAATAGCCCCTTGATCAAGGCTGATAACTTCTCGCGAAATTGTGGAGCAACCTTCCGACACTTTTGAGCGATCGGGCGCGCATTGCCTACGTCAATGTCACAAACAGCTCCACGTGCGGCAAGAGGCAGCTCGTTCCCTTTCCCGATCACCAGATGTTTCTTCGCCCAAATTATATCGCGAAGCTGATCAATTTTCTCTACTGTGTTGATCAATGGATCACCGACTTGCAGATCGTCCTTTGTCACTTCTTCGGTACTTGTTGACACATCAGGCAGCGTATCAAGCTGTTTCTCCAACTCTTCCACGAACAATCTCCACCTTCATGGTAGCACACTTGATCATCGGTAGGAATCACACCAAATTCACCATTATGGACTGAGACGGGGTGCTCACGCATATCTTGACCAGGCTCATCTCTTGCAACAGATCGTTCAACTTCGTGACCAAGGGTCGGACCCTTCACACTCGGCTCCTGATCGCACTTCTCTTGCGCTTCTTGCACCTTCTTCGATCTTCCGGTTACCAATGCCACAGATGTGGCGATCGGGTCCGTAGGGCGTACTAAAATACTTCTAGGAGTAGGATACTCCCTCTTCTCGACTAGAGGACCTTGATCGACACTTTCTTGATCTTTATTCACGAAATAGGTAGACGATTGATACGCGAGATTTTGCCATTCCTTATAACGATTAGACCCCACAGAAATAAATCCAGGGCGACGGGGCACGTCTTCCTTATTCATCCACATACCTAAAATTGTATCGTCTTGTAGGATGAATGGATGATCAGCAACGTTCGTAATACGCAAATACCGTAGATTACCCACGCCCCTAGTCACAGTGGGGGTCCGATCCTTTCCGCGAGTGATCCATAACTTCCGAGATAGTTGATCACGAATCCGAACCTCAGCAGATCGACCTACTGGGATCTGCTTATACTGATCGAGTTTCATATAGTTTCCACTTGATCCGTACAACTACCGACGCCCTTCTAATAGGATTATTACCTCATGAGGCAAACTTGGTGCGCCGTGGACGACGTCTAATCGAGCACCAACTGGGATCATAAAATCCATACACAATATAACATCTTGACCAACGAGCTGTCCCAACCATGCATGGAATTAATAAACCAAAGAGCCCTCTAACGTCACCTTGATCTTAGTGCGCCCTTCTGTGAGGAATGAACTTTCTCCGATACCAACACGTTCTTGTATTTGGCTCGTGTCGATCTGACAACCCACCTTACGAGCAAAGGTTGAGTCGATGATCGAAACTTCGGCACCAGAATTAAATAGCAGCGTGGCACGTTCGTTATTAATTTGCCAGTCGCATTAGCTTGTTTAAACCATTTCTTGGGCGAGTGGTACTTCCAATACCCACGTGATTCACCTGGAAGTAAATCAACTTACATGACCACCGGAGACCGAGAAAACTCATCGATACGGAAATTAGCCAGATGTGGTAAATCAGTCACATCACATTTTGTTTTATCTCTTTCTTCTGCTCGATCATCCTTCTTCTTATCCACATATGTAAAAATACACAGACCAGAACGCTCGTCTCGTACCAGATTCCAACCTGGCGAGCGTCCTAGTTTAACATGTCCTCTGCCTCCTTGGGCAACATTCCGGCATGCTTGGTAGGGTTGTAACACTGGCGAATGCGATTGTAAAATTCTTCCATAGGGCATTTGCCCGCATCGTGAATTTCGCCGCATGCCCGGCAGTCGTACAAGCAGTGATCGGTAGGGTGTCCCCTCTTGCCACACTTCAGACAGGTCAGGAGCCGCCTCCAACAACGTAAATTGTCATGCTTGATCGATCCACAATGAGTACACTTTTTCGTCGCCCCTTGATCAACTGCACTTGATTCACTTCGTTTACCAGATCGAGGCTCACTAGGTTGACCGGGCGTCACTGGTTGGTCGCGCATAGCAGCAATCATGTAACGAATCTGATCATAATCGCTTCCACTGTCCTCTGATCTTGATTATTCACTTCCAGACATCATCTTGATCGCGCGCACTGCTTTAGGCTTCCGCGCTGGGGAAGGTGATCGATTATCGCCAAATTTCCGGCGGAATCGGCTAGTGCCTACCACCGACGTTGGCTGGCCGACTTATTGCGTGCATAAGTGTGGTGGAGCGGCTGATCAAAGTTTTTGACGCTTGATCAGGCGTTACCACTGCGCCCGGACTGCCGACTAACGAATGGGTCCTCCGTTTGTCTCTTGACTTCTTGTGTTCCTGCTCACCTTGTGTACCCGACGGCTCGGGCGTGGTTCGATCTCCAGGTGTTGGGGATGGCAGGCTGAAATTCCTTGTTGAAAGGTTGAGTCGACTTGTGATGAAGCGACTGATGCGATCAGGCGTTATCAAACTTGATTAAGCTGATCAGGCAGCGGAAGTCTACACTGCCTGATCGCGGAGCCTCTGGAGTCTTAAACAGCTAAATTAGCACCCAAATATATGTATTCCTAGCCTAGACCTACGATGGGGGGGGGTAAATTTTACTAAATCCACCTAGAGTTCCCGTGATGCGCTTACAGCAGCTGAACCCTAGGGGCCAAACGTGAACTAAACGGGGAAGAGGTGAGAGCGCTGCTCAATCACGTTCCCGGAACCAAAATCTTTACAAGAAAAACCGCTGACACAGCGGGCGGAGTTGCGACGAGTTCTCAACACTCTTTGCCTACCGGTGGGCAAAAACGCACAAAGTGCTCCCGCCCGGGACGTAGAAGTGTATACTAAAAGAAGGGAGGCCCTAAGTTGCCGTCGCTGTAAACGATCTTCCCGATCGCACACAAAAGGAGAACTTTATTTTTACTTATACCCTTAGATCTACCATTTCCCTAATTTCAGCCAATCAGAACCGTCCATTCCAGCGTCCTCCGTCGACCAGTCGACCTGATTTATCCGTTGTTCGTCGGTGTTCGTCGGTGTTCGTTGAGTACCTGTACGTAATCGTCCCATCTTCCCATGCCCCGTCTATGTACTGTCTATGTGAACCACGGTAGTACACGCAACTGTATACAGTGTGGCACACACAATCGTATACAATTACGTACCAGATTTTTGTCCGTAATCCGAGCTATATTTAGGTCCCTAATTAGGCCCAATTTATAGCACACTTTACCACATAAGCCCGCAATGTCTCTTCTAAATCCGTAACATTATCCAAACGCAGAAGTGCCAGTTGATCAGCGAATTCGCGATTAGTCAACGTGTCGAGAAAATTTGCACATGTTCACGTAAGATCGTAGACGGTCCGTACTTGATGGGCAACTTGGCTCAAATTCCTGCCACATTCAACCGCTGCTTCGTGTAGTAATATTGGCTAGATGCCTATTGACCACTTCCACAGTAATGAGTTTCAAACTCATCGACGAGACTTTTCCAGCTTCCACGAGTAGATCTGCTCAGCTGGTGATGCAAATTGCGCGACGGCCCTTTTATCAGATCACCCATGATCAAACACTTCTCATGATCGGAGGCTTGATCACGCATAAATTCTGACTTAAGACGACTAATTCAATTCCGCGCTTGATATTTATCCACTTCTTTCCCTGAAAATTCTTTCAGATCACTGATCGCGGACATCCGGATCCTGGGAATCGGCTGTTGATCAGGCACTCCAGTATACGCGGACGCAACTGTGACTCGTCGAGGCAGTGTGATTGGATCATCTGGGTCGATATAGGCACGCTGGGATTGTTGATCATGGAACGAATACACGGATTCCATGTAAACATCCTTAACCGTCGCCGATCTTCCTGACTTTGACTGATGATCACGGAGCGAATGCACGGATTTCATGTCAACATCCTTGATCGTCGCAGCTCTTCCTGCGTTTGGCTGGTGACTTATCGTGCGAACAACTCCAGGTGTCGACTTGCCTCTTTCCTCAGCCAAATAACGCCCCATAGCCTTATTAAAAAATGCTTGCAGCCGTGGGTCCTGTGGTGATTGATCATCTTCTGCCTTGGCTGATCGAGGTACCTTCTTCACGGCCGAGAACTTGGCTTCATCCTTCCTGCAGATCGTCTTCCGGGTAATCTTGGGTTCCACACTATCAGCACTGCTTGACTTCACTTCAGACATATCGCCCTCGGAAGAGCAGAATCATAACAGGATGGTCCCGTGTGTTCTGCCACGTTGATCGACGGACCCGCTTCGATTTTCAGCGGAGAGCGAGGGGGTTCCACCTTAGTAGCTCGACCCACTATTGGCACCAACAGACCAAACAACCGCTGGGTAGCGGTTGCGATATCTTGAGGGTCCTGATCGAACACGTCTTCAGCATCGTAAGCGCCTGTCGTCAGACTAACTTGCTTGATCAGGCGCGTTAGCCCTAACACCAGCTGAAGCTTGTCCTTCCCATCCGTCACTGGTTGATCGACTGGTCCGTTCAGCTTTCCGCTGATCGTGACCTTGAGTAGGCTCATGAACGAATCCATCAATAAGAAATCTTCCAGTTCATCCCTGTAAACCTTCCTGTAAAACTTCCTCACCAGATCAGATTCCTTTGGCACCATACTTGATCGAATTTCGTCGCTCTCCGACCCAGCGCCTTCATCAACACCTTCGGTTGGTCGGACTTGTGGTATGTCACCACCGGCTTCCAATACGGATCATTATATAAACATGCAATAGGCGGATCACAACGCAAGTTGTGATCCGCAGGGGCTCCTGAAGGATCCTTGGGAGGTTATTGAGGCTTTTCCTCCTTTATCTCATCAGGGTACCTCCCCAGGTCCTGATGATCAGCATTTCCTTTCTTCTTCAGACAGAACGACGGCGAACTTCCTTCCATAGTCACAACCACCTCCTCCTTTTCCACTTTGATCTTCAATTATGCTTCCGCTTCCGTTTCACGTCCGCAGAAGCGCCATCTTGCGTATAATCGCGGTGATATCCCGCGTCTCCCAAAGATCCGGGCATGCGCACCATTGTGGAGGAGCGGCTGATAAGAATTTTTGAGGTTCGATCAGGCGTTTCCACAGCGCCCGAACTGCCGACTAACTAAGGGGGTCCTCCGGTTGTCTTGTGATTGGCCTATGTCTTGCTCACCTTGTTTCCCGACGGCTTGGGCGTGGGTCGCTCTTCAGATGACCGGGACGTAAATCCGCGAGGTTCCGATGCAAGATAGAGATGAATTCGTATCGAATCGACCGATGTGTACATCAGGTGCGATCAGGTGTGATCAGGCTCGATCAGGCGTGATCAGGTGCAAAACGTCGATGATCAGGACCGCCGGTCGATGATCTGGTAATGAATCGACGATATTTTAGATGATCACAGGTCGATGATCAAGATCGATAATCAGGGGATGATCAAGGTCGATGATCGATGATTAAGGGGTAATCAAGACCAATGATCGATAATCGCAGATCACTGATCGATATAGTTGATCCGGCACGAATTGGCGCGATTGCGGGTTGATGATCGCAGGTCGCAGGTTGCAGATCGATGATCAGGGGATGATCAGTAAAGGGGTTACTTGATCATGTGGTGGAAGTCTTCACCACTTGATCGACGAGCCTCTTAATCCTAGTCCGCTAACAGAATACGCAATATACTATGTATTATTAGCTTAGACCTAAGAGGAAGGGGTCGATCAACACTTCCCAAGTGCAGATCGACGGATTTGACTCAAATACACCTTGAGTTCCCGTGGGTCGCTTAAAGTAGCCGAACTTCTAGGGGCCAGACGTGAACAAATGGGAAGAGGTGAGAGCGCACTGCTCGATCACTTTCCCAAAAACCTTTACGAAAAACTACCGCTGGCACAGCGGGCGGAGTTGTAGCTGAGTTCCCAAGAACTCTACGTCTGCCGGTGGGCCAAAATGCACTAGGTGATCCCGCCCGGGACATAAAGGTGCTTATAAAATGGAGGGAGGCGCTAGGTGCCGTCCCTGTAGGTGATCTTATCGATCGGACGCGAAAGGAGAACTTTATTAATGCTTATATCCTAAAATCTACCAATTACCTAATATCAACCAATCAGAACTACCCATCCAGATGTGCTCCATCGACCAGTCAACCTGATTTCTCAGTCGTATCCGATGACCCGTCCATGTTCGCCACAGTTTACCCAAAGTTGTACCACGAAATTTACAGTATGCTTCACCACACTGGATATATGTGGTATATTTGTTCGTGGGTCATGAAGAAAGGTCAATAAAAGCTTCACGGGTGAGAGGAAAGGAGAGAACACTTACACTTTGTCTTGTGGGCGTAAAAAATATGCTAAACGATAAGCGAAGGACCTATGGTGTCATCAAGTTCCTTCATTCGATCTTTGTGACGCTGCCGTCCCAGTATTTGTTAATTAGGGACATCACGGTCAATTCATCCTATGTAACCACCTCCGCTGTCTGACGTTTCGCGTCATCTTTTTTGTAGGAGCAAGATGCTTTGCTCCTAATTGAGTTGTGTCACCTGCTCATGGATTGGGCCGTCGCTTTCGACGGCAGGCGCTATGGCTAATCATCACTCCTGATAGAAGTAGCAGTACTTCTTCTGCAGTTAGAATACGCAAAACCGTGGTGGATTCAAGTTCAAAATCGAACACCAAAGTGTCCGGAACTCGACCATCAGCGCGCCCAGCCGACCAACTTACGGGGGATACCCCGCGAACCGACTGCACTTTCCACAAGCTCGGCCAGCTGATTGGATCGATTTTCTCAGGCCAGATAGACCTGATACAGCTTGAATTAAGCTCGGGACGCTGCCAAAGTTCCTTGACTGTTTTCTGTGATTTTATATAGCCGAATGTTCGGGGCGCGCATCTTTCATTTCCATGTCTTTTTCGGCGCGGAGATCTATCGCAAATTATTCAGATCACGCTAGCAGCCGTTGATTTTTTTTGCTCCCGCGTGTGGGGTGTTCTGTTCGGAATTTGCTTTCTGATGCGACGGAGATTCACTGTCGGAGGGTGTACTCTGTTCGTCGGCCTCAGAATAAAGACAGTGAGTGTCTACTGACCCGCTATCATCACATTGGTTCGAGCATATCAAAAATCTTTTTACATAGCTATTTCACCTTGTGCATCCATGTGTAGGAGCAGTTCTGCTCTATTGGTAGAACGCTTGATGAACTTTTCCCGGTAAGGTAAAACAATACCTGGTGGATCCTAGGATTAGCTCTTGGGCGGAATTTTTTTCTTCACCGGGGAGCGAGCAGCAGCTACTCTTAATTTAAGTATACTGAGAGTGTGTCAAAAAATAATCCCTTCAGATCGAAAACTACTCCAATCTACTGTAAGGTGCGCGAGACTTGCACAAATATCTTCCCCGGCCCTAGAATTGGCGAAAAATTCGCCTCCTCTTCAAAGATAATAAAACCGTGCCTAAAAACACGGGCCAGTTGACTAAGTTTACGCTTCTCCAGTAAATCCGTCGAGGGAACTTCCAGGCAGCCCAATACTATTCTGCATGGGGACGTAGACACCTTAGTCAAACACTACCATAACTCCACCGATCGTAAGTTTCCAGACGCCCCGATGCGATGCCCGGGAAGCTTTTCACGAATCATATCGCTTTAACTGAGTTTTTACTGATCACAACGCTCGGAAAGCTTTTAATGAACTCATAATTTCTTCCCCGTAGTAGCCCGTTATGGTTCACCCAAATACACTTCACCACAAATGCGCCTTAGTCTTGTAGCATTCGGACAGCGGTTGGAGCACTTATTATTGTCCGCAGAATTAGCAGTGGGATTTTGGTAGGTATTGTAACCATCCTCGGCTCGTCGTATAGGCTTCTCGCTCTAACTTGTGATTTTCTAGTTTATTTAGAAAACACTACCACTGTCCCCATGGGTTACAAAGCATCATCTGTTTTGTGGTGAATTGGAGATGAAATTTTTTGACTAGCATGTACCAGTGTACCAGTGATCAAGTTGGAGCGATCGGGTTGGCTGAAAGGGGGGGGGTATTTTGGACCCATCGTGTGTTTGGAGTGTTTACGACGCAGATTTAAGGTGAGGCACACGGTTTTGCATGTAGTTTACATATTGGATTTTAATTGTATATTAAATATAGTGTTCGTTTTTCTTTGAGTTGCATAAGTCGCCGCTCCTACCGCAGGGGTTATTGGAAGCAGAGGGTTAACGCGGTCCCTCTAGCTCATTTTTCCCGGCCAGGACACGTAGCTCCACCGGAAGTCCCACGACGGGAAGCATCTCATCTATTTCGTTCATCACCCCTCAAGCCCAACACGTATGGAACGTCTTCTTCTCATTTGTATTGGCTGGGTCCCCACATCGCGTCTAGCGATCTGCCCCAGAATATTGGTTGGGTCCACGCACCGTTCGGGTCCTCCCCAAATTCTATTGGTTGGGTCTCCACACTGCTGTGCGCAGAGTGCCCCAGATTTCTAGTGGTTGGGTCTCCACACCGCTTCGCGGTCTGCCCCAACTTTTCTTCGCATTTGGAGTGACGATTTTTCCGCTCCATTTGCAGATTGTTTCATTTGGATTATCTTTCGTTGGTTTTTGGTACAAGTTACCCTAGAACTGGTACCATCCATATCGGTACCCAGTGGATTTATCAGGGGTGGATTTAAGCGAATTCTGAAAGGGAGAAGTCAGTCAATACTGATTAATTAAAAGTAATTACCCGTTACTGAAAATAGCAGCAAAGAGTTTGCCTGTAATCATGAGCAGGAAAAAGAAGAAGATCGTCCTGATCCACAACCATAATCCAGAGATATGTTTCCACTATGACTTTAGTACAAATTACACTATGAAATTTCACTTCTATACCTATCAAGACCCATACTGCGCGACGGTCCACCGAGTGTGTTACTACCCATACCAATGGGTACACAAGGTGAGATTACTGAAGTTAAATCGGACTCGGCGTCCTGAAGTGCTGATCGGTCACCCGATTTGCATACAGGCAAGGGGTTGCGGGGTACCCCCGTAAGTTGGTCGGCTGGGCACGATGGTGGTCAAGTTCCGGACACTTCGGTGTTCGATTTTGAACTTGACTCCACCACACAAGCTTATGTCGCCACGTGTCAGTTCGAGTCTTCCCTGGCTTTTTATTGCGCTTGGAATGAAGCCGGTAGTCTGTGACAAGTTCAACGGACAGTGAACCAGTGGTGCTTGACTAAAGGCACACCACTCTCCGTGCCGTGACGCTGCACTTCCTCTGGCCTGACCGAAATCTGTGCTTCTTCTACGGTCAGCAAAGCTCGACCTCCCTCACTCGTCGCCGTCCAACCTCGACAGTCCCCGCGCCCGTGCTCTACTTGAGGTAGCCATGTCGGATTAATACCTCCACCAGGCTCCCCGATTTACTGGTGCCTCGCTCAGCAGCACGATACCTACACACACATGTTGTAAGGCTTTTACTATATCCTTACTTACTGTAGTATTTACCTAGTAAGTGCGAGTCGACCTGTCTGATATCATTTTTTGGAGGTTTTCCAGAACGCCCTAATTTCCTCTATCGTGGTATCCAAGCAACTTAACGACTGGGTTACTAGACGAAAGCATCCTTATTTTTAGATACACAATAAGAAGAATAGTACGGTCAAAAATAAATAATCCATTAGGATAGATTTATCAAAAAATAAGAAAAAATAGGAAAAAACTTTCAGCTCTGTAATAAATTAGTCATAGCCGAGAAGGTATTGGTTGTGCCAGTAATTTACAAAATTGGCTTTTTACTGAGCTACTGAACATTCAGGAATTTGAATACTTTTAACAAAACAAGTTTTTTAATCGAAAGGACATCAGAATGCATCACTTACTTATTTTATTACAGTATTTAAGCTAGGTAGATTGAGAATAATTTTCGTCAAATTATAGTAAGATAGACAAATTTCTGTTCAAATGCTTCTTTGTCCATTTGCGCAAGAACTTAAGAAACTTGAGTCGTAGATATTGACTTTAACCTTAAGTATACCTAGTTTTTCTTCTGAATTTTGTTGCAACAAGTATCCGTTCTCGATAAAAACAACACCTAAAGATAGTTCGTAGGCAGTAGCTGAGATAACCAAGTCAGAGACTTGCTCAATTGACTGTGTATTGTGAAGTGATTACATTTCCTAACATGTAAATATGCATGAGAGTATGTGTTGAAACTAAATTGCGATACTACATCAGTTATGTAACTAACACTAACACATTGCTAAAAATCAAAATTATCTTTATACCGATTTCAAGTAAAAACCGGTAAACTTCATATTTTCATCACTTTCAACTAAGCAGCTTATCAAATCGGTTTTACACCATTTAGGTGAGGAAAATACTGGATTTTATCGTTAAAATGACGCATCAGTTATGACGCCATTTGACATTTTGAATGTAGACGAGAAAAATTTGATTCCAGTTATCGGAGTTGAGGTGCGATCGTGCGCTTTTTACTTTTGCCGAAATTGTCTAGCTGGATTTTCATTGGAGAGGCTTTGGTCACGGTGATACGTGTTAGGGATGGACACCGTAATTTACAAGCCCCGTAATTTACGTAAATTACCCGTAAATTACTGTAATGTATTTTTACACGTAATTTATTTTATGTTTACATAAGGTCGGAAATATACCTCAGTGCCCCATCCATCAACATCTCTCCTCCTCCTGTTTGCCATCTCTACCACCTGCTGCCATGGGAAGGAAGAAGGATGAGCATGTCCATCGTTAATTTGCAGACCAACCAATCTCATCGAAATATGGGGTCGTCAAATGTCGTCATTGTGGCAGAACCTTCGCAAAGAGTGCTACAAGAATGAAGGAGCATTTATCTCAGTGCAAATCCTACCTTCGCAGTGTGGTGGAGCGGCTGATCAAAGTTTTTGAGGCTTGATCAGGCGGTACCACGGCGCCCGGACTGCCGACTGACGAAGGGGGTCCTCCGGTTGTCCTTGAATGCTTGTGTTTCTGCTCACCTTGTGTACCCGACGGCTTAGGCGTGGGTCGCTCTCCAGGTGGCGGGGATTGTACACTACAATTCCTTGTGGCAAGACTGAGTTGACTTGTGATGAGTCGACTGATGCGATCAGGCGGTGATCAGGCGCAATCAAGCTTGAATTACGTGCGATCAGGCTTGATCAACAGTTATTTGCTTGGGCAGGCACTAAGAGTCGTCGATCAGCGGTGATCAGACTCGATCAGGCTCGATCAGGTGCTAAAAGTCGCTGATTTGATAGTGGGCGCGAGTTGCGAACAGGTGATCGCAGGTTGCGGGTCGCAGATAGTCGATCTTGGTGGTGATCGGTGGAGGGGTACTTGATCAGGCAGCGGAAATCTTCACCACCCGATCACCGAGTCTCTTAAGCTTAGTCCGCTAATAGAACACCCAATATACTATGTATTCCAAGCTTAAGCCTAAGAGGAGGGTCGATCAGCTACGGCTGATCGACAGTTTCCACTAAAATCCACCTAGCGTTCCCATGGGGCGCTTAGAGCAGCCGAACTCTAGGGGACAAAAAACGGGGGAGGAGGTGAGAACACTAGGCTCGATCACTTTCCCAAATACCAAATACCTTTACGAAAGAACCGCTGACACAGCGGGTGTAGTTGAGGGTGAGTTCCCCAGACTTTTACGTCTGCCGGTGGGCCAAAACGTGCACTACGTGCTCCCGCCCGGGACGTAAAGGGTGCGTATGCAAAAGAGAGGGAGGCGCGAACGCCTCCCCCTCGGTGATATTATCGATCGGACGCAAATGAGAACTTTATTATCACTTATATCCCTAAAGCTACCAATTACCTAAAATAAACCAATGAGAACTGTCCATCCCTACGTACTCCGTCGACCAGTCGACCTGATTTATCCGTCTTCCGTCGCTAACCGTTAGGTACCCGTTAGGTAACTGTATCAGTTGTCGCGTCGTCCCAGATGTCCCGTCCATGCCCCGTCCATGTTCGCCGCAGTTGTGCCGACTGTTGTACTGACTGTTGTGTCAACAGTCGTACCGGCTATTGTACCAACTATCGTACCAACTATCGTACCGACTAATATATCGCCTATTGTACCAACTATGATACTGACTACTGTACCAACTGTGGTACCGCAAAAAAATTTAATATGCTTCACCACAGCCGCCCCTGAGCCGCGTCCCAGCCGTACAGCGGTTGGGGCGGGGATCGATCATGTTGTTGGCACCTTTGACACCCATCAATCACGTCGATCACGTCATCATCGGTTGCGCAGCCGGCACCCGTCCATAAGCCCTTTCTCCCATCTGTCGATCAGGTTCGATCAGGCCGTTAGCCATCCATAGATCGCCCCTTCTTTTCAATGTTGGCACCCATCGATCATGACGCCGTCTACCATGTAGTCACTACTCGTTAATCATAACGTCATCGACCATGCAATTGATTAGGTCCCATCGATCTGGTTGTCTCCACATTGTCCTCATCAAGTCGATCCTGAAGACGCTCATGGATAGTTTCATCACTTGATAGTCTATTGCTGATCGCGAGGAGGAGATCAAGCGGTCCGGGAAAAGATTGTGCCCCTGCGTGATCATGTCCGTGCGACGTTCAGCGATCTCCAAGCCGAGCTGAAGGCCGCTGAGGACACCGCGTCAAACTAAGATGAGGCCATCTCCAAGAACAAGCGTTTGATCATCGACCACCACATTCTCGCTACTCTCATGGCTTAAATCGGCTTCTGAACCAGCATCGCGCTCAATTGCTTACGTGGTTTCCTCGTCCACGTCGCTATCGAGCATTAGTCGCTCAAGAGAGGATCTTACTGTTGAAACTCTTCGTCGTTCATATGTCTGCACGTACTCATGCACGCTGATTCCGAGTACCAAGTACTGCTGCGTAATATTCCGGTACAAACGAAAGGCTAACGATTAGCTTAACAATGAGTAATCAAATACGTAACGTAATCCAATTCTCCACTGTTCTTTAGCGACTTGAGCGTAAGGATCAGCAGCTCAAACAAACCAACGTAAAGCACGAGAATCCAATGCGTGATAATCACTCCAGCTGCCACTGCAGCGTACTAGATAATCCACGTAAAATCAATCCAAGCAAAGCACACACAGTTGCGCGCTTGCTAACCACTCGTAATAACCACGTAAGTCCAAAACCAATTCAGAAGTAATTTATTAGAATTAAGTTTACACCTAAAACTAATAATATGCAAATATACAATGTTTTGTACTTAACCTAGTTATGTACAATACACCACCTTTTCACCTAAAAGTCGCTTGAAAACCAAAATGGCGACGCTAGCTGCTGCACAAAAAGCGCGCCCTTCCAACACTCCTTCTCGACTTTCCGGTGAAAGCCCATCATTCCATCGCGATCGCCACCAGTCCCAGACCCTGTTGCGCGCGTCTCAGCTTCTCAGCACTAAGCGGCTTGGTAAAAATGTCTGCCAGGTTTTCGTCGGTGGGTCGGTGTAGCTTGTCTTGATAATACCATCCTTGAACTTCGATAATAAAGACTTCACTCGAATATCCATGTGCTTCGTCTTGCAATCCTTTCCATCTCCTTCCAGCATTTTAATAGCTTCCTGGTTGTCCCAAGACAACTTCATCGGCAATGCAACCTTCAAACCCACTTCACTTGACATTTCTTTAAAGCCCGTGAGCTTGCACTGAGCTATCGACGCCGCGTAACCTTCGGCCTCCATCGTCGAGAGCGAAACGAAAGACTGTCGCTTGCATATCCAGTGCACGATGCACCCTTCCACAAAAAAAACACCACCACTTGTAGACTTGCGATCCTCTTTTGAGCCAGCGAAATCAGAGTCACAATAACCTTCGAAGCTAACTTCATCATTCTTATCGGATTTCACGTTGTCTGCTTTCTCCAAGCGTAGATTCATACTTGCGGTCCCCTTAAGGAAGCACAGGATCCTCTTCGCGGTCATCCAATCCAACTTTGAGGGCGCATGAGCCCTGCGCGTGGCCTTAAGCACTGCAAACGCAATGTCTGGCCTCGAACAACGCGTGATCCACAACAAACTTCCGGTTAAGGACTGAAAATTTTGAATTGTCGGCGATCCATCTTTTCCGCAACTTGGAAACATGTCTTTATCCTTCTGGTCCTCGAACTCGTCTCCAATAGGTGCTTTTACTGCGTTTGCCTCCTCCATGACATACACCTTGAGGAGGTCCTTGATCATTACTTCTTGATCCAGAAAGTACCTTGATCTTCTTTATATTCCACACGCATCCCCAAAAACTTTGTTACTTCACCCAAATTCTTGATTTCCAGGTCTTTCAATTCTTCGGAAAAAATCTTGACATGTTCCTGCTTCGTGCACGTGACCAACAGGACATCCACGTAAGCTCCTGCCGCCACGGTTTCACCACGAACTTTCTTAAAATACAGACAACCGTCTGTGAAGCTCTGTTCGTAACCTTGGTTTAGTAGCTTGGAGTGCAGTAGGCGGTTCCATTGCCTCCCTGCCTGCTTTAAACCGTAAAGCGTCTTCTTCAGTTTTAATACCACATCTCTTGAACTTTCAACTTGTAACTTTTTAACCTTTTCAGGTTCCACCTTCATTCCACTAGGGGTGAACAAAAAAAATTCTTGTTCATCCTCCAACGCTTTCACGTAAGCGTTGGGGATATTCCCGTGCATCGCTCGTACTCTCCATTTCCGAGCGAGCATCAAAATGAACCGGACAGTGGTCATTTCCATCACGATGGGAAAGGTTAGCTCGTAATCCACCCCGAAACGCTGCTCGTTTCCGCAGGCCACTAACCTCGCCTTGTACCGTTCCACCTGTCCATTGGCGTCCATATTGATTTTATACACCCACTTCGAGTGCAAAGTCTTGGAATTCGGTGGTTTCTTTACGATTTCCCACACGTCATTCGCCTCCAACACCTTTATTTCTTGGTCCATAGCGTCGACCCATTTTCCGCGTCCTGGCGAGCCATCGCATCCCGATAGTTTCTCGGGTCGCCCTCCATTACCATATTGACAGATTCTCTACTTTCGTCCGCGTCATCGTCATTTTCTGTTTTGCTTTCCGCCTGATCCATGCGCTCGGCGTACTGGCGCGTAACGTGACGGTCCCTCGTCCAACGCGGCATTCGCGCTGTTTTCTTCCTTTCCATCTGCTCGACGCTTGAGGAGCCCGCTGCTCCTTCTGACCCTTGGCCACTTCGCGGTGCGTCCGACTTAGATTCATCACTACCCGAGACACGGTTTCTTGTGTCGACTCCGCGCTACTTTATTCGTCTTCTCTGACCTTTAGCTGGCGGTTCTGCACGTCCGTGAGCGTGTCAACGTTTTTCACTGGCTGGGTCACGGTCACCTTTTGCTCAGCCTTCAAATACACCTTGAATCCCTTTGTCTCCTCACTCCGACCAATAATCACGCCTACCTGCGCGCGGTGCGCTAGCGTGTTCTTGCCGGGGTTCCCATACACCGTGCACGGTGACCAAAACGTAACAATCGCGCAAAATTTGGCTTGTTTCCCGTCAGAACTTCGACTGGCGACATCCGTCTAGGATTCGCACTCGTTGGGGTGCGGTTCAGCACATATGCTGCGTATTCCGCCGCGTCCCCTCAAAACGATAGATTCAAACCGCTTCCAAACAGCATTCACCGGGCCATATTCATCACAGTACGATGCATGCGTTCGTCCTTGCCGTTGCTCGCTTGATTCCCGGCGTCGCTGATCTGTCGAGCGATGCCGGTACTACGACAAAAATTATCCACATTGCGATATTCGGCTCCACCATCAGTTCTCAGAACGTGAATTTTACACTCGAACGTCCTTTCGAAGAACGCCAAGAAGTGTTCGAATTTCTTCGCAGCAGCGTCCTTGCTTTTTGCCAGAAAAATTCTGGTATAGCTGCTTTTAAAGTCAATAAAATTGACCAGTAACGGATGCCTGGACAATACTTTGGTGTGATGGGACCCTTGAGGTCGGAACAAATCATACCACCGATTCGGTCAATAGGCGCGTTTTTACCGCTGTCCTTTTTCGCTTGATCGTTCTTCCTTGATCGTTCTTCGTCTCGTCCGTGATCCGAATTCCGTAATCAGGATCCTGCGCCAACTTCAAAATCGTTTCGAAGTTGAGGTGGCCTATTCGCACATGAAAGTGCATTAGGGAACCACTTTGAACGTCATCTTCAGGGACGTAATTGTCCTCTATCGGGTATTGCACCGACATAATCATCTCTTTATAGGTTTTCTTGAGACGATCCACTTCACCATCCACATTGAATGCATTGTTTACTGCACGTACTCGAGTAATCGGCACACGTGTTTCATGTCTGACCAGCGTCCTTTCTCCATCCACGTAGTCGATTACGAAGCCACCTTTTTCGAAAGCTCCATAAGAAAAAATGTTTCGAGCGGCTCCTTCTACGTAAAACACATCCTTTATTTTTACTCGAGTCTCCACGTCTCCGTGCACAAAGCGAATGAAAATAGTGCCCTTCTTGTTTAGGATGAATGTCTTTCCATTCACCTGGTGGCACTGTCGATCCACGGTCTTTATGTCGGTCGAACAAGTGATATCTGGTGTCAGATGTACACTTGCGCCGCTGTCGAGAATCCAGGTATCTCGACCGGGTGCTACCTCATCACCAGTGATCATTAAAGCGTAATCCGCTTTCTGGACTTTCTTCTCCTTTGGGAAATCTCTTTTGAAATGTCCCCGCTCGCCACATCCGTAGCAACCGCGATTTTTCGTTGTTACAGCATTTTTAGGCTTCTCCACAATCATGTTGACCGTTCCGGTCCCGTGCCCTTTCTGGCGCCGGCTGTTGAACTCAACAGGCTGTGCAAACTGGAAAATCTCTTCGGCTTGCCGCAGATAGTCCGCACAGTGGTTATAACGGGACATGAGCACGCTTGACAGCTCAGGCATGGCATAGTAGATAATGTTATCTAACACCACCCATCACAGTTGGGCCCAACTACGTCCGTCACTGCCGTCAGATACAAGAAGTGGTCCGGCCAACTTCTTCCTGGTGCCTTGCGCGCACCTAGGAGCTTCATCCCCTCCGCATGAGTTATGCGCACGCTAAATGCGGCTAGCATCTTGTTCCTTATATGCCATAATGCTGGCTCTTCTTGCCACCAGATTTCGGCGAACCGGTCGTAATACGCTTCCTCTGCGCCAGCCAAATAGTGGCCCAGAAACTCGACCTTGATATCTTCAGTCCATCTGAAGCCGCAACACTCTTCGGCGATCGATATTTGCCGGAAATACTTGATTCCCCAGCCCCAAAAACCAGACCCGAGACCCTTATACGCTTCGGTCTCGTCGAACGGCCGAAGTTGCAACTTCTTTTCCTTGGCCGTCGGTGGCCTCGGCATTCGGTAGTGCCTTGCGTGCACATTTACAGGCGGTACATAGGCCTGCTGCACGTTACCGGGCGCTGCGTATGCTGGATGGGCATTTCCCGGCACTGCATAAGCCTGCTGCGCATTTCCAGGCGCTACGTATGCCGGCTGAGCATTCCCAGGCGCTGCATACGCTTGTTGCATGTTCAGAGGTGCCGTGTGCGCCTGCTGGAACTGATTCGCTGCATGGTGTTGCGTGAACACCTTCTGCGGCTGGACGTAGGTGTTACCGGGGTTCGTCCCCCCACCTCGTGTGAACACGTCCTTCCCCGTCTTGCTAATACTTTTGAAGCACACTTTACCAGCGCTTCCGGCGTTAGCGTCCTCCTTCTCTTCGTCGCTACCATCCAGGGAGGCCAAGCTCATCTTGGTGTCTCCCTTTAACGCAGGCACTGTAGTTCCTGCCGACGCGCCTTTATTCAGCGACGATTCCAAGTCGTCGAAGCGACTCCTCAACCCCGCATACAACTGCATCATCTCCTCCGGGGTGACTGTCCGAACTGTTGAGTTACTACCCCCATTTGGGCTCATAACCTGTTGAAACTCTTCGTCGTTCATATGTCTGCACGTACTCTTGCACGCTGGTTCCGAGTACCACGTACTGCTACGTAATATTCCGGTACAAACGAAAGGCTAACGATTAGCGTAACAATGAGTAATCAAATACGTAACGTAATCCAATTCTCCACTGTTCTTTAGCGACTTGAGCGTAAGGATCAGCAGCTCAAACAAACCAACGTAAAGCACGAGAATCCAATGCGTGATAATCACTCCAGCTGCCACTGCAGCGTACTAGATAATCCACGTAAAATCAATCCAAGCAAAGCACACACAGTTGCGCGCTTGCTAACCACTCGTAATAACCACGTAAGTCCAAAACCAATTCAGAAGTAATTTATTAGAATTAAGTTTACACCTAAAACTAATAATATGCAAATATACAATGTTTTGTACTTAACCTAGTTATGTACAATACACCACCTTTTCACCTAAAAGTCGCTTGAAAACCAAAATGGCGACGCTAGCTGCTGCACAAAAAGCGCGCCCTTCCAACACTTACAACAGTTCTTCGACCGCATAGTTGGCGAGGCGAATCGATGCGACCATGTGCTGCTAGATTGCTTCATCCATCTGCCTTCTACGAGCTGGCATCCGCACACTCCAACGTAACGCCTCCCGCTGACGAGTACTACAATCGTCGTCGTCGTGGATGTTCAGGAGAAAACCATGTCGCTGACTCAGGTTTCGCTAATTATCTCATTGCACTGGCACTTGAAAAAAATCCTCGTCACTCCGGTAATCTTTACTGGAAATCTCAATCTCCAACACGGGAGTATCGCGCTCTTCTGTCGCTCGTCTTCTTTGACCACGCGTGTCGTCAGCAAGATTCGTCATCCACATGTTTTCGTCCAACGCGGGTTCCCACGTTGTCAGGTTACCAGAACCTCGTCGAGGGTAGGGTAGGGTACGTGCGTGTGTCCATCGGCCTACGTTTTTCTGTACGCTCAACACTCTTTGCCCGACGCCCCATCAATTGGAATGTACCAGCAGTGTTTGGTCACAACGCCGCCAATCTTGGTCGCGTTAAAGCTCTTTTGAAATGTCACGAATCATCAGTCGTGTGGTATTGCAACTTGAGCCACACCTAAGACGCCTCGACCGACATGAAGCCATACTCGTGCCCACCGTAGGCCCACACCGTCTCGACCGATGCCTTCGCAAAATCGGGGATCCCACTCGCCGATTTTCTTTTGGATCCCTCCACCCGCGCCATTGGTCACAAATTGCATCTAAAGCGTGGACTATTAGTCGTGGTTTTCCCGTGCGTGTGGCCATTGAGCCAGAGCTGGACGCCCGCGTCTTGCAGGATGTCAAACCACTTTTTCATGCCCGCTTTATCGTAGTGCGCGTAGGGCGAGTAGTGGCTATTCACTAGCTTCCACGTTGCGTTGGACGCCGCGACTTCCTTGGCAAGCTGTTGCCGTGAGTCGTCACGCCACTCTGTAATTTGCTTGAAACACGAATCATACATTTTCGTGTCCCCTCCTGCGCACAGTTTATCCCCACGAGCAAAGTTCTTGCACAGCTTGTCCTTTCCTACCGAGTAGCCGTAGCATTGACAGCACGTCTGCTGCGCGTCGTGAGTCGTGGCATCGCCAGCGTCAACATTGAAAATGTCAATGCTGACACCAGAAGCCTCATCGGCGATCGAGTAGACGTAAAAATGGTCATTCAAAACCCACCGATTATCGTTCGGTCTCGTGTACTCGGCTTGCAACGCAAACTTGTTCTTGAGCGCCGCGACTAAATCCTCCGCCGACGCACACTGTGCAAGGCCTTTCTCATCCGAACAAATTAAACTCGCACCACCATAGTCGTAGTTCCGCACGACATTGACAAAAGGCACGGTCTTAATGTTTGCGCCACTGTACTTTGCTTCAAACGTCGTGGCAAAACGCGTATCCCGATCCTTGGTGTTATCCACGCCCGTCCAGTAAAAGTTGTCACCGTGGCTCATAATACACTTGGGGGGTGCCGACGAAGCACTTGCGTGCTGTTCCATGAGAGGAGCCACGATATCCTCCGCATTGATATCGTAGTTATTAAAAGTGGACCCGCGGGTGCAGCACGAGTCCAGCCCGAATGGATGCATTGGGGTACAATATCCACTGTTTTCCACAGACTTTGGTGCTCATTCGTTTCATCATTTTCGGCCAGCTAACTCGGTCGTTTTGAGTCCATAAGGTCTTTCAATGGCACTCTACTTTAAGTATCTCAAATTCACGATATGACTCGTTTTCTTGCTCGTTGTCATCAGTACTCCCAGTCTCGTCTTCTATATTATCGGTGGGCGGATTTCTTCTGCAGAAGTGACGACACTCTTTCGCCAAAAAACTCCATCAATATTAGATCACGCGTATCGGACACCTTGACGAAGCCCATACTGTCTGCGATCAAGCTCTTGAGAACAATGAGCTCTTGTTGACATGTTTCGCTCGCGCTTTGAAATTTATCAAGCTGTGTGCGTATTCGACGTATGATACCCAAGGCACGTGCTCGAGTCCCGAACGCAATAAAGTTGCCGAGAGCTCTGGATAATGTCGTGAAAACGCCAAAGGATCCGTGTGTCTAGCAGATGGCGCCGGTTGCTTCCTCGGTGTCCATCCAGTCTCCTTCAATCATGTTGTTCCTATTCTCGGGACGAAACAACCCAACGCCCCTTTTTTAACGACATGCGTATCCAAGAAAGCGATAACTGTGGCTCGAAAATGGCCCAGCAAATCGCGAAAGGCCTCCGTCTTGGCAAGAAAGCTGTACATTTCACGTGAGCGAAGTAATGACGTACTTACGGCAAACTTGATATCGTCTTGAGAACCAATTGCTCGAAATCGCCTAGAATTATCACGATAGACCGTACCGCAAATATAACGCAACAAGTCGGTGAAGTCCAGTCGAACAACAAAAGTGAGTATTACAACTGTCAAGCTAATAAATCGCGTGCAATGATCGTGAACGGACGATGTTTCGCGACTTGTATCGTTCTGTCCGGTACCTGGGGTCTTAAGATCATCGGGTGGGAATCGATAAGTGTAGGCTACTGACGCGTGTCATCTCGACTAACTGACATATTTCCATGAGCTGAGTTGACTTATCCATTTCTTCACGGAGCATCTTGTCAACTTCATCTGTAAGAGCAGCTCTACAAAACGCCTGGTATTTAATACTTGCTACAACTTTTGCCAACACTTGGTTGACATCCACATCTTCCGGGATGGCACGATTCTCCAACATGAGTTTAATGCCTTTAACTGCCATACGAAGCAATTGGGCATGAGGCTCAGCACTAACAAGCGTGAGTAGAGAACGAAACGCTCGTGCCACTGGGAGACAAGCAGCGGTCAATTGGATTCCAGTCGTACTTACACGTGCAGCACGTCGTGAACAAACAGAAAACGTGACATTCGAATCTGCTGTTGCTCCCTCCACTGAAGTCTACCATCAGTTGCACGAGCTTCACACAGACACCGCAAACACAATAGTGCAATGTGACGAACTCTATGACTTCGGTGGATTTCTGCTGTCGTAGATAAGAAATCATAAATACATGTCGCGCGGGTCGGTTGCAAATGGTCAAATGCTGACGAAAATAGAGAAACCATCCCGAAAACGGCCACGAGCTGAGCGTCTTCGTTACTTGAAAATGTCACGGCACTTGCAAGGATATCTAGAAGCGTGTCAAACTTGACACTTTCAAGCTGACGCGTCACTTCGATGATAAAGTCAAGAGCTCTACCCCGACCTTATCACGAGATCAGCCTTCATACGAGACAGTTGGCCACGTGGCTACGTTACTTGCGACTGTACCATCGCGGTGAAATGATTCTAAGGTACCAACATGATTCTTCATGGCATCGTCCTCAAACGGCACACCCTTTAGCACTGTTAACACGACGCTTCCATCCGCAGCGATTGAGAAACGAACTTCGTCTCTCAGAGGGACCTTCTGCTGTTGCTGATGCTCCTGAACAAGTGCAAGGTTCCAGAGTTCAACTAAAATTGCGAACGGCTTTGTCACATCTTCAAACGGAAAAAAAACGAGAGAGGAAAACCGAGCGTCGAGGAACTCGAGAAACATGCGAGCTTTCATCGTGGTGTCCACTTTAAACACAAGATGCTTTTGAAACCCGCCCTTTAAGAACTGGCGAAAGTAGTCTGGATCATGTACAGTGCTGCCAATAGAATTCCCTTGTATTTCAATAGACTTTCGCTCAGGGCACCGGGATCCGCATACAACCCCACAGTAAATATAACTGGGAGAATAGCTTGATGACAAAGAAGTGAAAAAGTTTGATCACCGACCACGGACCATCATGCATGCACGCAAGCACCTGCGCATCGCTCCACGAAAATGTCGTTTTGATCACTTGAAACATATGTGATCTCCACGTGAGAATATCATCCCAAAGCAGAATATGTTCCAATTTATTTGGTGCGCGCTTTCGCCATGTATTAATTGACGTCTTGAGGGTCTGGAGCCATTGACACATGCTCTGCATCAGGCTGGAACGAACCGCAACATCTTTGTCGACGGTGAGGGCACTCAAGAGCGTCAAGACAGGGGTGATGGAGTGACAAAGCTTGCTTGACACTTTCCATGTGAAAGAGATTGCGCGCCTAGACGGGGCTGACGTGGCTTCGTCCTTTTCGCGCTCCCACGGCGCAGAGTGATGGAGCATGGCGGCAACGATCACACCGGCCACAGCATTGACATTTTCCGTGGCAACTGAATACACGCCTTGTGCCGTAGATCCCGCAGCAACTGCGAGACGCCACAGAGCCAGACCAGTGAGCACTCGTCCACTGTGTCGTCTGCTCGTGTCTCGTCGCTGCTCGTATCACCGCGGACACTCCGGACGGGTGCCTGGTTGTCATCTTCCAGTTCCTAATCGGTCTTGACCTCAATCTTTTCTCGATCACTGCAGAAACGCATCAATAGAGGCACACAAAAGAAAACCTTGCGCACATCGCGCCGAATACTGGGAATTTCCAACGCGCGTGCCTGTAACTCGCGGGAGATTGTGCCTTTAACGAAATCCGCGGGCCAGTTAAAGCAGAAGCTGAACTTTCGCAAGTCGAAGCGACAAATTTCAAACCACATAAACTCGAGCAAATCCGCTCCTTCGGTCAGACGAGGACAACAGACAAGCACAAGCTCTTTCACGCGGTAGAATAACTCGTCCAAGTTTTCCAAGCCGTGACCGCCGAGGTTGTAACAATTCTCACACGTTCAATACCACGGCCGACGACTGAAACACGAGCTTCCAGGACGGGAGGGACGTACGGTGGTCGTCAAGCCGACGGCACACATACACAAGAGCAAGATCGTGGCTTTCCGCCGTTGCTTCCGGTGTCGAGAAGCAGCGCCGCGTAACAAAACGCGCTCCAAAGGACACCAGCCTGGGGTGGATCGTGCGCCGTTTCGCTCGTTCCGAGCGCATCGTGTCCAAGAGCAGCGAGCGCGTCCCCGACATGAAAGTTGAGCTCCATCTCCTCGTGCTCCATTTCAAGAGCACGTTCACTATCGTGTTGACACTGTTGGACCAGTGGCACGAGACGGAAGCAGCAGGTCCACTCGCTACCATGTGGCCGAGATTCCCGATCGCCACTCGCTTGAGTGCTCGTACATTAGATTAGAGCGGCTCGTCCGACCCAAGCGCAGGCGAGTACCCGTTGGAACGTCTCGAGCGCTTGGACTTTGAGTCGGAGCCAGTGCGCGCCCGTTGCACTCCCCAGTATCGTCGTCAAAGGGCCACAGATCCTGATGTCATCCATGAAAATCCTATGAATGAGTTTCCCGAACGCCCCGAGAACGTGATCATTTGACGCTAGACGTGGTTCGTGCCACGCTTCCGAAGCAATGCAAGCGATGGCACTCCCAAGCATGTACGTGACTCCAACCATCTCGTCCTCCAGCCTCCAGCCATCATCCACGCGAGAGGCACCAAGGACAATCAACGTCTACACAAACTCACCAACAGGGAACGCTTGCGAGAGGCACGTCACAAGCGACGCGAGATACAAGAGAATCATCCGGTCGTCGCATTTCGTGAACAGCTCGACCAAGTCATTCCCATGACCCGCGACGAGAGCGCAGACACACTCGGCTGTCAGACGACAGACTCTGGCCAGTGCGTTGGCTGCTTTTTCCAGGACCAAGAATCAGGAGCGGGGCTCCACCTGCTCTTACACTAGCGTCTGCGTGAGAAAATCGATCACACACGTCCAGTCGTCGGGATCCTCGCGTGTATCCGCCTTTTCCAACACTTGCACGCACAAGTCGAGACACGTTGCCACGGTCGAAGGAGCCACGCACGTGTTCGTGTCCAAGCATCTTGTACACATTGTGCAAGGGCTCGTAGCGATGGAATAGGGGGCGGAAAGACGGTGTGGTCGACTATGTGGTGAGCCTTAAGCAGTGGAAATAGGTACTCTCGCAACTCATCCTGTCGCTCATCCGACAAGTGCCGCAGCACAATTTTATACTCGTTCACTCGCCGCTCGGTCGTAAGTTTTATGGATCAGGCTAGCTGGTTGATCACTTCTTCCTCAATCAATAAACATTCTTGATCCGCATATCTTGATCAGGCTTATCTCTTGCAACAGATCGTTCAACTTGCTTGATCATGCGATACATCCCTAACACCAGCTGAAGCTTGTCTTTCCCATCCGTAACTGGTTGATCGACTGGTCTATTCAGCTTTCCGCTGATCGTGACCTTGAGTAGGCTCATGATCGAATCCGTCAATAAGAAATCCTTCAGTTCCTTTATATAAAAAGCCCTTGCCAGATCAGATTCTGATGGAGCCTTACTTGATCGACTTTCGTCGCTCTCCGAACCAGGCGCCTTTAGCAACGCTTTCGGCTGGTCGGTCTTGTAATATTTCACCACCGAATACCAATCTGGATCCTTATACACACATATATTTGGCGGATCATAACTTGCGTTATGATCCGCATGGGCTCCCGAAAGAGCCTTGGGAGGTGGTTGAGGTTTCTCCCCCCTTTATCTCATCAAGATACCTCCCCAGGTCTTGATGATCAGCATTTCCTTTCTTCTTCAGACATGACGACGTCGAACTGCCTTCCAACCACCTCCTCCTTTTCCACCTTTATCTTTACTTCTGCTTCCGCTTCTGTTTTCACGTCCGCATCATCGCCATCTTGCGTAGAATCGCGGTGATATCCCCGCGTCTCCCAAAGATCCGGGCACGCGCACCATTGTGGTGGAGCGGCTGATCAAAGTTTTTGAGGCTTGATCAGGCGGTACCACGGCGCCCGGACTGCCGACTGACGAAGGGGGTCCTCCGGTTGTCCTTGACTGCTTGTGTTTCTGCTCACCTTGTGTACCCGACGGCTTAGGCGTGGGTCGCTATCCAGGTGGCGGGGATGGCACACTACAATTCCTTGTGGCAAGACTGAGTTGACTTGTGATGAGTCGACTGATGCGATCAGGCGATGATCATGCGCAATCAAGCTTGAATTACGTGCGATCAGGCTTGATCAACAGTTATCAGGCTTGGGCAGGCACTAAGAGTCGTCAATCAGCGGTGATCAGACTCGATCAGGCTCGATCAGGTGCTAAAAGTCGCTGATTTGATAGTTGGCGCGAGTTGCGAACTGGTGATCGCAGGTTGCGGGTCGCAGATAGTCGATCTTGGTGGTGATCGGTGGAGGGGTACTTGATCAGGCAGCGGAAATCTTCAGCACCCGATCGCCGAGTCTCTTAAGATTAGTCCGCTAATAGAACACCCAGTATACTATGTATTCCAAGCTTAAGCCTAAGAGGAGGGTCGATCAGCGACGGCTGATCGACAGTTTCCACTAAAATCCACCTAGCGTTCCCATGGGGCGCTTAGAGCAGCCGAACTCTAGGGGGCAAAAAACGTGGACCAATGGGGGAAGAGGTGAGAACACTAGGCTCGATCACTTTCCCCAATACCAAATACCTTTACGAAAGAACCGCTGACACAGCGGGTGGAGTTGAGGGTGAGTTCCCCAGACTTTTACGTCTTCCGGTGGGCCAAAACGTGCACTACGTGCTCCCGCCCGGGACGTAAAGGGTGCGTATGCAAAAGAGAGGGAGGCGCGAACGCCTCCCCCTCGGTGATCTTATCGATCGGACGCAAATGAGAACTTTATTATCACTTATATCCCTAAAGCTACCAATTACCTAAAATCAACCAATGAGAACTGTCCATCCCTACGTACTCCGTCGACCAGTCGACCTGATTTATCCGTCTTCCGTCGCTAACCGTTAGGTACCCGTTAGGTAACTGTATCAGTTGTCGC
Organism: Peronosclerospora sorghi; assembly: GCA_026184515.1. Taxonomy (NCBI): domain Eukaryota; phylum Oomycota; class Peronosporomycetes; order Peronosporales; family Peronosporaceae; genus Peronosclerospora; species Peronosclerospora sorghi. The sequence continues at coordinate 28,431,952 of CM047582.1, read as the reverse complement.
GTCGTCCCAGATGTCCCGTCCATGCCCCGTCCATGTTTGCCGCAGTTGTGCCGACTGTTGTACTGACTGTCGTGTCAACAGTCGTACCGGCTATTGTACCAACTATCGTACCAACTATCGTACCGACTAATATATCGCCTATTGTACCAACTATGATACTGACTACTGTACCAACTATGGTACCGCAAAAATTTATAATATGCTTCACCACAGCAGCAGCATCAACAAAAAGGGTCGCATTGCCGTCATCGCTCCCGCTGCCAAGAGAAGATGGACAAGGCTTTCGCTTGGGCTGTGTATTGCAAAGGTTTGGGGCGCATTCAATTTCTTGTAGTAAATCCCTGCAATATCTTACCTGCATTTTCTCATTTTCAAACCACAGCTCGCCCTTTCACGGTTTACGATGACGAATGGATGAATGACGCTTTTGGTCTTCTAGGAACCAGTTACCGTCCTCCCTCTCGCAAGAGACTTGCCGGGACGCTCCTCGAAGACGAATATGCTGAATATAAAGCAATGGTAGAAATGGCTCTTGAAGACTCCGCGTTGTTTTATGTTACTCTTGATGCCAGCGAGGACGTTTACCACAACCGCATCATCAACCTTTGCGCTGTCGCGGATGCCGGTACTTTCTTAATCGATTCGGAGGATACCGCCGACGAGAATCATACAGCTCAGTTCATGCAAGAATGGGCAAAGAAGAAGCTGCAAGTCCTCCTGATAGGTGAAGTCCTTTCCAAAATTATCTTTTCTATTCATGTGTGCGTTAGGACTTTAACCCCAAGTATTTTATCTTTCTCTTCTTTTTTTCTTGTTTTTTGCGTAATTTAGGTAACTTTGCAAAACTGAATGGCATCGCAACGGATACGTGCTCGACAATGCAATCTTTCTGGCAACGTCTTGAACACGATCCTCAGCTGGGCTTCTCCTTTTTTGTGCCATGCATCTGCCATGTGCTGCAACTTCTCATCAAGGACATATTGGAGCTCCCTACATTTGCGCCCTATCTTGCTTCTGCAAATGCCATCGTCACCTTTTTCAACAAGTCCACCCTTCAGCTTGCCATTCTCCGCCAACATATGCATTATGGACGTGGCAAGGTTCTGCCGTTCGTCAAATCGGTGATCACGCGCTGGGGAACCCAATACAAGCTCTTCTGCCGTCTGTTGGAGATCAAGGGTGAACTCAAGACGTATGCTGTCTCCCTGATTGTACCTTATGGAAGACAACGCCGTGCGAGTTAGCATTTTGTCGACTTCGTAGTTTGTTACTCAAATAGTCCTCTTTCCTTCTAATACCGTGCTTATTTGACTTACTAACACACTTTGTGACAGGTGGAACACTCTGGAAACGATTACCGATTTTCTCAAACCAATCGATATGTTTCTCAGAAGCGCAGAAGACAATTCCTATTCGATCAGCAAAGTTTTCCCGGATTGGATGAAGATGCGCGGCACTCTGGCTGTCTTGCAACAAGCGCATCCGTAAAATGGAAAAGTTGTCGAGCTCACTGACAAAAGGTTTGTGAGCGCCCAAAATTATGTTGGTTTTTTTTCAGGTGCTAATCTAATGAAACATGTGTTTGCACTTCAGGTGGACCTACTTGATCCGACCAGCGCATATTCTGGGCTATTCGTTGGACCCAGGATACGTCAATGAACGGCTCCAATCAGGATTCCAAGACAATCTCTTCCAGGTTCTCCGTCGGTACATTCGTCAGCCGGACAGTATTTTGGCCGAATTTGCCAAATTCAAGGCCATGAGCGGGATGTTTGCAGTCCACAGTCAAGCATGGACAATTCAAGACCCCAAGCAAATCTGGAGCATTCTCGCAACGGATACTCCTGCATTGTCTGAGCTAGACATCCGGATCTTCAGCTTGTCCGTTCACAGGTTCGCAATATGCCGTTAATCTTTGCCGTACTGAAACCGCAGTTAACATCTCTTTGATATGCAGTGTTGCAAGCGAACGTAGCTTCTCAACCGAGAATTTGGTTCATTCCAAGCTTCGCAACCGGCTCCATCCAAGCAAGGTCAACAAGCTCTGCTTCGTTTATGCTAATGCTCGTGTGCTGCGGGGCACAAAGTATATCAAGCTCTATGAAGATGATGTGCAGGAATACCGTGAAGGCCAAGATCAAGCGAAGCCGAGCAGCACGGGACGACTTCAGATGAGGAGAGAGGACCCTCTGGTTTGGAAGATGGTGAATGGGGGGATGACAAAGAGGAAGATGGCGACAAATGAAGGGTTGAACATGTGGTTTGTGAAGAAGTTTATGTGTTATGATGTGGTAGATCGTACCGCAAAATTGGTACGTAATTAGGGGCATAATTATAGGCACCCCTATAGGCGTAGCTGTGGTAGAGGGTACCACAAATTTTGTCGGTACCATAGTCGGTACAAAAGGTGGTACGATAGTGGGCACCACAGTCGGTACCACAGTTGGTACCCAGACGGTACAACTGTTGACACAACGGTGGCGGGCAGGGACGAGGCGTGGATAGGACGTCTCAGACGATGCGACAACTGGCAAGGTTACCTGACGGTAACCCGAAGGTTAGCGGGTGAATGGTCGACAAAATGCGTAGGAATGGGTAGTTCTGATTGGTTGATATTAGGTTTTTGGTAGATATTAGGAAATAAGCGATAATAAAGTTCTCTTTTTGTGTACGATCGCGCCGATCGTTTAAGGGGACGGCAACTTAGGGCCTCCCTGCTACTACCAAATACCTCTACGTCCCGGGCGGGAGCACTTAGTGAATTTTTGGCCCACAGGTAGGCGTAGAGCGTGAGAACTCACCTACAACTCCGCCCGCTGTGTCAGCGGTTCTTATTTTAAAGGTTTTTTGGTCTCGGGAACGTGATCGAGCAGTGCGCTCTCACCTCTTCCCTCATTGGTCCACGTTTTGGCCCCTAGTGTTCGGCTGCTTTAAGCGCCCCACGGGAACACTAGGCGGATTTTAGTGGTAATCGTCGATCAGCCCGTCGAACGCGCTGATCGACCGTCCCTCTAAGGCTTAAGTACATAATACAAGGTATTTTTGGGTATTCTAGTGACAAATTAAGCTTAAGGAGGCTCTGTGATCGGGCAGTGAAGATTTCCGCTGCCTGATCGAGTACCCCTCTACCGATCACCGCCCTGATCGACACTCTGCAACTCGCGATCCGCGCTCAGCTGCTCGCAACTCGCGCCAACCAGCTGATCAGCGACTTTTAGTACCTGATCAAGCCTGATAAAGTCTGATCGCCGCTGATCAACGACTTTTAGTGCCTGCCCAAGCCTGATCACTGTTGATCAAACCTGATCGCACGTGATTCAAGCCTGATTACGCCTGATTATCGCCTGTTCGCATCAGTCCACTCATCACAAGTCAACACAGTCTTTCCACAAGGAATTGTAGTGCCATCCCCGCCACCTGGATAGCGACCCACGCCTAAGCCGTCGGGTACACAATGTGAGCAGAAACACAAGCAGTCAAGGACAACCGGAGGACCCCCTTCGTCATTCGGCAGTCTGGGCGCCGTGGTACCGTCTGATCAAGCCTCAAAAACTTTGATCAGCCGCTCCACCACAATGGTGCGCGTGCACGGATCTTTGGGCGACGCGGGATATCATCGCGATTCTACGCAAGATCGCGCTGATGTGGACGTGAAAACGGAAGCAGAAGCAGAAGTGAAGATAAATGTGGAAAAGGAGGAGGTGGTTGTGACGATGGAAGGCAGTTCGCCGTCGTCATGTCTGAAGAAGAAAATAAATGCTGATCATCAGGACCTGGGGAGGTATCCTGATCAGATAAAGGAGAAGAAGAAACCTCAACCACCTCCCAAGGCTCCTTCGGGAGCCCCTTCCGATCATAACGCAAGTTATTATCCGCCAATTACTTATGCATATGATGATCTGGATTGGAAGCCGTTGGTGAAATACTACGACCCAGACCGACCGAAGGCGTTGCTGAAGGCGCCGGGTTCGGAAAGTGATGAAAGTCGACCAAGTATGCCACCATCGGAATCCGATTTGTAAAGGACGTTTTATATGAAGGAGCTGAAGAATTTCTTATTGATGAATTCAATTATGAACCTACTCGGGGTCACGATCAGTGGAAAAATGAACGAGCCGGTTAGTCGACCAATAGCAGACGAGAAGGACAAGCTACAGTTGGTGTTAGGGCTGACACGCCTGATTAAGCAAGCTGGTCTGACTACAGGTGCTTAAGATGCCGAAGAAGTGTTCGATCTCGACCCTGAAGACGTCTCGACCACTACCGAGCAGTTGTTCGGACTGTTGGTACCTATAGTGGGTCAATCGGCTAGGGTGGAGCCACCTCGTACTATGCTGACGATTAAAGCGGGCCCGTCGATTAACGTGGCAGAACACACGGGATCATCGTGTTACGAATCTTCCCCTTCTGAAGGCGATGAAGCTGAAGAGGAGTCGAGTAGTGCTGGAAGTATGGAGCCCAAGATCACCAGGATGACAGTTTGCCAGAAGGATGAACCCGAGTTTTCAGTTATCAAGAGGGAACCGCAATCAGTCAAGGCAGACGATGATCGATTATCGCAGGGACAACAGCTGCAAACATTTTTCGACAAGGCCATGAAACAGTTTTTGGCGGAAGAAAGAGGCAAGTCGACACCTGAAGTTGTTCGCACAAAAAATCCCCAACCCAAGCCAGGAAGTGTTACGGCGGTGAAGGACGTGGATATGGAATCATTGCATTCTCTCCGTGATTGTCAGTCAAGGTCAAGAAGATTGGCCACGGTTAAAGATGTTGACATGGAATCTGTATATTCGCTCCATGATCAACAATCCCAGCGTGATTACATTGACCCAGACGAGCCAATCACTCTGCCTCGACAAGTCACGGTTGCGACAGCGTACCCTGGAATTCCTGACCAACAGCCGATTCCCAGAATTCGGATTTCGGCGATCAGTGATCTTAAGGAATTTTCAGGAAGGGAGTGGATGAAGATCAAGCGCGGAATTGGATTAGTCGTTTGAAGTCGGCATTTATGCGTGACCAAGCCTCCGACCCAGAAAAGTGCTTAATTATGGGTGATTTACTAAAAGGACCAGCACGCAATTGGCATCGCCAGCTGAGTAGAGCTACCCGATCACTTTGGAAAAGTCTCGTGGATGAGTTTGAAGTTCAATACTGTGGAAGTGGCCAATCGGCGTCCCGCCAGTATTATTACACGAAACAGCGATCAGATGAAACTCCCATTGAGTATCTTATACTTTCCCCGGCGCGAAAGACCAAGGCAGTACGCGCGATCAAGGTGACGTCTGGAAGTGAAGAATAAAGTGCAGACGACAGTGGAAGCGATGGAGATCAGGGCCGTTACATGATTGCTGCTATACGAGTATTTGCACCGGCTGAATGTGGCGGGATTGCGGGCCAAGTTGCCAATCAGGGATGGATCACCTAAGATTTTACGCGAACATGTGCAACATTTTCTGGACACGTTAACCAATCGCGAGCTCGCCGATCAACTGGTACTTCTGCGGCTGGATACCGCCGCGGATCTGGAAGAAACGCTGGGGGCGTATGAGCGCAATAAGTGGTACCAGCCAATGGCGACGGTAGGCACCAACCGATTCCGTCAGAAATTCAGTGATTATCGGTCACCTACCCCAGCGCGGAAGCCTAAAGCAGTGCGCGCGATTAAGGTGATGTCTGGAAGCGAAGAGTCAAGCTCGGATGACAGTGGAAGTGATGATGATCAGCTTCGTTACATGATTGCTGCTATGCGCGACCAACCCGTAACGCACGGTCTACCTAGTGAGACTCAATCCGGTAAACAAGGCGAATCAAGTACGGGTGACCAAGGGGCGATGAAGAAATGCAGCCATTGCGGATCAATTAATCATGACAATTTACGTTGTTGGAAACGCCTGACCTGTCTGAAGTGTGGCAAGAAGGGACACCCGACGGATCACCGTTTGTACGTCTGCCGTGCGTGCGGCGAAATCCATGACGTTGGCAAGTGCCCCATGGGGGAATTCTACAATCGCATTCGACAGTAGTACAACCCTACCGATCATGCGGGAATGTTTCCCAAAGAACCGAAGACATGTTAAACTAGGACGCTCGCCAGGTTGGAAGCTGGTACGAGACGAGCGTTCTGGTGTGTGTATTTTTTCATTTGTGAATAAGAAGCAGGTTGATCAAGCAGAAGAGAAAGATAATGAAAAATGTGATCAACCTGATTTACCATGTTTGGCTAATTTCCGTATTGATGAGTTTTCTCGATCTCCGGTGATCATGGAAGTTGATTTGCTTCCGGGTGAATCGCGTGGATATTGGAAGTACCACTCGCCAAAAAAGTGGTTTAAACAAGCCAAGGCGAGCGGCAAAATCAATAACGAACGTGCCACGCTACTATTCGATTCTGGTGCCGAAGTGTCGATCGTCGACTCAACCTTTGCTCGTAAGGTGGGTTGTCAGATCGACACGAGTCAAATACAAGAATGTGTCGGTATTGGAGAAAGTGCATACCTCACAGAGGGGCGCACGAAAATCAAGATTACATTAGCAGGATTGTTGGTTTATTATTTCCATGCATGGGTGGACAAACTTGTTGGCCAAGATGCTATATTAGGAATGGATTTTATGATCCCAGCTGGCGTCAGATTGGACATAGCTCACGGCGCGCTAAGTCTGCCGGATGAAGTAATCATCCCATTAGAAGGCCGCCGACAGCTGTATGGCTCGAGTGGAAATTATATGAAACTTCGTCAGTTCGAACAGATCGCAGTAGGTCGATCTGCTGAGGTCCGAATTCGTGATCAGCGATCTCGGAAGTTATGGATTACTCGTGGAAAAGATTGGGTCCCCACTGTGACTAGGGGCGTGGGAATTCGCAATATCTGCGTATTACAAATGTTGCCGATCATCCTATCGTTTTACGTGACGATATGATTTTAGGTGTTTGGATGAATAAGGATGATGTGCCCCGTCGCCCTGGGTTTATTTCGGTGGGCTCTAATCGCTATAAAGAGTGGCAGAATCTCGCGTGTCAAGTTTCTACCGATTCAGTGCATGAAGATCAAGAAAGTGTCGACCAGGGTCCTTTGGTCGAGAAAAAGGAGTACCCTATTCTTCAGGGAATTTAAGTACGACCTGCGGACTCGATCACGGCATCGGTGACAGTAGTGGCCGGAAGACCGCATAAGGTACAAGAAGTGCAAGAAAATGGCAATCAGGAGACGAGTGTGCAAGGTCTGACCCTTGGTCATGAAGTTGAGCGACTTGTTGCAAGAGATGGTCCTGATCAGGATATGCACGAACATACCGTCTCAACCGATACCGGTGAATTCGGTGTAATTCCTACCGATGACCAAGTATGTTACCGAGGCGGAGATTTTGTTCGTGGAAGAGCTGGAGAAACAACTTGCCACGCTGTCCGAAGTATCCTCAAGCACCGAAGAAGTGACCAAGGATGGTTTGCAAGTTGGCGACCCGCTGATCAACACAGCAGAAGAGATTGACCAACCTCGCGATATAATTTGGGCGAAGAAACATCTGCTGATCGGAAAGGAGAACGCACTACCTCCTGCTGCACGTTGAGTGGTTTGCGATATCGATGTAGGCAATGCGCGCCCGATCGCCCAAAAGTGTCGGAAGGTGGCTCCACAATTTCGCGAGAAGTTATCAGCTTTGATCAAAGGGCTATTAGCTACCAAGATCATTCAACCGTCTACGTCACCCTGAGCATCACCTATAGTGATCATGTGGTAAAGTGTACCACAAATTTGGTCACTTTTGGTCAAGGCAGTTGGTCGAATTTCGGATTGGTCTAAACAAGGGGGGCTTTTTATCCTATCAGATTCAAGGAGTGTCAAGAACGCAAGTTTTGGTGAGTCACCTGACATTGTGTATTTTACATAATTTTGTGTGGGTACATTAGGGACCATAGGGGGGTAGTATTATTGGTTAGTTGTGGTTTTTCCAAGTAAGAGTTTTTTGGTTACGGTTTTCCAAGTAAGGTTTTTGGTCTAGGAATACGTGCAAAAACCTCTTCTGGTCTTGGTCTAGACCGCATCAAGGGGTCGCCGTTATTCTTTTCACGTACACTAGTCGCC
>CM047582.1:28315838-28413868 GCA_026184515.1 Peronosclerospora sorghi | reverse complement strand
TGAATCAACTCACGCGCCTGATGGTGTATCCAATGCCCCTGATCTCTTATCTACTCGAAGATTTGGATAAAGCGCTGTGGTTTTGCTCTTTGGATATGGCGAGCGGTTTTTGGGTCGTATCTATGACCGATCGAGGGTTACAGATTTCGGCGTTTGTCACTCCGTTTGGATTGTTCGAATAGAATAGGATGCCTTTTGGCCTAAAGAATGCTCCGCAAATCTAGCAGCGGTTGATTTATAACGCATTATATGGGTATCTCAAGGTTAAGGACGGTGCTGACGAATCGGATGATATATTCACGGTGGGAGAGCCCGACCAAACACCGGGCCCGTCTGTACTGCAGCGGCGATCATATATATCGATGATATTTTGATCCCGGCGCCTACCTGGGCTACCCTGTGTGATAAGGTGCATCGTCTGTTGGAGAAGTGTGATCAGTGGAACTTATCGATCAGCGTGACCAAATCGTACTGGGGGCGACGCTATGTTCCCTATTTAGGGCATCATGTCTCTAGACGAGCTTTGGAAACAAATCCGAAAAATTTGGATGATCTGATTAATTTCCCTTACCCTGTCACCTTTCTGGCCATGCAATCGTTTTTGGTGAGTTTGAACTACTACCGTCGGTTTATCGAAGATTTCCCGATCTATGCCGCTGTGCTCTACGAATTAAGGGAAATGGATTATCAAGAGTTAAAGATCCGATCGTTGAGCAAGGAGAATATGGATCAGGAAGCTGATCGATTAATCAGGGCAAAAGTAGCATTCAGCATGCTGAAGGCGAAGATTGCGTCAGCTCCAACCCTGCGCCACTTTGATCAGAACAAAGCGCCAGTAATCGTGGTTTACGACAGCAAGTGGGCGGTATCCGCGGCGCTGGTACAAGAACATGATCAAGTGTATTACCACGTGGCATTCGCCAGCCGAACGTTGAAGAACGGTGAGCTGAACTACATCCCCGTCGAAAAGGAAGTTCTGGCGCTTCTACGGGTATTGGATGTTTACTTCACGATGCTGGTCGGAAAGACGATCACTGTCTTGTCGCGTTTATCCACACTGAGATGGTTACTAACATCCAACGGGTTCGACGGACGATTTGGCCGATGGGCTGCGATCTTATCACAGTGGGACATCGAGATCAAGAAATGTGTACAGGGAGAAGAGGAGGTACTGGGGGAGTTAGCCGCAAGTATCACTACTCGCACTGAAATCGATGAGGCCCTGATTGCGATCGCACCGAAAAAACAACCGCGGCAGATGATTGAAGTACCACCTCCTACGGTCGGAAAAGGCGAAGAACTCTACGTGATTAGTTTTAATGGATCTGCAAGTGTCAAGCGACGTGTAGGTGCGTTCGGCTCTATCGTATGGAAATTGCCGGGATGGAAGATTATGACCGCGGTAGCCGATCATGCGCCTGATATCACGGTGAATGAAGCGGAATACCATGGATTGCTTTTAAGTTTTGACCTACTGTCGAGATACCCCACAGGAAAGACGATCGTGTGTGGAGATTCGAATTTAGTAATCCGACAAATGCGCGGCGAAATAGAGTGTAAAGCTCCGCGATTGCAAGTGTTGCAACAGCGTGCGTTCAATCTCCTTCGCGAATGGTCGGATCATGATCTAGTGCGTGTCAAAAGAGAGTGGAATAAGAGTGCAGATCACATCACCACTAGGTCTATGCAGGGTGGAACAAGATTTGAAATCGATGATGTGAAAAAGCTGGAGGAGTTGACCGATATCAACAGGTTGCCGGAAGTGATCACGTGGAATGAAGATCCCACTACCCCGCAAGTACTAGTGATGACACGATCACGTAACCTACATCAGCCGCGACCGTCAACATGGCCCGATATATCTATAGCCGGGATAAGGGCGTAACGGGTAAAAAAGGCACAAGACGTAGAGAAATGGATTTATGATTTGCGAAGTTATCTGTATGGTGACGTCTCACGATTGAACGCAGACGAGGTTAAGGACTGCGCGAAAATTGCTGACAGCTACGATGTCGATGAACAAGGATTACTGATATACTGTGGAAACATGGCTAAAAGAAAAGCCAACGATGACAGAGATGATCAAGACGATCGGCACCTTTCGATTAAGCTGGTCTTACCCGAGACCCTACATGCAGATGTCCTCCACCACTATCATGTGAGCTTGGAAGGAGGACACCAAGGCATAGGGCGTAAATATCAGAGGATCAGACGATACTTCCATTGGCGTGGTCTATTCCGAAGCGTACAAAGGTTTTTCGGACAATGCGTAGATTGCGAGACGGGGAAAGACAAACCTACGATCAAGGGCATGTCGCCGGGGAATATCGAGGCTACGTACCCATTTCAAGTGATAGCCATGGATCATATCCCGTCACTACCCCGATCGACGGATGGACATACTGAACTGCTGATTTGGACGGATCTGTTCACGGGTATGGTGATCGCGAAAGCTGGATCGTCCCCCACAGCGCAGAAAGTTGCCGAAAATTATGAAGAGTGTGTGTTTCGACGATTCGGAGCTATCGAAGTGATCCGGCACGATAGTGAACCAGGTTTTATGTTGGAAGTATTTCGCGCGTTCAATATAATCGTGGGACAACGTCAGAGTGCCACTATGGCATACCGTCCACAGGCGACTGATAAGGCGGAGAGGACGGTGCAGCCGATCACGCGAGCAATTAAGATGTATGTAGCAGATGCCGGTCAGAAAGATTGGAGCTTGTATGCAGAGCGGCTGGTATTCGCGCTGAACTCAACCCCCGATCTTATTCGTGGTGAAACACCATTTTATTTGGCGTATGCGTGGGACCCACGATCATCGTTGGAATCGACATTGCAACTGGGCGGAATTCGGCGTAAAGACCGGGATGCTCGCCGGTGGAGATATAAGCTGCAAAAGGACTATCGTTACGCCCGTGATCAAGTGAGCGCTCGTTTGCATCAAGCTGTGGATGAGCGAGCTGAAAAGCACAATGGTAAAGTGACACCACACAATATCGAAGCTGGATCAAGGGTCTGGTTATAACTTGATCGGGTGAAAGGAGGGTTCGCGAAGAAACTGGCGCATATGTGGCATGGACCCTTCAGAGTCGATGAGGTAATCGGTAATCATGCGTCGAGACTGGTTACGGCTGGCACCGACTATCGTATGTTCCCAGTAGTGCATCTGTCCAAGTTGATAATGGTCAAGGAATTTCCAGATCGCCCTACTACGTCACTAACAGCTGGGATAGAGGAGAGTTTCGACTTCGATGAAGCTTTGTTACCTGAGGACAGCTGGTAAAGGACGCTAGATCCAGATGAATTTGAAGTTGATCATATCACCGATGTCCGATCAGGTCGAAAAACTAGATATGGAAGAACGTTACGCGAATATCAAGTTTACTGGAAAGGTTATGCTGAGCCGTCGTGGGTAGACGAGGCAGACTTAAACTGTGATTCTCTGATCAAGGACTTCGAGAGGAAAAGGATCAACAGAAATCGGTTTGACGTGATGCAAGTGGACGAAGAGTCCAACTAATGCGTGATCGGCAGACTGGTCATGAATTACGATCGAAGAATTACCGATTGAATAAAGATGATTGACAAAACTCACAATGGATGAAGAAGCGATAAATGGCTTGAGGTGATGTGTTTACGATGGATATTGCGAGACAAGTTGATGGAGTAACGAAGATAAGACGGCAGAATGCCGGTTTATATCATGCACGGAGAAGTAAAGAAGCACAGTGGAAATGGCATGATCAAGATTGCTTATTGATTAAGGGCGGAACGATAAACTGATTAACTAGACCCAAAGAACTTGCGACGAATCCGAGGGATTTTACGGCCAGGGTGGTTTTCAGAAGAGGAACGATATTGAACCCGTCAAGGTTCAAAAGTATCAACCTCCTTCAAAGCGTCCAATAGGGTCCGGGGTGGCAGATCCGAGAGGAACCCTGGGTACCACGCTCCATCATCGGCCGTGGCATACTTCAAAGGACGGTTGAGAGCACAATGGGTGATCGACGGGTCCAGGAAAATGTCGAGATCACATCTTCCGTCGATCATCCCCCGCAGGACGAAATCCACGACCCTCTTCCAGGTCGCTCTGGCACGACTTCTGCGTTAGCGGCGACTGTTGTAGTAATTCCGGAAGAAGCCATCCGTCTCACGAAGGCCTTTAGCGATAGGGAGATAATGCGTCGACTCCCAGATCGCCAGTGAGTGATGTTCGAGAAACGACCGGCACTTTGTCTCGAAGTCGGCGAACCAGCCGACTGAGCGAAAAGAAAGGGGTGGCAACATGGTCATGAAAACGCCCCAATGGCATTGAGTATACAGCAGCTCCACTTCCGGTTGGGTGATCAAATGACCTGACCATGAATCAGCCGGAGGGGCGTGCACTGCAGCCGGGAACAACCATCCTGCCGGGCCGGTCAAGTAGTCAAAGACCACTTGGGCCTTGACGTTACGCAGATCAAACCCACCAAGCTGATCCGGAGTCCACGGCAGGATGTCGGCGTCACTGGCGTCATCAGATACCGCGATCACTGTCCGGAAATCACCCGTACGCGGAAACAGAGACCCGGCCGTGACTTAATCAGGTAGACCCTCGCTCCCGAACTCGCTAACCGTAGGAGTGGAAGGAATAGAAGCGATCGGACCAGGAAATCTGCCTTCATCGTTTTGATCAGGACTTGGGGGATCATCGTCTTCCTTCTTCGCCTCCGAAATAGGAGAAAGGAGGCGTGACCGCTTCAACCGAGAGGAGGATCGAGAACGCCGAGTACGCCTTTTAGGCGAAGGGGCGGCGCGGCTGATCGAGTCGTCAGGAGAGGCGGTAAGGCCAGCTGGCGGTGTAACTTGATCAGAACCCGCTGAAGGGGTGCGGATAACTGGTGCGATCTGCATCCGCAACAACATACCGGCCAACTGAGACTGAAGGTCCGAGTGGAACGAGCGTAACTGTGTGCTTAGCCCTGAACCTCCTGCACTTGATGGCGCAACGTGTAACGTTCTGCGGAAACTTGATCGAAGCGGCATTGCATGGCGGATGTTCGTTCTCCAGCTGAGAATATGCGGCGTGCAGATCGTCCAGCTCAGTTTGGACGTCAGACACTCCCTTTACCCGATCAGATAGTTCCTGCGCCTGGGCCATGATGGCAGTATACTCGTCCATCTTCAGGCAATTGGATTTGTTTTTCTTTCGAAGGCGATGATACTGGTGTTTGCGCCTATCAACCACGGCAGTGATCCTGAGCACCTGTTCGAACAAGCTCTGATTCCCAGAGGCAGCCCGATCGCGTTCTTCTTGTAGCTTGGCTAGGCGCTGTTGAAGTTGATCCAACTCCCGTGTTTGATCAGCGATGGTGTCTTCATGCACCGATTGCAGATACCTATCACGGGCATGACGGCCTTCCAGATCCCGGATCTGTGTGCGTTGATCGACCATGAGTTTTTCTTGATCGGCCATAGCGCTTTCCATGGTCTTCAACTTGGTCTGGAGATCATTGACGGTGGTGTCGACGAAATCACGCAATGGCTTGATCTGTTCGAAGGCGTCCCGCTTGATCGCGACATCTCGCTCCACCACAGCGCGTTTGGCACGAGCAAGCTGCTGCCGAAGCATCGCGACCGCGTCTTCACTCATCGCGAGCGAGTCAGATAACATGGCGATCTGATCATCACGCGCGTGTAGGGCCTCTTGCAAACTGTAAGCCCGATTGATAGTAGCGATCGCCTGATCAGCTGCGGCCCGATCCAGGGCAGGAGTGTCGGTGGTGTTTGCCGGGGTGCCGTCCGTTATCGCTTGCATGATGGAAATGCAGGAATGCCTGATCGAGACAGCTTGATCGCAGATGGCACGGTTGGTGAAGGGTGATCGCTGGATCGCGAGGGGCGTACCACTAACGGCAACAGCCTGATAGAATGGGACCTGATCGGCGGGAGAAAGGACAGGAAGATTCATGGATGATTATCACCTGGCCGATGACGTCATGCTGGACAAGCCGACCAACGGTAACATGATCCATGATATCAAACGGCATGATCGACCCTCGCCCCAACCGCTGTACGGCTGGGACGAGGATCAGGGGCGGCTGTCGTAAAGCGTGTTATAATTGGGCCCAATAACGGGCCTTATTATGAGGCCTTATTATAGGACCTGATTTAAGGGGGGCGATTACGGTCAGAATCGGTACGTAATCGTATAGGATTGTGGGTACCACGGCGTATACAGTTGCGTGTACAACCGTGGTGCACATAGTCAGGACATAGACAGGGCATAAGAAGATGGGAAGATTACGTACAGGTACTCCGCGAACATCGACGAGCGGCGACGGACGACGGACAAATCAGGTCGACTGGTCGACGTAGGACGCTGGAACGGGTAGTTCTGATTGGTGGATATTAGGAAATTGGTAGTTCTTATGATTTAAGCAATAATAAAGTTCTCCTTTTGCGTTCGATCTAGCAGATCGTTTTAGGGACGGCACCTTTGCGCCTCCCTCACTAGTATATACCTCTACGTCCCGGTCGGGAGCACTTAGTGCATTTTTGGCCCAACGGCAGACGTAGAGTGTTGGGAACTCACTCCGCAACTCCGCCCGCTGTGTCAGCGGTTCTTCAGTAAAGCTTTTTTTGTTTTGAGAGTGTGATTGAGCATTGATCTCACCTCTCCACGTTTGGTTCGCGTTTGGCCCCTAGAGTTCGGCTTCTGTAAGCGCCCCACGGGAACTCTAGGTGGATTAAGCAAAATTTACCCCCCCCCTCGTAGGTCTAGGCTAGGAATACATATATTTGGGTGTTCCTTTAGCTGTTTGAAGACTCAGAGGATCCATGATAGGGCAGTGAAGACTTCCACTGCCTGATCAAGTACCCCCTTCGCCGATCAACACCTGATCGACACTCTGCAACTCGTGACCCGCGATCAACAACTCGCAGACCGCACCAACTTGTACCTGAGTGACGTTTGGCACCTGATCAAGTCTGATCACCGCTAATCAACTACTTTTGGTGCCTGATCAAGCCTGATCAAGTCTGATCACCGCTGATCAACTACTTTTGGTGCCTGATCAAGCCTGATCAAGTCTGATCACCGCTGAGCAACTACTTTTGGTGCCTGATCAAGCCTGATCGAGCCTGATCACAGCTGATCAACGACTTTCGGTGCCTGCCCAAGCCTGATCACTGCTGATCAAGCCTGTTCGAACCTGATTTGAGCTCGATTACACCGGATCACGTCTGATCAGCACCTCGAACAACTCATTACAAGTTCCCCAATCTTGCATCAAGGAATTGCCGTGTCTACATCCCCTCAACCTGGAGAGCGACCCACGCCTAAGCCGTCGGGTAAACAAGGTGAGCAGAAACACAAGCAGTCAAGGACAACCGGAGGACCCCCTTCGTTAGTCGGAAGTCTGGGTGCCGTGGAACCGCCTGATCAAGCGTCAAAAACTTTGATCAGCCGCTCCACCACACAGCACAGAAAGTCGCTGAAAATCATGAAGAATGTGTGTTCCGACGATTTGGAGCTAGTGAGATGATTAGATACGACCGAGAACCCGGGTTTATGTCCGAGGTATTTCGGGCTTTCAACAAGATCGTGGGAAGGCGGCAGAGTGCAACTATGGCATACCGTCCGCAGGAGAACGGCAAGGCAGAGAGAACAGTGCAGACGATTACATGAGCGATTAATATGTACGTATCGGATGTCGGTCAGAATGATTGGAGTTCGTATGCAGAGCGGCTGGTGTTCGCGATGAACTCGACCCCAGATCGTATCCGTGGAGAAACACCGTTTTATTTGGCGTACGGGTGGGACCCACGATCATCGTTGGAATCGACATTACAACTGGGCGGAACTCGGCGTAAAGACCGCAATGCGCGTCGATGGAGATATCAGCTGAAGAAAGACTACCGCTACGCCCGGGATCAAATGAGCACCCGACTGCACCAAGCGGTAACAAGCCGGGCAGAGAAGCATAATGATCAAGTGACACCGCACAAGATCGAAGCGGGGTCGAAGGTCTGGCTGTACCTCGATCGAGCAAAGGAAGGGTTCGCAAAGAAACTGGCGCATATGTGGCATGGACCCTTCAGGGTCGACGAGGTAATTGGTGATCATGCGGCAAGGTTGATTACAGCTGGTACCGACTATCACATATTTCCAGTCGTGCACCTGTCCAAGTTGAAACTGGTCAAAGAGTTTCCAGATCGACCTACTGCTGTGCTAACAGCTGGGGTAGAGAATCGTTTTGATTTTGATGAAGCTCTATTACCCGAAGACAGCTGGGAGAGGACTTTAGAGCCAGACGAATTTAAAGTTGATCGCGTCACCGATGTCCGATCTGGTCGGAAAACCAGATACGGCAGAACGTTGCGTGAATATCAAGTATATTGGAAGGGTCATGATGATCCGTCATGGGTATACGAGACCGATCTGAATTGCGATGCTCTAATCAAGGACGTCGAATGGAAGATGATTACCAAACACCGGTTTGATGTAATTCAGGTGGATGAAGAGTCCCACTAGTGCATGACCGGCTAATGGACTGTGGAATTATGATTGAAGACTTACGATTAATGGGGAAATAACGATTGACTTAATGTGGTGAATTTTTGGTGGGTATTGCGCAACGTGGTGATGGGGTAATGACAGATGAGACTGTGGAAGAACGATTTGTGTGGATACACTGAAAACGATGAAGCAACAATCGGAATTATTACGATCATGAATGTTTATCGGTGGAAGAAGAAAAGATGGCTAGCGAGCTATCTTGATCCGTAAAACTTGCGACGGAAGCGGGTAATCTTGTTGCCGGGGTGATCGTCTGCGGAAAGGCGATACTGGAGTTGCCAAGGCTCAACGACGTCCACCTCGCATAACGCATCCTGCAAGGTCGAAGGCGGTCGGTCCGATAGGTACCCTGGGTACCAGGTGCCATCGTCCGCCGGAGCGTATTCCAAGGGGCGATTACGGGCGCAGTGGGAAATCGCCGGATCCAAGAAGATGTCAAGATCGCACTCCCCGCTGGTCATGCCCTGCAGCACCAACTTCACGATCCTCTTCCACGCTACCCCGGCGCGGCTTCTACGCTGGCTTCGACCCTCGTAAAATTCTCGGAAAAAAGCGTCGCGCTCTCTAAGGTCTTGATCCACGTGGAGGTAATGGGTGGACTCCCAGATCGCCTGCGCGTGATGGTCCAGGAATGTCTGGTACCGCGCCTCGAAGTCAGCAAACCAGCCGACCGAGCGCAATGAGATGGGTGGCAGCATGTACTTGAAACAATCCCACGGGCGCTGCGAGAACAGTAACTCCACTGCTGATTGGGTAATCAGGTGACTGCACCACTCGTCAGGCGCAGGGGTGTCCGTGGCGGTGGGAAACAGCCATCCCACCGGACATGTCAAGTAGTCGAACATCGTTTTTACTGAGACGATACCCAGATCAAGACCGCTGAGCTGATCCGAGGTCCACGGCAAGATGGCGTTGTCAGTCGCCTCACCTGGCAACAATATCAGCGACTTGAAGTCACTTGTCCGGGGAAAGAGGAACTCGGCGGAGTCCAGATCCGGCGGACCGTCGCTGCCCCACTCGCTGATCGTGGGACTATACGGGATTTGCGCGCCACACAAAGCGGAAGGACCACCTTGGACACCATCCGGTTGGCCAGGCGGGCAAATAACATGTGGTGACCAGCTCACAGCGGGAATAGCAGGCGTGAGACGTATCCGCTTGGACTTGGAGATGGATTGCGATCGTGACCAGCTCATACCAGGAATGGCAGGTTGTCGCTTGGACTGGGAGGTGAATTGCGAGTGTGACCAGCTCATATCGGGAATAGCAGGTTGCCGCTTGGACCAGGAAGTAGACTGTGAGCGCAGGGCATGTCCTTAGGTATCACCCGGCCAACCAGGTAGATTAATGTCGGGCGACAGCTCCTTCTTCCCGGAAACGTCAGAGGCCAGACGTTGCCGCTTGGGCCGGGAGGTGGAGTGCGAACGCCGAGCGCGCTTTCTAGATGAAGAGGGAGGTCGGATGAAGGAGTTTATAGACGGACCACCCGAAGCAGCAGACGGGCTGGCAGCCGTGTTAATCCCCGCATTAGTGGAACCGGCGCCCGGAGGGATTTGCACGTGTGATGCTACGCCCGCCAACATGTTCCTGACATTGGAGAATTGGGCCCGCAGTTGTTCCGCCTCATCCTGAACGCGTCGCAACTATAGGCGAAGTGCGTCGCGCTCCGCAGATGCGTGGTTGAGACGACGCCGCGTCGCCGAAAGTTCTCCCTTTAACTTGGAATTCTGAGTACGCAGTCGCTCCATCTCGGCCCTGTCAGCCGACACCGTGTCAAGACGCGCATATAGCTCGTCGGCTCGAGCATGAGCATTGGAGAGGCTGTTCATCTTTTGGAGAGTGGTTTCATGCTCCGTCCGGATACGATCACGCTGGACCTTTCGTTTACGAGCCTTGGAGGAAAGCTTAGCCAGCTGCTCGGACAAGCGCTGGTTTTCTGACGGAGCATGGTCGCGTTCATGTTGCACTGCGATCAGGCGCTGGCGGAGTCGGTCGAGCACTGCGTGATCCTGAGATGCTTCAAGACGCGAAATTTCTTGCGCCTAATGATCGACGGTCTCTTCGCAGACCGACAGCAGATACTGGTTCCGGGCCTGGGCACCTTCCAGATCGTGTATCTGACCTTGCTGTTCGGCAAGGGTCTCTTCGGATGTCTTCAGCCGGGATTTGAGGTTTCTAACGGTGGTGCGGACGAAGTCGCGCAGGGGTGCAGCTCGCTCGCGGAACCACTCGAGCTGATGCTCTCGGTCGGCGAGCTTACGTGCGACGCACTCGTGCCGCTTCTGTTGCCGGCGGGTGGAGTCTTCTAGTACGGAAAGTGAGTCGGTCAGGACGACTATTTCCTCCTTATGTGTGCGAATGGTCTCTTGCTGCGTACGAATCGTCTCCTGCAGCGCGCGTATGGTCTCTTGCTGTGCGTAAGCCTGGTGGACGACCGAGATGAAGTTGTCGACCGCGGAACGGTCAAGTGGTGAGCTTCCACCTGCGGTTACCTCCATGATCAGCCTTGCAGAAGAAGTACAAGAATGGATGATCACGAGGGCTTGTCGAGGACGCTACGGTTGAATGATTGGCAACGCTCCGCTCACCTGCGACTCACTCGAAGGAGACAGGGCATATTGATGGGTTCAGATTGCACTACCGATGACGTCATGATTGATGGATATCGACCGTGATCGAGGCCATCATGACTAATAGTTAGCAACGTGGCAACGATATGATCGACCCCCGCCCCAACCGCTGTTCGGCTGGGACGGGGTTCAAGGGCGGCTGTGGTAAAGCGTACCGCAAAATTGGTACGTAATTAGGGGCATAATTATAGGCACCCCTATAGGCGTAGCTGTGGTAGAGGGTACCACAAATTTTGTCGGTACTATAGTCGGTACAAAAGGTGGTACGATAGTGGGCACCACAGTCGATACCACAGTTGGTACCCAGACGGTACAACTGTTGACACAACGGTGGCGGACAGCGACGAGGCGTGGATAGGACGTCTCAGACGATGCGACAACTGGCAAGGTTACCTGACGGTAACCCGAAGGTAAGCGGGTGAATGGTCGACAAAATGCGTAGGAATGGGTAGTTCTGATTGGTTGATATTAGATTTTTGGTAAATATTAGGAAATAAGCGATAATAAAGTTCTGTTTTTGCGTACGATCGCGCCGATCGTTTACAGGGACGGTAACTTAGGGCCACCCTACTACTAAAAAATACATCTACGTCCCGGGCGGGAGCACTTAGTGCATTTTTGGCCCACAGGTAGGCGTAGAGCGTGAGAACTCACCAACAACTCCGCCCGCTGTGTCAGCGTTTCTTATTTTAAAGGTTTTTTGGTCTCGGGAACGTGATCGAGCAGTGCGCTCTCACCTCTTCCCTCATTGGTCCACGTTTTGGCCCCTAGTTTTCGGCTGCTTTAAGCGCCCCACGGGAACACTAGGTGGATTTTAGTGGTAATCGTATATCAGCCCGTCGAACGCGCTGATCGACCGTCCCTCTAAGGCTTAAGTCCAGAATACAAGGTATTTTTGGGTATTCTAGTGACGAATTAAGCTTAAGGAGGCTCTGTGATCGGGAAGTGAAGATTTCCGCTGCCTGATCGAGTCGCCGCTGATCGACGACTTTTAGTGCCTGCCCAAGCCTGATCACTGTTGATCAAACCTGATCGCACGTGATTCAAGCCTGATTACGTCTGATTATCGCCTGTTCGCATCAGTCGACTCATCACAAGTCAACACAGTCTTGCCACAAGGAATTGTAGTGTGCCATCCCCGCCACCTGAAGAGCGACCCACGCCCAAGCCGTCGGGTACACAAGGTGAGCAGAAACACAAGCAGTCAAGGACAACCGGAGGACCCTTTAGCCGGTGCTTATACGCACGGTGCGGCTAGCTCACAGAGGAAGACTCTTCCTTAAAGCGGTAGCTACCGCTACTTAGCCGATACGCCCTTGTAAAGGGCTTACTAGGAGAGTTCTCCTACTCGGGGCCAAGATTCCCGGGTTGGTTTACTAATTAGCCTTAACGGCTGTGTTCCCTTTACGGTATGTAAGTAAAGGGAGGGCTACCTTTTACCTACGACACTCACTGCGCGCGCGACCGGTCGAGGTCGCACGTCCGCAAAATAGAGTGAAATGTAAACTGAATATATTTAATATGTAATTAGCCTAAATTAATTTAAACTAATATAAACTATATGTAATACTAAGTAGAATATTCCCAATTCGTACCTAGCTAAAATGTAGTGTACACACCTGTGTACGGACACGTGGATGGCTGACACTCCACCACACCAAGGGCCCCTGCCCTGATTGGTTAAAATAACCAAAGGTTCAAAACCTTTCAAACCGGTCAATACTGACATTAACCTTGGTGTACTCATGTACACCAACACTAAATGTAACCCGAATGTAACCCCGTTACATCCTCCCCCATCAAGACTATTGCTTACGCAATAATCAAAATCGTGTTGGAGAACTCCAACGCCAGTTCCTCTGGCCCTCCATATGTACACCTCCAGTGGTGCTATGGCGTCTCCTCTAGAAGAGGTAGACTACTCTGAAAACTCGAGGTGGATGGCTTTGGGGATACCTCCCCAATGGTTAGCCTCTCCGACAGCGCCGAACGGCGTTGTCGGCAGCCTAGTCCATTCCCCACAGGTGGGGAAAATGCACTAACCAGTGCGGCACCCCTGTCCATATCGGATGATACATCCGAATCGCCAAAGGCGATCGTCACTAATGAGATGGACGCATATCAAGACACCCAACTTGCCGCACAGGTACTAAGGTCTGCGTTACGCGCCCCCAAACGCCCGTCAAGACCGTACTTACACAGGATCATTTCTATAGTACCTTCTTTTCTACTTGACTTTCCCAAACGCCCGTCAAGGGCGGCTTATAATTTTGATGGTCCTCGTTACCTTCCAAGGTGGGCTAGGCGTTTGGTAAGGACTAGTTTAGCGTCCTATACCCCTGGCCCCGCGGCTGAACAGCCGTATCAACGCGAACGCCGTGAGAAACTCCGGCAACAACTGCTTACACAAAATCAGTTCACTAGCGTCTCATACCGAGAGCGCTTAAACTGGCAGGAACAGGGTGTCCCTGTTGAGAACCTCCGAGAGGTTCCTTTCGTTCTTTCTCCGGGAGAAAGTGCCGATGATGCAGAGAAGAAGTTCCGCGCTTGGGCGGAAGGGGAGAAGCTTCTCCCCAGCTTCGATGAGCTGCATGACAGCTATTCCCGTCGAGACATTTGGGTGGAGAGGGTGTTGCGCCTGACATTTGCCAAAGCCAAAGCGATGGAGCAGCTACGTGCTCCGTATCGCACGCGCTACGCCAGCGCCCCTGTCTCCACCATGGTGACCGAAGACAGTGTGATCGTCACATATGTCTCCGGCGAACTCCCACTTATTGGTAGTGAAGGGGCTTCCCATGCTCCTCTGGTCGTTGACCTACAGCGAGATTCTCCCGCTCAAAAGCGTCAACGACGTCGCGGCAATCCTGCCGTAGTGGAGTCTCGAACTCCCACGAACTCTGTGAGTGTGGATAACCCTTCCACTTCACCAGATACTGGGTTTGACCCCGATGATGGCGTCGCGCCATCAGCCGCTCCACATGAAAGTGTGGAGTACCCTCCGCATCAAGCATTGGAGGAGGAGATCGCGCAATTGCGACGTGAGACTCGCGAGCGCTGTGATCAACACAGCCATCGCATCCATGATCTCCATGAGGGGATCCGAGATGAGCGGTATGCCACTGAACGCTTCGATAGGCGGCTTGCCTCTCTCGAGACGACCGTTGCGGAGCTTCGTGGTCGCGTTTTAGCCCTTTCGGGCTTACTTCGCCCTGCCGTGTCTTACGGCTATCCGCCTTTCCACCCTCCTCCAGGAGGGGGCCCGCCTTCGGGTCCTGGTATGGCTTAAGCATACCGACATAAAAGGTTGGATACGTACGCATCACCTTCGGGATGTTCAAGGTATACGATAAGCCCTTTCGGACTTGTACCTTAAAGGGTACCACAAACCTGGGGCGCAGTTCATTGCGCAACACATTTGAAACTGCATGTGTTGGAAGATTTCTAGCGTTTAATAAAACACTTTCTCCCGCTTCGTACACCCTTTTGTTACGCCTCCCCTTGCGGTCAGCTTGCTCCTTCATCTTGTCTTGGCTTTCCGCCATGGCATCGCAGACGTGTCGTAAGACACTAAGGCGCGTCGATAAGAACTTATCGATGTGCTTTCGCACAGATACAGGGATGACATCGGGGAATCCTCCCCCCTCAAGCCCTGGGCCACACACACATGGCGTCAACGGAACCCTCGGATTCACTAATCCGTTCACTGAAAACGGGGTAAACCCCGTAGATGGATGTACCGAATTGTTGATAGAAAATTCAACCATCGGAAGCATCTCACTCCAACTCTTTGGAGAATCCGTAGATAAACTACGGAGAATATCCTCCACTACGCGATTAAAGCGTTCCGTCTGACCGTTCGTCTGCGGGTGATCCGCAGTGGGCATGAGGAGCTTGGTGCCTAGCACCTTAAACAACTCTCCCCAGAATTGTCCCGTAAAACGGGGATCCCGATCCGACACAACGGAATCGGGTAGACCATGCTGTCGAAAGACACGGTCTAAGAACACTTTCTCCGTTCCTTGTCCATCTATGGACTCTGGAACCGTCGCCAGGTGAGCCATCTTGCTCAATCGGTCAACAAAGACCAATATGCCGGTGTTCCCGGCCTTATCCTTCGGAAAACCGAAGATAAAATCCATGCTAATGGATTTCCAACACTCCGTTGGAACCGATAAGCTCACCAAAGGCGCAGCTGAACTTGCAGATGGTTTCACCCTCTGACACGCCTCACAGGTGCGTATATACGCACCGACCCATTTATACATGTTGGGACACCAATAAAAAGCGCTTAAAGCGCTGTAGGTCTTATCCCGACCTAAACGACCCCCAGTAGGGGCGTCATGTGCCTCAAAAAGGACTCTATTCTTCAGTTTCTCATTATGAGGAACAACCACCCGCGGAGTGCCCTCCGCGCTTGTGCTATAATATAGCAAACCGTCACAGTAGCTGTAACGGTGTAACCGAGATCTATCTCGACTTGACAGGGTAGGCTCAGACGAGCCAAGACCCTTGTCACCCAATGCGCTGATAAGCGCCGTACATTGTGGGTCTTTCTCATACGCCTGGCGTATGAGATCCACCACAGATGTGGTGACGAATGTCGCGTGAGCGAGATCGTAATCGGGACGACGCGATAACGCGTCTGCAAGCACGTTCTGCTTGCCAGGTTTATACTTAACCTCAAATTTGTACTCCGCAAAGAAGGAGAGCCAACGGGCCATCCGTTGGGAGAGATGAGGCGACTTCGTCGCTGTCCGTAATGAAGCGTGGTCAATATAAACCACGAACGGCTTTGAGCCGAGAAGGTGAACCCTAAACTTGACAAGGGCATACTTCATAGCAAGTAGCTCCTTATCATGAACGGGATAATTCCGTTCTGAAGCTTTAAGATGCCCCGACTCAAACGCGATCACGCGTTCTCGTCCCGCATCGTCTGCTTGTAACAAAGCACATCCGATTGCGAAATTGGAGGCGTCGCAGACGACGCTAAAAGGTTTCCCAGAATCTGGGAGAGCAAGAACGGGGGCTTTCAATAAGCTCCCCTTAACTGCTTCGAAGGCGGTTTGGTGTTTGGTTTTCCAACACCAATCCACATCCTTCTTAAGAAGGTCAGTTAATGGCTTCGCCATCTCAGCGTATTTATCGATGTATTTGTAAAAATAATTGGCTAACCCAAGCCAATTCCGTAAATATCTAAGATTTACAGGCGAAGGTCACTCCACAATGGCTTTCACCTTCGCGGGAACCGCCCGCACTCCATCCCTACCGATGAAGCATCCGAGGAAAGGAATTTCCTCAGCACCAAAAATACATTTGGATGCGTTTGCATATAACTTATGCTCTCGCATACATTCGAGCACCGCTTGAAGGTGCATTAGGTGCGTCTGAACATCAGACGAGTCGCGCGACTATGAACGAATATATCGTCGAAGTACGTTTGATCGTACTTTCTATGAGGGCGGAAGAGTTGAGTCACCAATCGATTAAAAGTCGCTGGTGCATTCGAAAGCCCCTGTGGCATAACTAGCCACTCCCACAGCATGCCGCTAGGCGTGCTGACCGCTGTAAGCGGAATATCGGATGCTCGCATGAGCACCTGATAATACCCGTCCACCAGATCTAAGGCACTGTACACAGTACAGCCCGCCATATTGTTCTGGAGGACATCCTTCCGAGGAATCGGAGTCTGCATGTGTACAGTAGCTGCATTCAGCTTGTTATACGTATGCACAATGCGCCACTTCCCGTTCGGTTTACGAACACAAAAAGTGGGAGATGAATGGGAAGACTTGCTCTCCCGTACCATCCCTGCATCTTATTTCCCCTTGAAGAATGCGTCTATGACGTCGCATTGCTCCTTGGGGAGAGGCCACCGCCTAGTGACGCAGTATTTGGTTCCAGGAACCAAGTCAATTTCATGTTGGAATCCCCGATTCGGTTGTAACCCCATCGGTGGGTTGTCACTAATAACATCTCCAAATTCCTTCAATAAGGAATGGTAAGGGTCCTCAGGATCCGCAAGGATCTTGAGGCCGCTTCGGGCATTCAATGCCTGTTTGGTTTGCACCAAAACTGACTCGTCCATCGTGGATGAGGAGTTCAACTCCTCTTCCGGACGCAACACGACAATCTCGTCGATTTCACCTGCTTTCAAAGCATTTCCAAACTCGTTGAAGGACATATCCTCCAACGACAACAGTTCGCCTACTCCAGGCAAACGTTCAAGTCTTACGCCTTCTGTGACAACACCTGTCACACTATTCAGCATCCGATAGGACTGCTGACTACTGGCCTCGGGACTCATCCCGGGACCCATATGGGGGGAGTCAATTTCCCCATCTATTGGAAGCGCATCGTGTCTATCCACAGAGGTCTTTACCTCTACCACCGGTGATTTCCCGGTCTCACCTATAACGGCGTAGTCGGAATCAATTCCGACGTGCGAAAGAGACGAACTACGGGTCTCTTCGCTTGGAAGCGCCTCGTGCTTAACCACAGGGGTCTCTACCCCTACCACTGGAGTCGCAACTTGTTCGCCGGACACGGCGTGGTCGGAATCAATTCCGACCTGTAGAAGAGACGAACTTCGGGTATCTTCTCTAAGCGCCTCTAGCTTACCCTCAGAGGAATTCACCTCTATCACTGGCGACTCACCAGTCTCGCCTATATCGGCGCGGGGATTAACCGCCGAATTGTGGTGGAGTCAAGTTCGAAATCGAATACATTTGTATCGACAACCTGACCACCACCATCGTGCCCAGCCTTCCAACTTATGGGGGGGTACCCCGCGGACCTCCATTCGAAATCTGGTCCGATCGTCCGCTACTGGCAGACGACCGGTCATCATCCAGAGACACTTGGTCCGATTCACTTAAGACCATCTCACCTTGTGTACCCATTGGAGTGGGCTAGTTACACACTCGGTGGATCGGGATCGCAGATCGATTTGATTCGGTCTTGAATATGATACCGTGCTGGCTAAGTGTACCTAGGGCGTAACTCTTCACCCCAGGTACGTACAGACCAGAAACACTACCGAAATATAGATTCCAATAGGTCGATCTTCCAAACGATCTAGACCTGACCAATACGAAATAATAGAGGGTAGACCAATCAACCGGTCTAGCCCCTGACCAATATGAGAGAAGTCCAAAACCGGTCTAAACTCCAACCAATGTTAAAATTAGCCAATATGTCCACGTGAAGACCCAATATGCTCGTGAAACTCCACAAACGATATCTCCACGTAAAGACCAATCCAGTGAATAGCACGTTCCAAACGTACTTGACTTAAAGTGTCGAGATCGCCAAATCGTACTCCCGTCGAGGGACTTCCGGTGGCCAAAGTGCGCGTGCGGCGCGTCCAGACCGGGTATAATAGGCGAGAGGGGATAATTCAACCCTCTTCCCCCAAACACTCCGCGGTGGTCGGAGGCGACTAATGTACGTAAAAAGAAGAACGGCGACCCCTTGCTGTGGTATAGATCAAGACCAAAGGACTTCTACTTAGAAAAAAGCCGCAACCAAAAGACTCTTACTTGGAAAAACCGCAACCAAAAGCCCTCTACTTGGAAAAATCGCAACTAACCAATAATACTACCTCCCTATGGTCCCTAATGTACCCACACAAAATTATGTAAAATACCCAAAGTCAGGCGACTCACCCAAGACCAGCGTTTTTGATACTACTTGAATTTGATAGGCTAAAAAGCCCCCCTTGTTTGGACCAATCCGAAATTCGACCAACTGCCTTGACCAAAAGCGACCAAATTTTTGTGGTACACTTCACCACAGAATCCCCCTCGTTAAGGAACTCTTCCTTAACGCCATTCGGACTGATCATCTCAGACATCCCAATCTCTGGCATTTCTCGCCATAATCGCTTTTGCGATCGAGCAAAGGTGGGTTCATGACTCGCCAATGCTTCACCCGAACGCGGGTGCGTTGAGCCAATGGACTTAGACTTCCAGTCTATCCATGGCTCGTGGCGTTCCAGCCACTTCATGCCCAGAATGAGGTCATACCTCGAGTCCAAATCCAGGACTAGGCAACGTTCTAAGCTGTAGAAGTCTGCAAACTTCATCATAAGGTCAATCGAGACCTTGGGTACAGAAACCTGTACACCCGTCGCAAGACGGACTGTGACAACGTCACGAGAGCGTGCCTCTAGGGCCTCGGCATACAGCCGACTCTTCTCCACAGAAGCTCGTATGACATAATTGTCAGATGCTCCAGAGTCTATCAAGACTATCCAAGGCTTATCAAAGCCTTTCACGTCCGCAAGGACGACCAGCAAACCTGGCTGGTACACGAACTCGGTGCTAGAAAGCACCGCTTCTCTCGGGGCTTTGTGCTGTCGTCCCCTACCCTGGGGCTTAACAGCACTGAGGGGTCCCCCAGTAGGGCGCCCCGCACCTACTGGGAGCCGTCGTTTCCCGACGGCTTGGGCAAGGGCTTTTTCCCCACCCTTGGTCCCTTGTAGCGAGTGTCTCGCTGGGGATTTTTCGGACAACTGTTCCTCAGATGATCCGTGCTCCCACACAGGAAGCATCTCAGCGGCCCATTTCGCCGCAGCATAGCCAAGAGCTCCGCCTCGAAGCTCTGCGAAAAAGAGTCAGTGTGACTCTTAGCGGGAGGTTTCTCCTCCGCTTCGACCTGACTAAGGTCCATGGGTTCGGGACCCACCTTAGAGGAACGGAAGTTCCTCTCGGCGTTGAACGCCATCTTGAACGCCTCCCCCAGGGATTGGGGACGGCATCGGAAGAGCTCCGAACGTGCTGGACCTTCTCTCAGGCCTCCCATGAAGACGGGGATGGACACATCGTCCGAATACGCTTTCGCGTACATCCCTGCCAACAGGGTCTTAAGTTCTTGGATATATGTTTCCAAGTCCCTAGTGCCCTGACGGCACCTCATAAACGCAAGCTGATTCTGGAAAACCAGATCAGGCGTTGCGTACATGTCCATAATCTTCTGCTTAAGGGCCTGCCAGGTAGGGAACACGTCCGTGACTGACTCCGAACACGTAAACGCCCATGTACGGGCTTTGCCCGTTAGATGGGTCAATTCAAGTCCCACTTGCAAGTGATCAGCGGTCATATTCGCTGTGGCGAAGGCCGTTTCGACCTCTCGCAACCACACGTAAAGGCTGTCACCCTTCTCCCCGGTGAACTCCTTTATCTTAAACGATAATGGAGGGCGCACCCCCGTGGAATGACCTCCACTAGAACTCGCCTCATGAGCGATGAGGGAATTTACCCTTGCCTTTACGGTCTCAAGGCCCTGCTCCACTAGGAGCTTTATGCCTTCTTCCCCCGTTAAGGGTAACAGCCTTTTAAAGGCTTCCTGCTGGACGAGGGTCAAACTATCCCAATCGTCCTGATTCATACTTTGCAGAGGATGCCTTAGTCTACCAATACAGGTGCTGGATTGACTACAAGTGCTACCAGATGTAGCCGGTGCGTATACGCACGGTGCGGCTAGCGCACAGAAGAAGACTCTTCCTTAAAGCGCCGTCTACCGCTACTTAGCCGATACGCCCTTATAAAGGGCTTAGAAGGAGAGATCTTCTACTCGGGGCCAAGATTCCCGGGTTGGTTTACTAAATAGCCTTAACGGCTGTGTTCCCTTTACGGGGTGTAAGTAAAGGGAGGGCTCCCTCTTACCTACGACACTCACTGCGCGCGCGACCGGTCGAAGTCGCACGTCCGCAAAATAGAGTGAAATGTAAACTGAATATATTTAATATGTAATTAGCCTAAATTAATTTAACCTAATATAAACTATATGTAATACTAAGTAGAATATTCCTAATTCGTACCTAGCTAAAATGTAGTGTACACACCTGTGTACGGACACGTGGATGGCTGACACTCCACCACACCAAGGGCCCCTGCCCTGATTGGTTAAAATAACCAAAGGTTCAAAACCTTTCAAACCGGCCAATACTGACCTCAACCATGGTGTACTCATGTACACCAACACTAAATGTAACCCGAATGTAACCCCGTTACAGACCCCCTTCGTTAGTCGGCAGTCCGGGCGCCGTGGTACCGCCTGATCAAGCCTCAAAAAACTTTGATCAGCCGCTCCACCACAATGGCATGTCCTGTTAGTTTTAGTGAGATGTATTCGAGTATTGTTTAGGAGAGGGACAATTATAACAGAGGTTGTCGGTCAAAAAATACGGCCCCATTCGTAATTTACACCTTCGTAATTTACGAAAATTACCATATAACCGTAATATACGGTAATTTATATAAATTACGTAAAATATCCATCCCTAATACTTGTTGAAAATAGTCATTATATTGGCTTTTATCAAAACCGGGTATGATTATATTTCTTAGTAGCAATATTCATTTCGTACTTATTGGTAGATAAGATTGTGTAATCGTACTCGATTCTGAGTACATATGTTTGGGTACTAATAAGTGGTGAATGTTACACGACAGATGGAAGTTCGCTGTAAGTTACATCTTATGCATATTTCATGTTAGGCTAGCTAGTAACTTCTTGTTGGAATATGCAGATTAGCGGAAGCGTTTTGATATTCCAGGTATGATGCATCAGCGCGCAAGTGCAGAAAACAGGTGTACACAATTTTATAATTTGAGACGGACTATAATTTAGTATAGTCAAAATATATCACTTTTACATTGTCTTCTTTAACCGCATAACTGACGTTTCTTTCGCGCACGTTACTTTTGCGCGCATTATTACTTTGGACCAACAAGTGATCGTGTGATAGGACAGTAGGTTTCACGTTACGCATTAGGTATTAGTGGAGTGGAACGATTGGAATTCTCAATTAATTTGGCATAGGCATTTACTGATTGATTACGCATATTCACATGGAGACTATACGCTAAGGGCAAGTGGATTACATATAGCTGTATTACGACTACAACATGGCGAAGGTAAGAATACGCAACACTTCTCAATACACGTTACATTGATTAAAAACTCCCTGACTTGGTTATCTTCTACTGCTATCTACGAAGTGTCTACCGGTGTTGCTTTATCGTGGACGGATTTCTGGTTGAGATATTACGACATATACGATTTCAGTATATTGAAGAGTTAAATCTACATCTACGACTCAAGTTTCAACAATACGAAATGGAGTGATGCCTGGTCCCACGTCTTTTATGCCTTTATCTTCGAGGGAGTGAAGATTGTCAATCGTGCAGATGGGCAAGTTACAAGGTCGGTGGATATTCCACTTCATGCTGTAAGCAAGAGTGAGAAAGAACAAAATGATCGATACATCCAGTGTCAACAACTTTCTGTTATGCTCTGCGTAGATGATTGAGGACCAAAAGCGGCCATGGGATCGAGTCGATACCGATCGAGATCGCATCCCGTATCTGTTTAAATATCCTACGTCCATTGGAGTCAACGATTAACTTTTTGATTACCTCGTGAACAAGAGTTTGACAACATTCAATCTGTAGAGTATCATAAAATAACGTCGTAATTTAGAGATCCAAACATGAAAGAAATCCAATTCGCGTTGCAGGCGCTTATGGAGAGACCGGATCAATATCGGGCGATCGAGGACGGATTATTTTAATCATGGATCTGCAGCGATCTTCCGCATTTAGAAATATTTCCACCGCCTCAACCTACACTGTAGCTACAAGACTGTCATCCACCACTCATTTGCTCTCTGTCTACCGTGGTGTATGATGGACAAGCGACTTCACCATCAGCACCAGTCTTCGATAGACGATCAACGCGATAGTACGGCGCGCCAACATCGCATATTGCAAGCTGAAGAAGACTTCGTTATTGTGCCCCATCTGTGAGGACAAAAAAGTGGTGCTTCAGTGTGGACATGAAACGTGTCAGCCGTGCAGCGAGCTGATTTCGCACTGTCCTCTCTTTCGCCTTGAGAATCCAAACGAACAACCCTGAAATAGTGCAAAACGTGTCAGTTGGACAATGTACAAAATTAACACTCGTTGTCTTGATTTCATTTTAAGTGTCTACAGTTCGATATTATCTTTGTCATATGACCCTCCTTTTGCATAGCAAAACGCGGCGCTCTAAAGTTGTAATGAAGTCGGGAATGTCCTGTGGTCACTTCCAATGGCGCCACATGACGATTTCGCTCTGAGGCTTGAACAACCGCCGGTAGCTTTTTCAGGGCGAGATCGAGGGGTGTTCCCGCTTGGCACCATGACGAATGCACACTCCATTTCGCACTGCACCTTTGTTGCATCCATGAGCTTGACAGCGTTTGCCGCCACCGTGCGAAACGCATAGAGTGCCCCCCACTGCACTTTTGGAGCAACCCTCGACTTGACAACGCTTTCCTCCGCCATGTGCAATGCACAGTCCTCCAAGTAAAGCTGTTTTCGTGCATTCCGGCATTTTGCATTTGTGGCCTCCACCGTGGGCCGAGCAAAATCCACCAACTAGAGCTGATTTGGTGCATCCTGTTTCGTTGCATCGCTTGCCTCCTCCGTGAGAAATACAGAGTCCACCTTGTTTAGCACTTTTATTGCAGTCTGGGTGTGCGCAGCGCTTGCCACCTCCGTGTGAGATGCAAAACCCACCTGTCTTGGCACTTTTTGCACATCCTTCAGCATGACAAAAGCGACTTTGCTTATGATACTTGCAAAAATTGCCGTTCGTTCCACGAATGGTTCGATAGCAATCTGGCTTAGCACACACTGTATTGAGCATGGATGAGAGGTCGAAGCCGCCACGTGAGCTACCACCTGTGCTGCTGCAGTCGTCTTCATCATGTTGTTGACTCTGGACGACCTGATCCATTTCTCCGTTAATGATGAAACTAAGACTCATGGCTGCAATGCCACTAACTGCTTCACCATCACCTTCATCCGAGTGGTGATGTGGTGAGACTGCAGCATTATCACACGTCAAATCATTGGTACAATACACGTTCTCATCATCATCGCTGGGCGTGCCAGAATCAAAGCGACCACCTTCCATATTTTGTGTCGTGGGCAGCTTTGCCGGCTCTCGTGCTGGACGAGCCAGTGTTTTAGTCAACGGCGAGTGTAGATGATGAATCTGTGGAAGTACAGGATAAAAAATAGAGGTAGACGGAGAGCTTGGAGTTGCAGAATCAATGGAGCCGGGAATAAATGAAGGAAAAGTACTCGCGTTCATCAATCAGAAACGTTGAGTGGGGATGAAGATGCTCTAGCTGAAAAGCAGGCGTAAGCAAAGATAAGACGCTAAGTCGTTGGGGACACGTGGAGTAGGATTCCGAAAGATGGAAGAGCTACCGAAGCAAAGTATCTCTCGCTCCGGTGTTACGCGGGACGAGTAGATGGGTGAGAGTGAAAATCTCAAATGAACATTTGATGGTCCCACCCCTTGGTTTTTTGTGCACCGGTGCTGAGCTTACTGCTACATGTACTAGTCTGCCCTGTTTGCAAAAAATCTGTTGCTATCGATGGTGTTGTTGTGGATGCTTGGCCAGAAAAAAGCGTGACAAGTATGCGGATAATTGATTTGCAACTTGATTCAATTCAGTGACTTTAACTCACCAAGAACGCTAAACTATTGATTACCGAGCACTAACAAGCTTAGGTCACCAAAGTCTGCATGCATTTGTACTGCCGGACGCGAATCAGACGGTATCGACATCTCGCCATCATGGTACTGTTTACTGTTAATAATAGCGACAGGCTGATCACATAGGTAGGCAAGTGCAACTGGTGCAGCGAGTTCTTGACGTCTGTCCATGTGTTTTGCAATGATCAGCCTTTTAGTAGGGGGTTGTTGTGCTTAACGACGTTTTCTATGACTTGAGTGTGTCCGCTCGAGTACTTCTACTCCACGTTATACCACTCTGGCTTTCTACTTGCATTTCAATCACAATTAAACAGCACCGCGAGAAAAGGAGATCAACTCGATTATGCCGTAGAGAGCACAGGCAAGTGCTTCTGTTTTTACGATGCAGTCCGACCTAAAGAACGAGATTCACTCGTCTCACGATAAAACTTGCCGCTGAACTACTCGCTCCTTGAAAATAGTACATTATTGCCACTGCATGTAGTAATATGTCAAATTATAATCTACCTCATTGTTGCATACGAATCGTTAGCTTTGCCGACTTTACCCCATTTACGTAACAAGAACGACATCTGTACTTCAACTAAAGCGTTCGAAATAACGATGTCTGTCCAATTTTCCACACCGGTACCAAGATGTGGATAGACTTATTGACTATTAATACTGTGGCCTATAGTCGCTAGTATCGTTATCTCTATTGTGGTAAAGGTCTTGCGTTAAAGCAACGTTTAGAGTTTGCTCGTCACTCGCGCACGTGATGCTGTAATTGTACAGTAGTGCAGCCGTGATTTTGGAACAACCCATCGTCGCGGGCACAATTGAGAATCATCCGCCTCTCCACGATATCATTCATTCGGAAACGTTACTACGCACTGCCTATGACTAACATGCGATAATTACCAATGCTTGCAAAGAAAAAACATTAGAAACCAATTGTGACATAAGATGGTCAGTGAACGATTGATTTTGAGCAAAAGAAATGCGCGTGTCGTGTGGCCGCGACGACGACCACGATTTTCTTACACATTTTCGTACTAGATTCTGATAGATGCCACGTTGACACTTAACCATTTACTATGTAGTACTGCAGTAGTACATGTCCAAGTATCATCGTACTCAACAATGGAATACAATACCAATCCCATCTTATAGTACATTAATATTACAATTTATCTATCGACCGTGTCCCGATAGATCTCTTCTTCAGCTTCCTGTTGATCTTGCAGTATTCTTTTTTTTTCGGTGACGTTCCTTGCGCTCTTTTCGCTCATCAAATACCTCGATACCCACTAATCCGAGTTCACAAAGTCCAATAACGATGGCGCTACGCAATTTCGGACCCGTGTAGAGCGTCATCTTGAGCACGGATTTAAGAACAAAAGCATAGAAAATTGCGACGACGAGCGAGGCCAGCATAAGGTTGTATTTGTAATTGCGTGCCTTGCGCAGACGTTTGATCTTCCAACAAAAAAAAAACTTGGCAAAATATACGAGAAACCAGGAAAATGCGAAAGGTGTCGGATAAAAAACATAGATCCATTGTAACAGTCGTTGGTTCTCGTCCAACTGACCTTGTGTATATTTGCTGGCCACAAATCTGGCAGCGTGTGTTGTGCCTGCGCCCACATCGAAGAAGGCCACGACCACAGCGAAGATAGCGAAAAATGTTAGCGAAGCGTACAGCCATCTGTAAAAGCGCTTTTGATGCACGAATCCCCAATAACCGTCCGACACCGTCAACATCTTGCGGATGGCGCGACGCTTGCTCATAGTGATATTGCTAGAAGTCAGTTTTCTTTGTGCGGATACTTGAACAAGGTTATTGTGTAGTTTTACGAGGTGAATATAGTACGGTAGACCCCACCACTGCAATGCGCTCAAATTCTTCAGCATTCCTCCGCAATTCGGGTCAGTTTCGTCAACTATGTGGGCTGAACAGACCCTTTCCAATGACTCGGTACTTTCGCCATATTCGTCTATATCGCGTCCCGTCCAGATCAGACGTCGGTAATCTTTTCTACCTCGTATTCGTCTGGATCCAACGCTTCTCCGAAATGTCCCCCACAAGTAGCGCTTCACTGAAATCCATGCGATCGATGGTATTCATTACTTAGGCTGTATTTGGTCTTCCGGAAAAGTCGTTGGTCAGCTTCAGCTTCGACAGAAGCACCACGCGGAATATCGAATGTCTTGCCGCTTGGCCACATGATGTCGATGAGTTCTACTATCCGTGCCACATCTGAGCGAGCTTCTTTGCGTATCCAGGCTTGACACCGTCCAAAACTAAGCTCTTTACCCAGCTTCGAACAAATATGGAGACACCTGATCATTGTGATCATCTGCTGTCTCTGATTGCATTTTTGGAGACGATTAATCACCATTTCCCTGGACTGCTTATACTGTTTTTTGCACCCGGACTCTCCACCTATGTTCGAGTGGGTGGGGTACAAACCATTACGCTTCCGATCAGCATGCATGAGACAGACCCTAATCAGCGCAATTGGGGTAATATGCAAAGTGACTAATAGTGGCACTAAATTTGTCTCTTGATCGCATCAGAGGCGACAAACCGTTTTACCTCGACTATGGTTGGGACCCCTGATCAACATTGAACTCTGCTGTACCACTCGATCGTGAAATACGTCATATTTGCCTGAAGGCGATAAACTCTGACTTTGCCCGATCATGCGATACAACGCGGGGAAACACCAGCCATAAATCCTGGCTCCTGATAACCTCGCTAGCACCAAACCGTCGGAAGGCACACTCCTCATAGTTCTCGGCGATTTCATGTACCGTCCTGGTAGATCAGCATTCGCGATCACCATACCTGTAAAAAGATTGGCCCAGATCAATAATTTGGTTTGTGCTTGAAAGATTTGGGGAGAGAAGGGATATTATCAGTTGCAATCACTTGAAATGGGTACGTGGCTTGAATATTCCCAGGGGATTTAACCCTGATTAGGGGTCGCCCTTTTCCATTTTTGCAATCGATACATCTTCCGACATATTCATCTACTCTTGGATATCGTCGACGTCAGAGGAAATGTTGGCGGATCTGGTGATGATGGCCTCCCTCCATACTATTGTGATAACGGTGTAGAACATTCGACTATAGTATCGGGAATAGCAACTTGGCTACTCAGAATTGACTTTGCCTACTCTCTACAATAAAACAAGATTATATTCTCGTCCACTTCATAACCAGTAGCAATCTTCGCACAAACTTTGCCTCGTCGCTGGCCTGTCGTGCCACATCTCCATTCAGGTACTACTTTAGTCAAGTGATCCATTCTTCTTCGCTCTGCTCCATCATCCCACAACACTTGCACCAACTCTTTTTCCAGGGCAGGGCTTGTCCACGTCCTCTTACTATGACTTCTTGTACTAATGCTACATGCTTCATTGTGTCTTGGGCACTCCACATCTGATCACCATGATAAAATCGCCACAATGATGGTGCGAGCTAGTTTGAGCTTGAGAAGCAGATCGATACACTTGATCAATCCACAATACTCAGCCTCGCACTCAGTTATATAAGGTACATATTTGGTCGCTGAGATTATAATCTTCCGCTGCGACATTCTCCAAAGAAAGCGCTAAATTCCCCCAACTTCTTTTCACACTAGCCGACCCATCGAAACTGACCATGATCATCTCCTTTTATTACTTGATTGCGGGTGGACCCACCCATCGTGATCATTTGGCTAGACTGTCTTTTCGGCGCTATCAGGGTAAGGGATTTATCCACTCTTCCTGGTCATTCACCGTAGCAAGTGTAACCAGTATCTCATCTTTGTCTAAGTACTCTTCATCACATCAAGAGACAGATTACAAACAAGAGCGGCCCGTTTTTAGGTCTCCCATCTAACCTAGAGGAGTTAAATAGCCAAGCTACCGTGGTGGAGTCCAGTTAAAATCGAACACCGAAGTGTCCGGAACTGAACCACCATCGCGCCCAGCCGACCAACTATCGGAGGGGGTATTCCGCGAACCTTCGCCTGGGTGCCGATCGGGTGACCGATCGGCATTACAGGACGCCGAGTCCGATTCGTCTCGTGTCACACATTGTGTACCCATTGCTATGGGTGGCAACACACTCGGTGGACCGTTGCTTGGTAGATACTTTGGTGGGTTCGATATGGGGGTACCACTTCTGGGCTACTGATCCAAAATTCCATCGAAAAGATGATCCAATATAGCTGTGGTGGAGTCAAGTTCGAAATCGAATACATTTGTATCGACAACCTGACCACCTCCATCGTGCCCAGCCTTCCAACTTACGGGGGGGGTACCCCGCGGACCTCCACTCGAAATCTGGTCCGATCGTCCGCTGCTGGCAGACGACCGGTCATCATCCAAAAGCACTTGGTCCGATTCACTTAAGTTCATCTCACCTTGTGTACCCGATGGAATGGGCTAGTTACACACTCGGTGGATCGGGATCGCAGATCGATCTGATTCGGTCTTGAATATGAGACCGTGCTGGCTAGGTGTACCTAGGGCGGAACTCTTCACCCCAGGTACGTACAGACCAGAAACACTTCCAAATGATAAATTCCAATAGGTCGATCGTCTAAACGATCTAGACCTGACCAATACGAAATAATAGAGGGTAGACCAATCAACCGGTCTAGCCCCTGACCAATATGAGAGAAGACCCAACCGGTCTAAACTCCAACCAATGTTACAATGAGCCAATATGTCCACGTAAAGACCCAATATGCCCGTGAACTCCACAAACGATATCTCCACGTAAAGACCAATCCAGTGAATAGCACGTTCCAAACGTACTTGATTCAAAGTGTCGAGATCGCCAAATCGTACTCCCGTCGAGGACTTCCGGTGGCCAAAGTGCGCGTGCGGCGCGTCCAGACCGGGTATAATAGGCGAGAGGGGATAATTTAACCCTCTGCCCCCAAACACTCCACGGCGAGCGGAGGCGATTAGTGTACGTGAAAAGAATAACGGCGACCCTTTGCTGCGGTGTAGACCAAGACCAGAAGAGGTTTTGCCACTTATTTCTAGACCAAAATACTTTTACTTGGAAAATCCGTAACCAAAAGCCCTCTACTTGGAAAAATCGCAACTAACCAATAATACTACCTCCCTATGGTCCCTAATGTACCCACACAAAATTATGTGAAATACCCAATGTCAGGTGACTCACCCAAGACCTGCGTTCTTGATACTCCTTGAATCTGAAAGGCTAAAAAGCCCCCCTTGTTTAGACCAATCGGAAACTCGACCAACTACCTTGACCAAAAGTGACCAAATTTGTGGTACACTTCACCACAGCCGCCCCTGAGTCCGATCGTGTCGCACAACGATAACGGTCTGACTCACCCATCACTCGACCAACTGGACCTTGGTCACTCACACTTCTTCCCCATGGATCAAACATCTTCGACACCTGCGTCAGGTACTGCCTTTACTGCAGTTGATCTTCTTATGCTTCCCTTTGACGCTTGTTCTTGTTGTTCTTGCAGAAACTCTATGCGCCAAATCGCCCCACCTTGCTTCGCCTGTCCGGTCGGCTCGGTCTGACAGCCCACGTAACTCTCGTGCACTTCAAACATCGGAAGGGCGT
Source organism: Peronosclerospora sorghi (assembly GCA_026184515.1). Lineage (NCBI taxonomy): Eukaryota > Oomycota > Peronosporomycetes > Peronosporales > Peronosporaceae > Peronosclerospora > Peronosclerospora sorghi. The sequence goes on along the minus strand of CM047582.1, from coordinate 28,383,531 downwards.
CAGACTGAAGCCGACACGCAGATGCAGGATATGCTTGCAGAAAACATGCGTCTCAGGACCCAGGTGGCCCACCAGGCAACACGAGGTGCGCATCTTTGGTCTTCGTCTTGTACTTGTCTTGGCCCTCGTTTGTCCTCAGCTCTCATCCCTCCCAGCGTCGTCAAGGCAATAGGTGCCTTTCTTGATGCCGATAGGCAGTCCGAAGATCATGTTGACCAGCTTCGTCCAATTTTAGAGGAGATGGTAAGCGCGCGTCATGAGCTGTCCCGTCTGGAGGCTCATCAGTCCCATCTCCGGGATCAACTTGCATTTGTTCGCCGGCAGCAGCTGGACGGACAGTTTGACGTGACCTCACTGCGCATGCTAGGCGACAGCTTCGCGCGACGCATTGCCGAGCTTCAGATTTCAATTCAAGACCAGACCGGGAAGGTCCGGTCTTATCAAGACAAGTCAGACGCTTGGACGCTAGAGTCAGGTCGTCGTCAGGTGTCACTAGACCAGTGCCGCCAGCGCTTAAGGAACTTGCTGCATCCGTGTTCGGCTGCTTCATCCAGCATAGATTGGTCTTCGTCGGCAACCTTAGTCGCCTCGGAGCAAGACCAAGACCGCTTGCAGCAGGACCAAGACCGACATCGTTCATTGGCTAATATTCAGCAGCCCGAAATTGCACAAAAATCGAAGAAGCGCGCAGACGCGCCGGGTAGCTCGAGGGCGCGGGGAACTGCGCGTGGACCCGGACTCGGGGGGAAGCGTGCAGTGCCTCATAAGCGAGCCAAGACACAGGCGCTTCTTATGGACTCGGACTCGGACATGGGCGAAATCTACAACCCCTCCGAAAGTCGAGCGCCCTCGCGCCGTACTGCAAATCGCACCAAGCACACAGGGTTCTCGTCCGAGGAGGACTCCAGCGAGGGGTCCTGCGATTCCGAGCTTATGGTCGCCATCCAGTCCAAGTCACGAACGAATTTACGTGAAAGTTTCATCCAAGTGGCGTCGACATTGGGGTCAGAACAGAAGACCGGTTTGCCAAGTGACGCCACACCAGTATCGACATCGGCGAAGCCGGCGCCTTCGGTTCTCCCCGGGACATCCGAGCTTCACAAGTACGCTCTACTGAATAACATGGCGGTTGACACCAGCTCCCTTCCGCCGCGGACGTTTGAAGTCACTTTGCCGTGGTCGTCAGGGCAAATCGGCTGTTTGCGCCAGTCTACCCTGACCAAGCAGCTTCTGGCCCGGTCTTTCTCTCGCCTGGACCCCTGGCTTTTTCCACCGGCCAAGAAAACCCCTGCCGCGTCTGCATGGAGGGCGGACTTGATTACGTCGGCGCAGATCTCCCGCCTATACGGCGATGAACCATGGAGAATTTTCGAACACCCCAAGATAGGACTTGTGTTCCACTTGACTCCGTGGATCGGCACTTTGCTAGGCCGGGTGAAGAATTTCAACAAGATCTACGGCCAAGCAATTTGGGAAGCGTCCCACTATTTGATGCTTCCCCCCGACCGGGTGCGACAAGATCCGGGCCTGGCGACGTTCCAGAGCAAGCGCAAGCGACGTCGAATTCGGTCGGGCGAGGCTTGGCAGTCCCTGTGCCAGTACATTTTGGACGGGATGCGAGCCCGCGAGTGTGACGTCGACGTATTCTTGTACCCGGTGTTCCTCCACATGCCGAGGCGTCGCGTTGAGAAGACCAGACTGCTGGCCGACGACGTCATATGGTACCCTGGTCTTGATTGCGCTGAGACGTTCGCGGACCTCAAGGATGCTTTGGTCCAGCTTGACCGGAAGGACCCCTGGCGTAACCAGTTTCAGGATCAAGTGGAAAATCATCCGTCGATGGTCATCGGCCGTCTGTGGGGCGATAGCAAGTGAAGTCGCAGGTAGTCGACCAGATAACTCGTAATACATGTCATCATTACTTTTTCATATGTCCAATCGTCAAATCACTTGAACTAATTTTACCACTCTCTCCATAGTTGCACCGAACAAGTTATCGTAAACAGTTCCACCCCCATCACGAAAAATAGTCTTCACATTCGTCATTCCGCTACTCCAATTCGTCACATTTCATCACAATTTCACATCAACTCCGGACCTTCCACATCTTCACACCGGTCTAGACCGACCGATGCTACTGCGTGTCTTGGTCTTGGTCTTCATGAGTATGCATCACTGCGAAGCGATTACGACTGACTCGTTCTCGTTCAAACTCTCGTAGAAGAGCCCCACAGTTCAAGTCGAGATCGTCGACCCAAGTTGATTCGCATGGTCCTTCCATCGGACCAGGTACTCTCGGTGAGTCCGACCGAACCTGGTCTTCTTGGTCGACCGAACATCTAAGCCCTTCTCCACTTCAAACTCGTCTTCCTCTAATGGTCGTTCCCAACTGTACTCCGGCAGTAACGCTTCATCGAAATCAAATCTTTTTCTTCGTCTACCATACAGGGAGTTTTGGGTCGATCAGGAAATTCTAGGACCAGCTTCAACTTGGACATATGCACGATCGGGAATACCTTGTAATCTGTACCAGTTGTTACTAGACGGGCAGCGTGCTCACCGATCAGCTCGGCAACACGGAAAGGGCCGTGCCACATGTGAGCCAGCTTCTTTGCATAGCCCTCTTTCACTCGTTCTAGGTATAGCCATACCCTCGCCCCTGGTTCTATACCGTGGGGTCGGACCTGGTCATTGGTCCGGTCTGCCCGGTCTTGTGTGGCCTGACGCAGCTCTTCGTTGACGACTTCTTTTGCATGCTGGTAGTGTTTTTGGACCTGCATGAGACAGCGTCGAGCATCGCGATCGCGGGTCCGGGTGCAACCGATAGGTATCGCAGCTTCCAGTGTCGACCGAGGGTCCCATCCATATGTCAGAAAAAAAGGCGTTTCTCCTCGGACCCGATCGGTCGACGCGTTGAGTGCAAACACCAGCCTTTCTGCATACTCGTCCCAATCTCGCTGGTCTGGGTCAGCAACGTACATCTTGATCGCCCTCGTTATGGTCTGCACCATGCGTTCCGCCGATCCATTTGCTTGCGGACGATATGCCATCGTCGCACTCTGTTTCTGGCCCAGCATGTTATTGAACGACCGGAACACCTCGGCCATAAAAACGGGTTCCCGATCGTGCCTGATGACCTCGCTGGCGCCGAATCTTCGGAACACACATTCTTCGTAGCTCTGGGCGATCTGCTCCGCAGACCGAGATGCACTTGCCTTCGCAATAACTAGACCAGTGAACAGGTCTACCCAGATCAGCAGCTCAGTGTTGCCGCGCGTCGATCTAGGCAGTGACGGTATGTGGTCCATCGCTATGACCTGGAAAGGGTAGGTAGCTTCGATATTTCCGGGCGATCGCCCCTTGATTATCGGTCTACCCTTTCCGGTCTCGCAATCCGTGCAACAGCCCACATATTTCTGCACACTGCGGAAAAGACCTCTCCAGTGGAAGTGGGACCTGATCTTGTGATAGGTCCTGCCTATGCCCTGATGTCCCCCTTCTAGAATCACGTGATAGTGATGAAGGACATCCGGCTGCAGCAACTCGGGGATCACTAATTTCGCCAGTCGGTCCCGGTCTGCACTGTCTTGGTCGGCATCGAGGCAGTAATACAATAATCCATTATCATCCACTTCGTAGCTATCCGCGATCTTGATGCACTCTTTCGCTTGACCGTTTGTCAACTTGGACAGTTCACCACGCAGGTAGGTCTTCAGGTTCATAATCCATTCTTCTTCGTCCTGTGCCTTGAGGATCCGCTCCATCTTTAACTGTTACACTGCATATTCGTTTAAACTTCCCTTCGGGAACGGTCGGCGAGACTTCTGAGCTTTCGATCTAGTCGCGACCATCACATGCACCTGGACTGGGGCGTTCTTGGGTCCGATCACCTCTGGGAGCCTGTTTATATTCACCAATTTATCCAGAACGGCCTTCTCGGTGATCATAGCCCCGGTATGGTCTTGCATGGCCTTGGTCGCGAGGTAGTCGGCGCTTCTGTTCCAGTCCCGTTTCACGTGCAATAGCTCGTGGTTGGGGTGGTCCTTCAATGCCTTCATTACTCGATTGTTTAGCGTCTTTAGTCGTGGAGCCTTGCAGTCGATCTCTCCGGTGATCTGCCTGATCACTAGGTTGGAGTCACCACGTATGATGACTCGCCCCTTCTCTTGCGACGACAGAAGGTCCAGACATAGAAGTAGACCTCGGTACTCCGCCTCGTTAACAGTAATGTCCGGCGTGAAATCGGCAGTTGCTGCAACTATAGACCATTGTGGCAACTTCCACAATATTGCACTATAGGCGCCGACCTTCTTCTTCACGCTTGCCGATCCGTAAAAACTTAAGACCAAGAGCTCTTGGTCATGTTCGATGGTCGGTGGCGGTCTCGAAACTGACTGCCGAGGTTGCTTCCTCGGTTCAATCGCTATCAATGCCTCGTCCACTTCAGACCGAGGGGTTATACTGGCAGCTAATGTGCCCAATATCTCTTCCTCGCCCCTGGTGCACTTAACGACCTCGAGGGTCCACTGCGACAAGACCGCCGACCATCTGCCTAGACGTCCGTCCATCCCATTGGCTGATAATAGCCAGGCCAAAGTAGACCGTCTTGACAGGACCTTTATAGGTCGGCCGACCAGCAGGTTGTAACACACATCTAGAATTCGTAGCAACGCCAGAACTTCTTTCTCGACAATTCCATAGTTCACTTCATTTTGTTTTAGCTTCCGGCTCGTAAACGTGACTGGATGATACACACCATCGTGATCTTGCACTAAAGTGGCCTAGATAGACCACTTACTGGCATATACAATAATGGTAGGCACTTTTTCGGGAGCGAAATGCTTGAGAATCGGTGCCGTCGCCATCTTAACCTTCAACATACCAAAGGCAAACTGTGCACGCTTCATATGATCTTCGGCCTCCACTTGCGGACAAACTGCAGCAAGACCAGAGTCGGCGCCCTCCTGTAAAGTAGCTAGATCTCCTTCGCGCAACATATGATAGTCAACTTCCCGGATCTCGTACAGCACAGCCGCGTAGATAGCAAAGTCTTCAATGAATCGGCTATAATAATTCAAGCTTCCCAGGAAGGACTGCTTTGCCTTCAGCGATCTGGGGAACGGGAGGTTACTCAGCGAATCCAGGTCCTTGAGATTAGCCTCTAGACCATTGTTCGAGACCATATGGCCTAAATAGGCGACCTTGTACATACCCCAAAAACTTTTCACGGCACTGATAGACAGGTTCCAGCGTTCGCATGTCTCCAACAATCGTTCAACCTTCTCGCACAGATCGTTCCATGACGAGGCAGGTATCAGAATGTCGTCGATGTACGACCGCCTCCCTAGAACGGACGGTCCTCTTTCCCGATCGGGTTCACCCTCTCTAAACACATCATAATTTTCAACAGGGTCCCGATCGGTCTTGATTTTTGAAGTGTCCGTACAGTGCGTTGTCTATCAACCTTTGATAGATATGGGGTGCGTTCTTCAGACCGAACGGCATACGATTCCACTAGAAAAGACCAAACGGCGTCACAAATGCGGAAATCTCACGGGCTCGATCAGTCATCGAGACCACCCAAAATCCACTTGCCATATCTAGCGAACAATACCACAAGGTCTTGTTGAGGTCTTCCAACAGATCATTAATCAGCGGTATCGGGTACACCATGAGTTTAGTGAAAAAAACGATTTACCAGCCGATAGTCGATGCACAGTCTAATGTCAACGCCGTTCTTCTTGATAACAATTACTATCGGCGAGGCCCATGGCGAGGTTGACGGTCTAATAATCTTGGTGACCAACAGTCCTTTCATGATATCAGAAAGCTTTTCACGGTAATGTGGCGTCACGCGTCAACATCGCTGGGCAATCGGCTTGGCATCTCCAACGTCAATATCTCAAATCGCACCACGGGCTGCCGGTGGTAAGGCGTTGCCCTTTCCGATCAGCAGATGTCTTTTCTTCCATATGATATTCTTCAACTGCTCGATCTGGTCTGGACTGTTAAGGTCTTGATCACCCAGTTGTAAATCATCCGTTGTAACTTCGGGCGAGTCGGCAGACACTTCAGGGAGGACTGCCATTTGGCTTTCCAGCTCCTGAATGTACTGTTCCCCGCCTTCATGTATACAGACTTGTTCATCTTCTGGGGCGATATCACCTAGACCATCTGGACCGGCTGAAAGCCCCTGGTCTTGATCGACATGCTGTCCTTCACTGATATCGGTCTGATTAGGAATACCGTCATGGTCCGACCTAGCAATTTCATGTTCCCCTTCTTCCGTTTCTTGCTCCGCTGTCGCCTGGTCTTGTGCTGACACCACGTTGACTAACCTTGGCTCGTCTACTTGATGGTCCACCGTTCCTGGTGACTGCGGCGCCTTTCTTCGGACCAACATCTTTTTCGGGGTGACATAACTTGGTCTTTCCACTAAAGGTGAGGTATCCTCTTCCACCGACCCATCATCGCTGATAAGATCGGTGGTCGATTGGTACGCCAGGTTTTGCCACTCGACATACCGCCTCGATCCAATCGAGACGAACCCCATCTTTCTTGGTACCTTCTTTTTGCTAACCACATACCTACAATAGTGTTATTGTCCAGTGTCAGCGGCTTGTCACCGATATTGGTAACACGGACAAAATCATGTCGGCCAGCACTCTTTCGAGACCCACCGATCGCCCCTGGTCAACCACAACTTCCTCGAACGAAAACCTTTCTCGACCGGGGTATCGGAAGACCGACCGACTGGGATAGTGAGGTCTTGTTCCCACCGGCCAGATCGGTATACGAACCATACAGAGGTCTTCGACCAGCCAACTGGACCTGGACCTCATCCGGGAGTGTAAGCACTCCATGTGACAGGTCTAGGCGAATACCACTGGGACCATGAAATCCATTCCTAGTAAAGCGTCTTGACCAGCCAACTTGCCAACCCAAGCGCTGAAAAAGTAGACCAGCGATCCCGACAAAGTAATTTTCACACGCGTTCTTCCTTCGGTCATATAAGAGTTTTCACCGATCCCGACTCATTCTTGGCTCTGGGTATCTTCTATACGACATCCAACCTTACGAGCAAAGGCGGAGTCGATTATCGAGACTTCAGCTCCAGATTCGAACAACATCGTCGCTTTCTGGTTATTAATCTTGCCACAGGCTTTCGCCTGGTTGACCCATTTATCAGGCGCGTGATACTTCCAGTATCCGCGGGATTCTCGAGGCAGCAAGTCCAACTGCATAACCACCTTGGTCCGGGAGTACTCATCGGTCTTTAGACTGTAGACCGGATGGTCTCGGTCGACGCAATTTGGAATAGAACGTGTATTGTCGGTCTTATCCTCCTTGCCGACATATGCATAGATGTGAACCGTAGAACGCTCGGCTCGATCCAGATTCCAACCTGGCGAGTGTTCTAGTTTAACATCTTTTCCGCGTCAGGCGGCAGCATCCCCGCGTGCTTGTCCGGCACGTACCACTTGCGTATCATGTTAAAAAAATTCTTCAATCTTGCAGTGGCCGGCCTCGTGGAACTCTCCACATGACTTGCATAAGAAAACGCAGTGGTAAGTCGGGTGGCCGCGTCTCTCGCACTTCTTGCACACCATCTTCTTCCAGCAGTTTGGACCATCATGTTTGCTCGACCCACAGTGGGAGCACTTCTGACGAGGTCGGTCAGGGAAGGGACTTGTTTCCGTCCCTTTCCTTCCGGTCTACCTGGTCGGACTTCGACCTGGTCTTCGGGGCAGGTCCCGCAACATAGATGTAACGATACTGGTCTTCATCCGATGACTCCTGGATGGATTGACTTCCACTTTCCCCTTACGATCCCGTGCTGTCTTCGGCTACGATCGCCTTGACCGCTCGGGTCGGTCTGGTCCAGGGTCTCTTGACCGGATCGGTCTGGGTCTGGGTCTTTGATCGGTAGAGACCTGATCCACCAGCACTATTAGCCATCATGCTACGCGACTGCTGTAGCGTCCGTAGAGTTTGTTCAACTTCACCCGCGTCCCTAAGACGCAGCAGAGTAAGCTGGTCCGCCAGTTCTTGATCGTCCAGGGTACTAATGTAGTGACCCACATGTTCCAGGGCAGCACCGTTCGGCGGGTTATTCTCTTTAATTGTTATGCCGGCACAAAGTGCAGCCACGTTCAACCGATGCAAATACTCGATCGGTGTCTCGTCGCTCCGCTTCTGCATATGGTGATACTTGCGGGCACTCGAAAATCCGGAGTTACAATATTGCCCTTCAAACTCTGCACATAGCTGGTCCCAGTCAGACCGGGCATCCCGACCTAACTGTTGGATCCAGTTGGAAGCCGGTCCTTTCAACAAATCCCGGAAGATCAGACACTTTTCAATTTTCGGGTCTGGTCTCGCAGGAACGCAGACTTGACACGACCGAACCAAGACCGGGCCTGGTCTTCATCAGCATCCTTGCCAGTGAAGTCCTTGAGGTCGATCGTCGCGGCCATACGGATGCGAGGAATCGCAGCAGATCCAAAGTCGTAAGCAATAGTGGAGGCTAGGTTAGCCTTGCGTGGCTTGCCAGCGCCCGTACCGTCTGACTCACAGTGGTCGTCAAGACCACCTACCGACTCCATGCCACAGTCACTTGTCTTGCTTGGTCTACGCGGTCAGTCCGGTTGCGGCTTGCGCTTCCCTTTGCCGACTTGCTTATCACTTCGAGTGGGATTGTTCACAGATGTTACCGATTCCATATCCACATCCCGGCAAACATTGATACTTTGACGGGTAGACAGGTCTTGGACATGTGGGGACATAGGTGGTCTAACCCGTTCTTCCATGAAACGTTCCATCATCGTCTCAAACATGGCTTGGACGTTAGCTGGAGTCATGGGCAACGTGTTGATACCCTCCTTTTGCGGAACTGAGGCTTGTGGGGGTCGCTGGAGCCCCTACTGGCAAGCAGCCCTTTTCTGCCGCATGTCCTTCAGGCTGGGCATGGTCCACCCCCACGGTCATCCGTTCGACACCGGTCTCCAACTCTGATGAGCTGTTAGAGGCCGGTGGAGACTGATAAACCGATTCGTCATCAGAACCAATGTCGACAAGCGCTGTGGAGGCTTCAGCGACCTTCACTGCTGCGGTGGGAGTTGGGCGGCGACCGACCCCACCAGTGGGACCAAATGGTCGTAGAAGGTCGACATCGACGATTTCAGCCTCCAAGTCTCAAATTCAAATAGGTTTTGGACATCGGCGGGGTTCTGCATTTTAATGCCAACCTCCGCCAACATCGCCACCAAGTGTTTCACCAACAGTAATGGGCGATCACTCTGGACCGGCTCGGTAGTGGGACCGAGAAGACGGTCGGGGATCTGGAGGTTCAACACTCGAAAGACCACGTAAAAGCGAACAAATCGTTTCAGCTCGAAAATGTAGTACATCTTGTTTAGGTCTTCTTCATTGATGCCTCCATCTCCGACCTGCGACTTTTCTTCGAGGTCGTCTTCGTCGGCCGGCATTTCCAACCCTTTCTTGGGAATCTTGGGTAGCTTGGGGACCTTGGGGAGGTTGGTCTGATTGTTCCGATCAGCCTCCAAGTGTTTTTCGTCTTTTAATTTTCCATCAACTTTTTTATGCATATACATAGGATCAGGACCAAGGTCCTGATCCTTTCCGGGACTATAGCATGACTTGCTATAGTCCCAATCGGCTCCGGTGGGAGCCTTTTGGGGAGGAAAAAAATTATTAATCCCGATCTGGTCCTCCACCAGGCCAGACCAGACATCGCCATCTTTATCGAGAACGAAGACGTAAGGTGATAGCCTTTCCTTACGCCTTCTCCAGAACGATTCCAAATTCAAATCTTCAAATTCAATCTTTGATGACACCTCGCGGTGATATCCACGATCACCAAGTGATCCGGGCACGCGCACCATTGTGGTGGAGTCAAGTTCGAAATCGAATACATTTGTATCGACAACCTGACCACCACCATCGTGCCCAGCCTTCCAACTTACGGGGGGGGGGTACCCCGCGGACCTCCACTCGAAATCTGGTCCGATCGTCCTCTGCTGGCAGACGACCGGTCATCATCCAAAGACACTTGGTCCAATTCACTTAAGTTCATCTCACCTTGTGTACCCTATAGAATGGGCTAGTTGCACACTCGGTGGATCGGGATCGCAGATCGATCTGATTCGGTCTTGAATATGAGACCGTGCTGGATAGGTGTACCTAGGGCGGAACTCTTCACCCCAGGTACGTACAGACCAGAAACACTTCCAAAAGATAAATTCCAATAGGTCGATCGTCCAAACGATCTAGACCTGACCAATACGAATTAATAGAGGGTAGACCAATCAACCGGTCTAGCCCCTGACCAATATGAGAGAAGACCAAAACCGGTCTAAACTCCAACCAATATTACAATGAGCCAATATGTCCACGGAAAGACCCAATACGTCCGTGAAACTCCACAAACGATATCTCCACGTAAAGACCAATCCAGTGAATAGCACGTTCCAAACGTACTTGAGTCAAAGTGTCGAGATCGCCAAATCGTACTCCCGTCGAGGGACTTCCGGTGGCCAAAGTGCGCGTGCGGCGCGTCCAGACCGGGTATAACAGGCGAGAGGGGATAATTCAACCCTCTGCCCCCAAACACTCCGCGGCGGGCGGAGGCGACTAGTGTACGTGAAAAGAATAACGGCGACCCCTTGCTGCGGTGTAGACCAAGACCAGAAGAGGTTTTGCCACTTATTCCTAGACCAAAATACTTTTACTTGGAAAATCCGCAACCAAAAGACTTATACTTGGAAAAATCGCAACTAACCAATAATACTACCTCCCTATGGTCCCTAATGTACCCACACAAAATTATGTAAAATACCCAATGTCAGGTGACTCACCAAATTTTGCGTTCTTGACACTCCTTGAATCTGATAGGATAAAAAGCCCCCCTTGTTTAGACCAATCGAAAACTCGACCAACTTCCGTGACCAAAAGTGACCAAATTTGTGGTACACTTCACCACATAGCCGATCGGCAAACGAAGCGGAAATCTTCACTACGAATGCAATTAAATCTGGCACTTTACAGCCCGAGGCAGTGAGTAATCCAGCCAATAGTAAATACTGGCACTTGATTGCAGAGCAATGAGTAATCCAGCCAATAAATGTTTCTGGAACTTGATCGCAGATCGCGAAGAGTAATCCAGTGAATTCCTGGGACTCGATCGCAGCAGATCACGATGAGTAACCCAGCCAAAATAATACGTCTCCTTAACGTGGCCGAACTCGAAGGGGTGAGTGGACGTAGTGGGCGCCTCCCACCGTGGTACTTCCGGTGGAGCTCTGTCCTGGCCTGGCTTAATGAGCGAGGGGGGACCCTGTTAGCCCTCTGCTCCCAATGATTTCGATCTGAGCGGCGACTTTGGCAACTCAATATAATACGAACACTGTTGTGGATTCCAGTTCAAAATCGAACACCGGCGTGTCCGGAACTGAACCACCATCGTGCCCAGCCGACCCATTAACGGAGGGGGTACTCCGCGGACCTTCGCCTGGGTGCCCATCAGGTGATCGATCGGCACTGCAGGACGCTGAGTCCGATTCATCACGCGTCTCACCTTGTGTACCCATTGGTATAGGTGGATATACTCTCGGTGGACCGTTGCTTGGTGGAGACTTTTGAGAAGATCGATATGGATGTACCACTTCTGGGTTCCTGATCCAAAATTTCAACGAAAGATAATGCGAACTAGCCTATCTGCAAACGAAGCGGAAATATTCACTCCGAATACGATTAAATCTGGCACTTGACCGCCCGAGGCAGTGAGTAATCCAGCCAATAGTAAATACTGGCACTTGATTGCAGAGCAATGAGTAATCCAGCCAATAAATGTTTCTGGCACTTGACCGCAGATCGCGATGAGTAATGTAATCCAGCCAATTCCTGGTACTTGATCGCAGCAGATCGCGATGAGTAACCCAGCCAAAAATAACCCGCCTCCCTTGAGCGGGGCCGAACTTGAGTGGTGAGTGAACGTAACGAGTGCTCCCTGTCGTGGGGCTTCCGGTGGAGCTATGTCCTGGCCGGGCTTAATAAGCGTGAGGGGACCCTGTTAACCCTCTGCTCCCAATGACTCAGATCGGAGCCACTGGCAACTTAAGCAACCCGATGTAATACGAACACTGTATATAATATCCAATAAAGATCCAATACGTAAAGTATATGTAAACCGTGTGCCTTACCTCAAATCCGCGTACAAAACACTCCAAGCACACGATTGGCCCAAAATACTCCGTCCTTTCAGCCAACTCGATCAATCTGCCTTGAAAACCGATACACCGGTACAAACCGGTCAATAATTTTCACTTGAACTTCACCACAACACTATATTTAATATCTAATTAAAATCCAATATGCAAACTATATGTAAACCGTGTGCCTTACCTCAAAGCTGCGTACAAAACACTCCAAGAACACGATTGGCCCAAAACACTCCGTCCTTTCAGCCAACCCGATCGATCTGCCTTGACAACTGGTACACTGGTACAAACTGGTCGGTAATTGTCAATTGCACTTCACCACACTAAGATAAATTGTGGGGCTGGATCACATATTGCACGCCCGACTAACAGGGTAAAACAGACGTCTATCACGATCCAGATCCAAAACTTCGTTATCGTCATCCAAATAATTCACTTCAGCGTGCGGCTATTGAGGGTCACATCATAATATACGCCGTCATATTGTTTCATCAACGCCGATGACACTGCCCATTTGCTAGAGTAAATTTTGACTACCAGCGGCTTCTTAGCTTAATCAAAATGGTGCTATCGGGGATAAAATAGTCTTCTCTTTTAACATGATAAACGATACCTCCGCTCGTCTCAAATATGCGGTTTGATATCCGCTTGATCGGAAGGTTCTTACTAATTAATGGCATAGAAAATCAAATCTCTCGAGTACGCTGCAAACTACTCAATGGAGCGGGTGTAATAATTCAGACACCCCAAGAAAGATTGCATCGACTTCAACATAGTTGGAAATGGTAGGTTATTGAGCGATTCATGCTTGCTTCGAGTCCGTCCCTTGAGTTGACTTGATGACGACGATAAGCTACCCCAAGAAATCTTGGTGACATTGATCAAAAGGATATAATGTTCGCATGCGCCAAAAAGATTCCTTACGTTTACACAGAGATCGTCACACGAGGATGCTGTGATCAGGCTGTCGGCGACAGAACGTCTTATATCAAGTAGACTGGTGGAACACTTTCATCTTCAGTTTCCTGACACGTTAGTGTCTACTACTTCGTGATATTGGCACGAATCAAATCGAACAAACCCGGTTTTCTTGGAATTGCATCCTTAGCCAGCCCATGACTAAGTCGACAAGTAGAATGAGTACTGGATCAGTTACATAAGTGATACGGAGATACCCTGATGGATGGTCTACTTCAGTTATACCAGGAACCACCTGGTATTTTGTGTAACCCATAGCTTATCTGCAATCTTCTATCTGTAAAGGTTCTTCCGCTGATTTGGTAGAGGGAATTTGTAGATATTGACCCACCTTCACGATACTTTACTTAGAGACCGTTTCCAGTCAGCTGTATGATAGCTTCGTGAGGTAGTTATATTGATCCATGAGCCGGATTAAGTCGTATTCCGACGTGAAAGATGAAATCCATTACAAATTTGGCGTCTTGGCCAGACAGCATTTCCACCCACACGTCAAAGTAGTATATTAATTTAACGGCGACGGTAATCTTCATCTTTGGTGAGATAGGTGATGCCGCCTACACTGCCACACTCCTATCATTGGCTATGATCAACGTATTACTTACTTACGAGCAATCGTTGAGTCGATGATCGATATTTTGGCCTCCAGTTTGATCAATAAAGAACAGTTTTCATTGTTGATCTTGCATGTGCTAAACTATCTCTCCAGTACATGGTATTCCAATTTCCACGATATTCTCGGGGTATTAGATCCAACCCCTGTTCTAGCGAATTCATGAACAAAACCATCTGTACCTAGGAGGTTGATAAATCGTGTATTGTTGAGGATCTTATCCGTCTTAGGTTGATCTGTACATTTCTCAACATACAAAATGCATAGCCTAGACCGCTCGGCTCAACCCAAATTCCATCCTCGCAAACATCCTACGTTAACCTCTTCTTAGTGTCTGCTGACAACATTACAGCATGGATATCAGGCTTATACTACAGGCAGATGATGTTGTGGTGGTGAAGTGCAAGTGAAAATATTTGACCAGTTTGTACCAGTGTACCAGTTTTCAAGGCAGATAGATCTGGTTGGCTGAAAGGACGGATCATTTTGGGCCAATCGTGTGCTTGGAGTGTTTTGCACGCGGATTTAAGGTAAGGCATACTGTTTACATATAGTTTACATATTTGGATTTCTATTGGGTATTAAATACAGTGTTCGTATTTCATCGGGTTGCGTAAGTCGCCAATGGCTCCGATCTGAGTCATTGGGAGCAGAGGATTAACAGGGTCCCTTCACGCTTATTAAGCCCGCCCAGGACAGAGCTCCACCGGAGCCCCACGACAGGGAGCACTCGTTACGTTCACTCACCACTCAAGTTCAGCCCCGCTCAAGGGAGGTGGGTTATTTTTGGCTGGGTTACTCATCGCCATCTACTGCAATTAAGTCCCAGGAATTGGCTGGATTACTCATCGCGATCTGCGGTCAAGTTCCAGAAACATTTATTGGCTGGATTACTCATTGCTCTGCAATCAAGTGCCAGGATTTACTATTGGATGGATTACTCACTGGCTCGGGCGGTCAAGTGCCAGATTTAATCGTATTCGGATTGAATATTTCCGCTTCGTTTGCAGATCGGCTATTTCGCATTATCTTTCGTTGGAATTTTGGATCAGTACCCCAGAAGTGGTACATCCATATCGATCTTCTCAAAAGTCTCCACCAATCAACGGTCCACCGAGTGTGTAGCCACCCATACCAATGGGTACACAAGGTGAGACACGTGATGAATCGGACTCGGCGTCCTGCAGTGCCGATCGATCACCTGATGGGCACCCAGGCGAAGTTCCGCGGAGTACCCCCTCCGTTAATTGGTCGGCTGGGCACGATGGTGGTTCAGTTACGGACACTTCGGTGTTCGATTTTGAACTGTACTCCACGACAATGATGCGCGTTCTCGGATCATTTGGTGACCGTGGATATCACCGCGATATTCCGCAGTGTGTATTTTTCGAATTTTAATATGGATACTCTCTGGAGAGCACGCCAGGAACTCATATCGCCTTGTGTACTAATTGTTGGAAAAGATGGCGATGTTCGATCTGATCAGGGGAAGATCAGATCGAAATGAATGAATTTACGACTCCCCATACTGCTCCTGGCGGAGCAGATCGGCACGAGGAAGCTTATCGCCTCGTGTCGTGGTCGTGGAAAAGGATGGCGATGATCGATCTGGCCAGGTGGAGGACCAGATCTAGATTAATAGTTTTTTTCCTCACCACAAGGCTCCGATCGGAGCCGATCGGGACTATAGCAAGTCTTGCTATAGTCCCAGTAGGGATCAGGACCCTGTTCCTGATCCCATGCGTATCGAGAAAAAATTGCATATGAAGATCACTGCGTATCGCTCCGATATGCCCAAATTACCAATTAAAAAGACCAAGAAGAGGCTCGCAACGCTTTCGGACGACGACGACTTGGAGGAAAAGTCGCCGATCGATGATGGGACTGTGGATGACGAGGAGGTGACCAAGATTGTAGCCGGGTGCGTACACGCACGGTGCGGCTAGCGCACAGAGGAAGACTTTCCTTTAAGCGGCGTTCGCCGATACTTAGCCGATACGCCCTTATAAAAGGGCTTAGTAAGAGAGAACTCTCTTACTCGGGGCTAAATTCCCACTTTGGTTTACTATTAGCTTTCGCTAATGCCTTAACACAAGGCTCCCTTACTAAGGGGGTAGCTAAGGGGAGAACTACCCTTACGCTACTGCACTCACTACACACGCGATCGGTCGAGGTCGAGCGTCTGGTAGTCGGTTGAGTGAAATGTAAACTGAATGTATATTTAATACATAATTAGCCTAAATTAATTTAAACTAATGTAAGCTATATGTAATACTAAGTAGAACTTACTAAATTCGTACCTAGCTAAAATGTAGTGTACACCAGGTGTCCAAACACGTGGCTGGCTGCCACGCCTCCACCAAGGGCTCCTGCCCTGATTGGTTAAAATAAACAATGGTCCAAACCCTTTCGGACCGGTCAATACTGACCCCAACCGTAGTGTACTCACGTACACCACCTACTAAATGTGACCCGAATGTAACCCTGTTACATCCTCCCCCATCAAGACTATTGCTTACGCAATACATCAATTTTAGTTGGAGAACTCCAACTGCCAAAACCTCTGGCTAACCATGAGCACCATTAGTGGTGCTATGGAGTCTCATCAAGAAGAGGAGGTAGACTATTCCGAGAACTCGGAGGTGTATGCCCTTGGGGATATCTCCCCAACGGCTGACTGCTACGACATCGCCGAACGGCGGTGTCGGCAGCCTAATCCGTTCCCCACACGTGGGGAAAATGCACTAGCTAGTGCGCCATCCATGCCAATGTCGGATGATACATCCGGATCGCCGAAGGCGATCATCACCAATGAGCTGGACGCAGCTCATGAAAGCCAACTTGCCGCACAGGCACTAAGGGCTGCGTTACGCGCCCCCAAACGCCTGCCACGGGTGGCATATAATTTTGACGGTCCTCGTGACCTTCCAAAGTGGGCTAGGCGTATGGTAAGGAATGGTTTAGCATCCTATACCCCTGCCCCCGAGGCTGAACAGCCGTATCAATGCTAACGCCGGGAGAAACTCCGGCAACAACTTCTCACGCAAAAGCAGTTCACTAGCGTCTCATACCGAGAACGCCTCGACAGGCAGGCACAGGGTGCCCCTGTTGAGAACCTCCGCGAGGTTCCTATCATTCTTTCTCCGGGAGAAAATGCCGAAGATGCAGAGAAGAAGTTCCGCGCTTGGGAGTAAGGGGAGAAGCTCCTCCCCAGCTTCAATGAGCTGCACAACAGCTATTCCCGTCGTGAAGTTTAGGGTGGAGAGGGCGTTGCGCCTGGCATTCTCCAGAGCCAAAGCGATGGAGCTATTACGTGCCCCATATCGCACGCGCTACACCAACGCCCCTGTCCCCACCACGGTGCCAGAGAACAGTGTGAGTGCCACATCTGCCTCCGGCGAACTCCCAATTACTGGGAGTGAAGGGGCTTCTCGCGCCACTTTGGTCGTTGACCTGCAGCAGCGATCGAAAGCGTCAACGACGTCGCGGCAATCCTGCCGTTGGGGAGTCTCGGACTCCCACGATCTCTGTGAGTGTGGATAACCCTTCCACTTCACCAGATACTGGGTTTGACCCCGATGATGGCGCCGCGCTATCAGACGCTCCACATGATAATGTGGAGTACCCTCCGCATCAAGCATTGGAGGGGGAGGTCGCGCAATTGCGACATGAGATTCGTGAGCGCTGTGATCGACACCGCCATCACATCTATGAAGTCCACGAGAGACTTCGCGATGAGTGGGATGCCACTGAACGCTTCGAGAGGCGGCTTGCCTTTCTCGAGACGACCGTTGCGGAGCTCTGTGGTCGCATTTTAGCCCTGTCGGGCTTCCTCCGCCCTGCCGTGTCTTACGGCTATCCGCCTTTCCAACCCCCTCCAGGAGGGGACCCGCCTCCGGGTCCTGGTATGGCTTAAGCATACCCACATAGAAGGTTGGATGCGTACACATCACCTTCGGGATGTCCAAGGTATACGACAAGCCCTTTCGGGCTAGAACCTTAAAAGGACCCACAAACCTGGGGCGCAGTTTATTCCGCAACACGTTGGAAACTGCATGTGTAGGAAGATTCTTAGCGTTTAATAAAACACTTTCTCCTACTTTGTACAGCTTTTCGTTACGCCTCCCCTTGCAGTCAGCCTGCTCCTTCTGCTTGTCTTGGCTTTCCGCCATGGCATCGCAGACGTGTCGTAAGACACTAAGGCGCGTCGATAAGAACTTATCGATGTGCTTTCGCACAGATACAGGGATGACATCAGGGAATTATCCCCCCTCAAGCCCTGGGCCACACACACGTGGCGTCAACGGAACCCACGAATTCACTAATCCGTTCACGTAAAACGGGGTAAACCCCGTAGATGCATGGACCGAATTGTTAATAGCAAAGTCGGCCATAGGAAGCATTTCACTCCAACTCTTTGGAGAATCCCGACATAACTCGGGAGAATATCCTCAACAACGCGATTGACGCGTTCCGTTTGACCGTCCGTTTGCGGATGATCCGCAGTGGACATGAGTAGCTTGGTGCCCAGCACCCTAAACAACGCTCCTGTGGAGAAGCGTGCGCAAAATTTGGCACACTTCTGGTCAAGTTTTGTCAAGGCATTTGGTCTAATTTCGGATTGGTTTAAACAAGGGGGGCTTTTCAGCCTATCAGACTCAAGAAGTGTCAAGAACGCAAGTTTTGGTGAGTCACCCGACTTTGGGTATTTTACATATTTTTGTGGGGGTACATTTAGGGACTATAGGGTAGTAGTATTTTAGTTGTGGTTTTACCTTTAGGACAGAGGTTATACCTTTAAGTAAGGAAATATTTTAGCTTTCGGATAAGTGGCTGAAACCTCTTCTGGTCTTGGTTCACACCACAGCTAGGGGTCTCCGCGGAGTGTTTTGGGGAAGAGGGTAGAATTATCCCCTCTCGCCCATTATACCCGGTCTGGACGCGCTGCACGCGCACTTTGGCCCACCGGAAGTCCCTCGACGGGAGTAAGATTTGGCGATATCAACACCTCAACTCAAGTACGTTTGGAACGTGCTATTCACTGGATTGGTCTTGGCGTGGAGATATCGTTTGTGGAGTTTCACGAGCATATTGGGTCTTTACGCGGACATATTGGCTTGTTTTAATATTGGTTGGAAACTAGACCGGTTTTGGTCTTATTTCGTATTGGTCAGGGTCTAGACCGGAACGGTCGGTCTACCCTCTATTATTTCGTATTGGTCAGGTCTTGATCGTTTGGACTATCGACCTATTGGAAGTTATCTCTTGGAAGTGTTCTTGGTCTGTTAGTGTCTGGGGTGAAGAGTTACGCCCCAGAGATACCTACCCAGATCGGTCTTCTATATTCAAGACCGGTTCGATCCAATCTGCGATCCCGATCCACCGAGTGTGTAACTAGCCCATTCCATCGGGTACACAAGGTGAGATGGACACTAAACAATCGGACCAAGTGGGTTCTGATGACGATCGGTCGTCTGCTTGCAGCGGACGATCGGACCAGATCTCGAGTGGTGGTCCGCGGAGTACCCCCTCCGAAAGTTGGAAGGCTGGGCGCGATGGTGGTAGTCAGGTTATCGATGCTAACGTTTTCGATTTCGAACTTGACTCCACCACACTCCCCAAAACTGTCCCGTAAAACGGGGGTCCCGATCCGACACAACAGAATCGGGTATACCATGCTGTCAAAAGACACGGTCTAGGAACACTTTTGCTGTTCCTTGTCAATCAATGGACTCTGGCACCGCCGCCAGGTGAGACAGCTTGCTCAAACGGTCTACAAAGATTAAAATGCCGGTGTTGCCGGCCTTATCTTTTTGGAAAACCACAGATAAAATCCATACTAATGGATTTCCAACACTCCGTCGGAACGGCTAGGCTCGCCAAAGGCGCAGCTGAATCTGCAGAGGGTTTGACCCTCTGACACATCTCACAGGTGCGAATATACGCACCGACCCACTTATACATCTTGGGCCACCAATACAAAGCGCTTAAAGCTCTGTAGGTCTTATCCCGACCTAAACGACCCCCAGTAGGGGCGTCCTGTGCCTCAAAAAGGACTCTATTCTTCAGTTTCTCATTATGAGGAACAACCACCCACGGAGTGTCCTCCGCACTTGTGCTATAATATAGCAAACCGTCACAGTAGCTGTAACGGTGTAACCGAGATCTATCTCGACTTGACAGAGTAGGCTCAGACGAGCCAAGAACCTTGTCACCCAATGCGCGGATAAGCGCCGTACATTGTGGGTCTTTCTCATACGCCTGGCGTATGAGAAAGACCACAGATGTGGTGACGAATGTCGCGTGAGCGAGATCGTAATCGGGACGACGCGATAACGCGTCTGCAAGCACGTTCTGCTTGCCAGGTTTATACTTAACCTAATATTTGTACTCCGCAAAGAAGGAGAGCCAACGGGCCATCCGTTGGGAGAGATGAGGCGACTTCGTCGCTGTCCGTAAGGACGCGTGGTCAATATAAACCACGAACGGCTTTGAGCCGAGAAGGTGAACCCTAAACTTGACAAGGGCATACTTCATAGCAAGTAGCTCCTTATCATGAACGGGATAATTCCGTTCTGAAGCTTTAAGATGCCCCGACTCAAACGCGATCACGCGTTCTCGTCCCGCATCGTCTGCTTGTAACAAAGCACATCCGATTGCGAAATTGGAGGCGTCGCAGACGACGCTAAAAGGTTTCCCAGAATCTGGGAGAGCAAGAACGGGGGCTTTCAATAAGCTCCTCTTAACTGCTTCGAAGGCGGTTTGGTGTTTGGTTTTCCAACACCAATCAACATCCTTCTTAAGAAGGTCAGTTAATGGCTTCGCCATCTCAGCGTAGTTATCGATGTATTTGTAAAAATAATTGGCTAACCCAAGCCAATTCCGTAAATATCTAAGATTTACAGGCGAAGGTCACTCCACAATGGCTTTCACCTTCGCGGGAACCGCCCGCACTCCATCCCTACCGATGAAGCATCCGAGGAAAGGAATTTCCTCAGCACCAAAAATACATTTGGATGCGTTTGCATATAACTTATGCTCTCGCATACATTCGAGCACCACTTGAAGGTGCATTAGGTGCGTCTGAACATCAGACGAGTCGCGCGACTATGAACGAATATATCGTCGAAGTACGTTTGAGCGTACTTTCTATGAGGGCGGAAGAGTTGAGTCACCAAGCGATTAAAAGTCGCTGGTGAATTCAAAAGCCCTTGTGGCATAACAATCCACTTCCACAGCATGCCACTAGGCGTGCTGACCGCTGTAAGCGGAATATCGGACGCTCGCATGAGCACCTGATAATACCCGTCCACCAGATCTAAGGCACTGTACACAGTACAGCCCGCCATATTGTTCTGGAGGACATCCTTCCGAGGAATCGGAGTTTGCATGGATACAGTAGCTGCATTCAGCTTGTTGTACGCATGCACAATGCGCCACTTCCCGTTCGGTTTACGAACACAAAAAGTTGTAGATGAATGGGAAGACTTGCTCTCCCGTACCATCCCTGCATCTTATTTCCCCTTGAAGAATGCGTCTATGAAGTCGCATTGCTCCTTGGGGAGAGGCCACCGCCTAGTGACGAAGTATTTGGTTCCAGGAACCAAGTCAATTTCATGTCGGACTCCCCGATTCGGTTGTAACCCCATCGGTGGGTTGTCACTAATAACATCTCCAAATTCCTTCAATAAGGAATGGTAAGGGTCCTCAGGATCCGCAAGGATCTTGAGGCCGCTTCGGGCATTCAATGCCTGTTTGGTTTGCACCAAAACTGACTCGTCCATCGGGGATGAGGAGTTCAACTCCTCTTCCGGACGCAACACGACGACCTCGTCGATTTCACCTGCTTTCAAAGCATTTCCAAACTCGTTGAAGGACATCTCCTCCAACGACAACAGTTCGCCTACTCCAGGCAAACGTTCAAGGCTTACGCCTTCTGTGACAACACCTGTCACACTATTCAGCATCCGATAGGACTGCTGACTACTGGCCTCGGGAATCATCCCGGGACCCAGATGGGGGGAGTCAATTTCCCCATCTATTGGAAGCGCATCGCGTCTATCCACAGACACCGGTGATTCGCCGGTCTCACCTAATACGGCGTGGTCGGAATCAATTCCGACGTGCGAAAGAGACGAACTACGGGTCTCTCCGCTTGGAAGCGCCTCGCGCTTAACCACAGGGTCTCTACCCCTACCACTGGAGTCGCAACTTTCTCGCCGAACACGGCGTGGTCGGGAACCACGACCTGCAGAATAGACAAACCTCGTGTCTCTTCTCTAGGAAGCGCCTCGCGCTTAACCTCAGAGGGATCCACCTCTACCATTGGCGACTCACCAGTCTCGCCTATAACGGCGTGGGGATTAACCGCCGAATCCCCCTCGTCAAGGAACACTTCCTTGACCACATTGGGACTGATCATTTCAGACATCCCAATCTCTGGCATCTCACGCCAGAATCGCTTTTGCGATCGACCAAAGGTGGGTTCATGACTCGCCAATGCTTCACCCGACCACGGGTACGTTGCGCCAATGGACTTAGACTTCCAGTCTATCCATGGCTCGTGGCGTTCCAGCCACTTCATGCCCAGAATGAGGTCATACCTCGAGTCCAAATCCAGGACTAGGCAACGTTCTAAGCTGTAGAAGTCTGCAAACTTCATCATAAGGTCAATCGAGACCTTGGGTACAGAAACCTGTGCGCTCGTCGCTAGACGGACCGTGACAACGTCACAAGAACGTGCCTCTAGGGCCTCGGCATACAGCCGACTCTTCTCAACAGTAGCTCGTCTGAAATAATTGTCAGACGCTCCAGAGTCTATCAAGACTATCCAAGGCTTATCAAAGCCTTTCACGTCCGCAAGGACGACCAGCAAACCTGACTGGTACACCAACTCGGTGCTACAAAGCACCGTTTCCCTCGGGGCTTTGTGCTGTCGGCCCCTACCCTGGGGCTTAACAGCACTAAGGGATCCCCCAGTAGGGCGCCCCGCACCTACTGGTAGCCGTCGTTTCCCGACGGCTTGGACAAGGGCTTTTTCCCCACCCTTGGTCCCTTGTAGCGAGTGTCTCGCTGGGGATTTTTTGGACATCTGTTCCGCAGATGATCCGGGCTTCCACACAGGAAGCATCTCAGCGGCCCATGCCGCTGCAGCATAGCTAGGAGCTCCGCTTCGGAGCCCTGCGGAAAGAGGTCAGAGAGACTCCTAGCGGGAGGTTTCTCCTCCACTTCGACCTGACTCAGGTTCATGGGTTCGGGACCCACCTTAGAGGAACGAAAGTTCCTCTCGGCGTTGAACGCCATCTTAAACGCCTCCCCCAGGGATTGGGGTCGGCATCGGAACAGTTACGAACGTGCTGGACCTTCTTTCAGGCCTCCCATGAACACGGGAATGGACTCATCCTCCGAGTACGCTTTCGCGTACATCCCTGCCAACAGGGTTTCAAGTTCTTGGATATATGTTTCCAAGTCCCCAGTGCCATGACGGCACCTCAAAAACGCAAGCTGATTCTGGTAAACCAGATCAGGTGTAGCGTGCATGTCCATAAGCTTTTGCTTAAGGACTTCCCAGGTCGGGAACACGTCCGTGACCGAATCCGAACACGTAAACTCCCATGCACGGGCTTTACCCGTAAGATGGGTCAGTGCAAGTCCCACTTGCAAGTGATCAGAGATCACATTCGCTGTGGCGAAGGCCGTTTCGACCTCTCGAAGCCACACATAAAGGTTATCACATTTTTCGCCGGCGAATTCCTTTATCTTAAAGGTCAACGGAGGGCGATCCCCCGTGGACGTAGAATGACTTCCACGAAAATTCGCCTCATGGGCGATGAGGGCGTTGACCCTCTCCCTTACAACATCAAGGCTCTGCTCCATAGGAGCTGCATGCCTTCGTCACCCAGTATGGATAACAGCCTGTTAAAGGCTTCCTGCTGGACGAGGGTCAAACTATCCCAATCGTCCTGATTAATACTTTGCAGAGGATGCCTTAGTCTACCAATACAGGTGTTGGATTGACTACAAGTGCTACCAGATGTAGCAGGTGCGTACAGGCACGGTGCGGCTAGCGCACAGAGGAAGACTTTCCTTAAGCGGCGATACGCCGCTACTTAGACGATACACCCTTATATAAGGGCTAGCGGGAGATTGCTCTCTCACTCGGGGCCAAGATTACCTGAGTTTACGGTTAGTAAACACTAACGCCTTATGCCAAGGCTTCCCTTAGTAAGGGGGTAGCTAAGGGAGGTGCTCCCTTTTGCTACAACACTCACTGCGCGCGCGACCGTTCTGGGTCGTGCGCCTAGCAGTATTCAGATTATTTTGTAAACTGATTTATTTATTTAATATAAAATTAGCCTAACTTAATAAACTAATATAAACTATGCAATACTAGATAGAACTTACTTAATTCGTACCTAGCCAAAATGTAGTGTACACCACCTGTGTACCAACACGTGGCAGGCTGCCACGCCTTCACCAAGGGCTCCCGCCCTGATTGGTTAAAACAACCAATATGTTCGAACCTTTCGGACTGGTCAATACTTGACCTTAACCGTTGTGTACTTACGTACACCAACGTAACCAAATGTAACCCTGTTACAGTCACAGCACGTGGCTTGTTCGTCACACGCTGCACTGTCCTGTTTGCTGATATGATACCAATGACCTAGTCATCTTTTGTATTCGGTGAAGTACGTAACGATACGTTATAAGTATCATATAGAATTTATACGCGCGGCTGGCGCAATGGATAGCGTATGAACTTCCAATCTGGGGGTTGCGGGGTCGAGTCCCGCGTCGTGTAGACTTTAATATCTCTAATTGTGCACACGTTGCGCCCAAGTAAGTTAAAATAGTCTTACTAGGTTATTTACTAACGCGCTAGTGCCAGTGAGCTTACGCGGCCTGATTGGGCCCGTTCACCAAAGGGGGTATTTCAAAACGAAATAAACGTTCATATCGCTAGTGTTTATTTCATTCATGAAATACACTTTTTTTCTTGTGTCTGACCCCCCCTGATTAGCGCTCAATTTGTACCGGTTTTATTATTAGCGAGCGTGCAACCACTTCCTTCCTAACCAGCCATGCGCCAATCTCGCAGCAGCGATTGGCGGTCTTTTCAACAACAACAACAACATGATGGCCAAGCAAACAGCTACTATCAACAGCCTAACCAACAACCAAGAGCTGCTCCATCCAATGCAACTCAAGAGGTGGTGGCTTTTATTGAAGCGTATCGAGCGAATCAGTCGAGTCTCACGACGCCACCCAACGCACTGACGCTAGACACTGTAGTGCGTGCTATTTGCCATCATTTCCGTGCGTGGAGAAGGTTCTTTGAGCGGTAGGGGGCTATGATACAGTATGCTGATGATTCTTTCGTATTTGTCCCGTAGGCGTCGCTACATTTGAAGAATTGTTGGGCATGAGTGCCTTGCAATTACCTGCACTTCGACAATTGCACATTGTCAATCAACGCGTGTGGACTTTCGTCACTTGTTTTATGCAAAGTCGTCGAGTTCACACCCTCTTTGAGTGTCAAGAAGCTTTTCTGCAACATGAAGGACTACGGTCTTTCGAGGAGCTGAAAGTTGGAAATTCATTTCTGCACACGGAAGCAGTGCAACAGCTCTATCACTCGCCCATTGCCGTCCTGAACATCACAACAAGAGACGTACTGAACTGTCTGCGTCAATTCGAAGAAATGCTTAGCCACGACGTGTTTCGAACATCATCACACATCAATTTGCATGAGTTTACTCACTTTCTCGCGCAGCAGTATCAACAACCGAGTATTCAAGCAATGGGTGTGGTCATTGATCCGTCTGGATTTGGTGTTTACGTTGGCATGCTCCGTCGTATCGCGAATCACGAAATGAAAGAGATCAAGACATTGGAACAACAGTTTCAACGTGAAATTGCGGAGAAAATGTTTCAACTCACGAAAGAGAAATTCAGCGACGATAATCGAAAACAGGCTTTAAACAAACTGCTTGAACAAACTAATGCATGCTCGAGTCAGATCGAGAATCAAGAGGTTGTGCAGAATCGACGAGGAGGCAGGAAAAACGGCGTGCAATCGCTTTCGTTGGACATATTAAAGCGTGTGACGGATGTCGACGTATACTTGGACAACGTCCTGCGTCGTAAAGCTGCTGCGGATGCAACGATTTCACAAAAACTTTGCAAACCCATTTCAGCGCAAGCGATTGCGGAGACTGACTCAAAGTTGCGTAACCAGCTGACAAGATTTTTAGTATCCTCGCAGAAAAGTAAACATCACTCGAGGCTTAGAGTCGT
Source organism: Peronosclerospora sorghi (assembly GCA_026184515.1). Classification (NCBI taxonomy): domain Eukaryota; phylum Oomycota; class Peronosporomycetes; order Peronosporales; family Peronosporaceae; genus Peronosclerospora; species Peronosclerospora sorghi. The sequence continues at coordinate 28,357,401 of CM047582.1, read as the reverse complement.
GACGTGGGTGATCTGCAGTATTATAGCAAAGACATATGCATTGCTGTTAAGCGACGATAAGTTACCTAATTACGATGGAGTAGACGGAGAAACGACGGTGTCTACCGATAAAACAGCGGAAAGTGACAAAGAAGAGTGTGATTGTTGCTGTGTGGGTGAAGACTCGTGCTCGTGTCCTTGTACTTGCAAGTGTCACATGGAATCAAGTGATGAAGAAGGGGAAGATAGTGGCCATCAAAGCGAGGCCACAATGGATGAAATACCTACAAATTCTGGAAACGATGCACAGTTTCCTGTTAATCCCAAAGACACTTTTGCCTGTAGATATGGAAAAGTCATCCCAGAAGTAGATGTGACGCTTGAAGAAGTAAAAGCCGAAGCTCAACGGTTTGTGAGCTCTCAAGAGTCATTTGATAGTGAGCCTCGGATAGCTAAGGACGTGTTAACCGTGTTATCGTCTTTCGAGAGTCATTTGATCAGCAAGTTTTCGGTAAAGGGTAGTACCATTTCATGGGCTGGGCGACGATCCGTGCTAGACCTTCTACCTTTACTTGTTACCGAAACCGAGGAGGGTGACACAGACGAGGACAGTGTCAGCAGATGGCTGCGTAACCTTATATGCTCATCACGGACCCAAAGCACTACATGTTCGTCACAGTCTTGGAGTAATAGTTTTTTTCAAGAGGAAGTGCTACCATTTGTGCGAGAGTGCTGCGCTGCCATCACTTCATCGTTTGCGCTGTCGTCACTTTCCAGCGAAAAGCAGCACAAATGGATAGCGCATCAAATTTCCGTTAAGCTTGGATGTACTCGCACTGAAAAGCTTGGACTTCCTAGTATTGCAGAAATGGTTAAAGTGGTTCAACACGAACCTGATGGAGGGGAAGCATCTGTGATAAATTATGTCGCTTGGTTGGACCTTAATGGAGACGAAGGCCGCATCAAGGATGCATTAACGAGTGAAAACGCAACAGGTGAGTCGATGCGATCATTTCTATCGGAGCAAGCACTTGAAAAGTTGCGCCAATGCCCGTATTTAGTTGATGTATCGCTGTATATGGATTGGCAAGAGCGTTATGCACCTTTCTGTGGGTCCTTGCTTTCCTTTATTCGTGCGCATGAAATGATTTTACTTGATCATGCGCCGTCAAAAAATTTCATGTTTGTTTCTTGCTTGAATGGAACAATCTTGCGTATTAACGAAAAATCAACACCGTCCGATCTTGAAATTTTGCTGACACGAGCTCAGCAACAGCAAGCTGTCGTAGCTGCTAGTCTCGTGGCAATTCATTTAGTCTCCATGCTGGTTACATGCAAAGGTAACGCGAATTTCCCGAAACAGCTTGTTCAAGCTCATTTACGTGCCTACTTGTTCGCTTTCTCCGCGGACGATAACTATCGTCAACGCTTTGTATTGGAAGTGCTACTGGAAACACCTGTTGAGTTGACAGGCTTCGTGGCCTCATTACTACTAGAAGTTGTCTATCACGATTCCGAGTCGAGTATCTTAACCAACCAGGATGTTGCTGGTGACATCTGGAAGGCTTGCCGAAACGATACTGAGCGGAAAGCGCTTCTGTTCATGTCTACTCGGAGCTTGTTGCCTTTATGGGTGGACCAGATAGAGAAGTGGTGCTCTATGCGAGAGAATCTGACGGTCACAAGCGTTGACGGTGATACTGGCAGTAAATGTAACGATAACGAAGAGGATATAGCTAAGACTACGTATTCACCTCCCACGGCATTAAGTTATGGCTGTGATACTAACGATAACAAGATTCTCAACCTCCTGGATACTTTGGATTCACAAGCAGCGGTATCAAGCTTTTCAAATGATTCAGTGGACCAACCTAGTGATGAAGAGCCCTTATCTGGAACTTCGGCTAATGTGGATTCATGTCGTTTGTTGATTGAAGAGTTACGCAAAAAGCAGTTTGGTGTTGGACTGAAACATCAGGGCGAAGCAGTGACTTCAGTGCTGCGAATTCAACAGCAGCGACTTGAACGTGCCCTTAAGCGACTTAGTGACGAGCTCTACAGCGAGAGCACTCACTTTGTGCTTGAATTATTGCAGAACGCCGATGATAACGAGTATGATGATGCTGTAATTCCACTCGGGGATTTTTCGTTGACAGCTGAGAACGAAATTGTCTTTTTCAACAATGAACGGGGCTTTACACCAGAAAATATTCAAGCAATCTGCGATGTGGGTGCATCAACCAAGGCTACAGGTGGTTCAGAAGCAAGTATCGGGAAGAAAGGGATTGGATTCAAGAGCGTCTTTAAGGTGTCCGATAATCCGCAGGTGCATTCGAATGGGTTTCACATTTGTTTTGACGCCAGGAGTTCACAGCACGGATATGGGATGGGATATATCCTGCCGTACTGGATAGATGATGCCAGTCAATGGAAGCAATGTCGTGGAACAACATTTGTCTTGCCATTGAACAGAGCGTCGATAGATCGAGTGGATGATATCTCGCAGTCACTTTTGGCGTTTGAGCCGTCAGTTTTGCTCTTTCTTCGACGGATTCGCGAGCTCCGACTGCGCGATTTGTCGCGGCAGCATACACTTCACTTTCACAAAAAAGAAATGAAAGTACGACCAAATACTCTCCATCTCCAGTTGCTCTCGCTAGAAAAGAAAAATGAAAAGATTGTGGACAGAAGACAGCAGCATTGGCTGGTGGTGAAGGAGAAATTAAATCCGCCGTCGATATTTGGACGTATTCATTCGACTACGATCGAACTGGCGCTTCCTGTTGGAACGCAGAGCGAAAAAGCTCGAGATCGACCATCTCTGCAGCAAGTTTTTGCATACTTGCCACTGCGGTCTTACGGTCTACGATTTATTCTGCAGGGAGATTTTGAGATTCCAAGCTCGCGAGAAGCAATTACAAATGGAAGCGAGTGGAATGAATGGCTTCTCTCGAAATTCCCGGCACTTCTGCGCGCAGCTGTGCGTAGCTACATGTCACTTGTTGACGGTGTTACGGATGGAACTAAAGTGATTGCTGCTATCTCACATCTGATTTCGTTATTACCTCTTGAGCACGAAGTGCAAGCTCCTTTCCGAAGCATTATTCCCGAGATTATGCGTGAACTACGTCAAGTAAAATGGCTTGCCAGTTGCCCAGTGGAAAAATTTCATATGCCATCCGAGTTGATTGACTGTGTAGAGCTAACGGGAAACAAAGGTGGCGATACTATGACTGGGCTAAGAGAAGCTTTAAGTGACGATGTGATTGCATCGACCATTAACAAACGGTTTCTGCACCCTGCTCTTTCTCGAGACATGTCGACAGCGATGAAAAGCCAGTTGCGGATTGAGCAGCTCCATTCGTCGCATTTACTGCGTGTACTTTCGCTATCATTGGATAAAAATGACATTGATTGGACGTTGATGGTTCTGACGCTACTTGCAAAGCTGTGGGGAAAGGATCGGCATGCGCCATTGCTCTGGCAAGAACTGAGGTTAATCAAGTGTTTTTCATTGCAGCAAAAGGGCCACCACAGCGATGGTAGTATTCAGTGGATTTCATTAGCTGAAGCTCACGACTCTCTTTTTATACCAGCAAAAGCCATTCATTCTAGCTGCGAAGTCTCATACAGCTTCTACAGCGATCTTTACATCCTCGATGACAGATTTACGAACGCTATCCATGAAAGGTCAAAGCTGCGTGCATTCTTAATGAACGAGGTGGGTCTTCACGTAATGGAAGACCATGACTTGATTCGACATCATATTCTCCCGAAGATGGCAACGCTTGTTTCACCTGTAGATGACGTGAATGACAAAAGTGCAAAAGAAGTGGAGATTGAGGAAGTGACTGAATACGGAATGTTTCTATCGTCACATGTGGTGTCTTGTAGGAATTGTCCGATGCGTGCAGATATAAAAATGAATGTGGCAATTGTAGCGACGTCTGGCCGAGTTGCGGTTAATACATCAAACTGCTTTGTTGTCCTACCTTCTACGTTTGAAAAGATCTCCCCATTGATTTCATGGATCACAGTAAAAGCCGAACCTCTGCATCCAGAAGCAAATATCGGTGGAATTGTCTCGGGTGACTACTTCTCCCACAGCGAACCGTGTGGAGACGGCTCATTGGATAGACGATGGCATGAGTTTCTGGTCCATGCTTGCAATTTGCCTCTGCTATTCGACATTGGAACCCTGACATCCGATCCACGCTCGCAAGCAGGAATGAAACAATTGCTCAAATGGATTGAGCTTGAAGATGATATTGCACTGAAACGCAGCAGTTCAAAGCTACTGGCAGAATATTTGGACGAGCTCTGGAGTAGAAGAGAATGTGGTGCTGATTCTGCTTCAACCAGTGATACAGCTGACTGGTGGCGCCAATACTGCTGGCTAGAGGGTTCGGATGGGAAATTTCATCGCCCGATTGACCTTTACATGCCAGTGAAGTCAATTACACGCTTGTTCTCGCCCACTATGGTGACATTTACCGCAGTGAAATGGAAGAGTGATGAATTTTCGGAACGTGTTCTTGGCATCAGAGCAAATGCTACAGTTTTTGATGTGTTCTCAGTCATCTCGAGTCTTCCCGTTGACTCATCAATGGTGTGCTCTTTGACGATTGATAAAATGATTCGGATGTACAGATTCTTATGGGAGGAAAGCCAGCGCTCACAAGTTTGTCGTGAGGACATTATGAAGGCGTTCTCAAGTAAAATGTTGGTGTTCATTCCAGCGGAAGCTGATAGAAATAACAATCAAAATTACTTTACGAATGCAAAAAATGTAGTCTGGGCATCATCTACACGCCATGAGAATTTGGTGTCATTGGAGGCTTACTATCCAAAGTCATTGTGTGCGTTCTTCACTGAGATTTGCGGTATCCAACGAAAACCATCGCTTTGCTATTTATTGGAAATGATCACCCGGCAGCCAGCCTTTACAAGTTACAAATTGTGTGCATCCGAGCAACTTGAGCTATGGAAAGAAAAGCAACTACCGCTTTTGTGCGCGTTGTCGAAGAGGATCAAGAAGCGCTCACTGTCGAAAACCGAATCGAAAGAGATTAAAAAGGCATTGAGATCAACGGCTTGGCTTCCAGTACGAAGTGTGACTGGGTATACGCTCTTTTGTAGCTTGGAAGACCAGGTCATACTAGCGACGACGGAGAAAGAGAAGAAGCTGCGGACCCTGGTGCTCTCTCTTGCAAAGAAACTTGATGCAGGTTGTGATGAAGGCATAAAGATGAAGAATGAAGAAGATCTAAAGCTTGCTTTTGTCGATGCCTTGGAAGATAACTACAACCTGGACGCGCTGCTCCGTTTTACTAAGTTTGCGTCGTTATCTGCTCATCTCAAAACCCATGCAAGCTCTTGGTGTAAAGTGTTTGATCGCTTCATCAAATCTGCTCAGCTCGATAGCAGAAAGTATAGGAAAAAGTTAGTGAAGATCGGCCAGCTCATGGTGAAGGCCTGGGCAAGTTCATTCTCGTTGTCTTCATCTACAAATAGCATTCACGAGATTCAGTCGAGTGTACAGCATTTGAACCTCTTTCCAACGATTGATGAGAGTGCTGGATGGGCATCTGCTTCGAACCTTTACATCAACGACCAAACTGAATTATTGAGACAAGAGCTACTTGAGATCAGAAAAGGTGGACATCTGGATGTGCTTGGATTATTTTCATGCAGCTATTTCGTCAGAGATTCAGCTGACGAAGACGAAGTTGCTCAGATCCGTCAGTTTCTCATCGAAATCTGTGGCATGAAGTCTCTGAAAGCGCATTTGCAGTATGAAGTGAGCGTGGTTAGCACGCACCGCCCTGCCAGTGAGGCATTTCACGGAAAGATTCACCTCGCTTTTGCTCTGGCCCAGAGGTATCTCTTCCACAATCATCTACACTTGTATCGTCAGTTAAATCATGGCTGGTTGAGAAATTTAGTTTCAGAACTTCAGTGTGCTGTGGTTGATGGCCACGATGGGTTTCAAGTGGTGTATCGCGTTGGGAATTCTTGTAGTCTTCGCCGCGGAAGTAGTGCATTGTCCCGTTGCTTCCTTGACGCCCCGAGAAATACCCTATTCATACAGTCTGTGACGGGAGATGAAGAAGCGAGTGCTCTCTCATTTGTGTTGATGGAGTTGTCTCGGAAACTTTTTGGTGCTCAAGTAGCAGCTAGCCTTGCAAACTTGCTGTATCTCAGTCTGTTGCAGCCGAGTGAATTTATGCGAGAGCAGTGGCTAGTGGAGGCGCAACGCTTGCCTCCAATACCTGTCAGTGAAGCTGGAAATATGTGGGTAGAGCAAACATCTTCGATTGCTGTCGATGTGAGTCGTAAGCGCGTGGCGAAGGACGTCCAGTGTATTGAGGACATTGCTGCAGAAGAAGAACAGGCGAAGGAACAGCACGATGCATTGAGAAAATACGAAACAAAGGATTTGTTCCCGCTGTCAACAAATTACAGCTCAAATGGAGACTACAATGGCATCCAAATGCAAAGACGTTTGTATCAGCCTCTTTGCGCTGACAGAGCTCCTTTCTATCCACCACTAGGCACCGCGACAAATGGTCCTAAACCTGCATTGCAGTCTCTATCTTTGATAAACATGATGACGAAGGAGGAGCGAGAAGCTATTGGTCGATGGGGTGAAGAGTATGTCTTTAATCAGCTGAAGCAACAGCACGCGGAGAACGGATCGGACTTGACAGTCGAGTGGATAAATGAACATGAGGAATCTGGTCTTCCATACGACCTCACGTTGTCATCTGGAAATAAAGTGGTAGAATACATCGAAGTTAAGTCCACTCGCACGACGGAGAAGGGGGTGTTTGAAATTAGTATGAACGAACTGGACCAGGCAGCGATCCACGGGTCCTCATACTGCATCTATCGCGTTTTTAACGCAGGCAATGCTGCATTATGTCGAGTCATTCGAATGAAAAATCCTATATCATTGGTGCGTCAACGCAAGATTCAGCTGGCACTTGTCATGCAGTGAGATACACCCACTATGAATGTAATAATAGCGAGTGTGCATGCGTTTGATGTGTCCGTGAACTTACTTCAGACCTTTTCTTAAAAGAAAAGAAAAGAATTGTTGCCTACTCCATTGTGTCCATGTCGCCAGCACTCTCAGCTCATCACGTACATGTTCAGCTCAAACGTGGATTAGTCTTTCAAAAGCGAAATGGGTAGTTAGCGCTTGTCACGAGTTCAGCTGCAGCTATCAGCACGAGTTAAGTCATTTATATTCTTGCAAATGCGCCGCTTCACCCTGCGCTTGCAGCAGTTTTTGCTAAATGATGACAGCAACCATCTGACCGTTCGAGATACGTGTCACACGGAATTATATAGGCAGCTATAACTTTATACTTGCAGATCCTCGCATTATTGTGCTGAGATATCTGAGTCTCGCACCCCGAAACGATTGCGATTCACTTGATCCGTCGCTAATTCACGTAAGAGGCCCACCGTTGAGATTCTCAGGTAGGTTCTTCGCATCTTTTCCAGAAGTCTAAAATTTCAATCACTTATTTATCTTCATTCCGATCCACTTCATACTCATTTTGATCCAGTCGGAGTCGAAAGAGAAAGTTGCTTAAGTTCCGCTTGAGATAGAGTGTCTGTCACGTCTATCTCAAGCGGAACGTAGGGAACTTTCTCACTGGCTTTAACTTGGATATGTGCATACTCCGTGGACGTGATCCTTGCAATTGTTAAGTCAACTTCTAAGCGTATACTTACCTAGACCTTGGATCAGGTGAGGTCACTCATTCGTTGTGTCGATTCGGCTCTTGGATCGCCTCTCGTAATGTTCGCTAACCTTTTTTCTTGCACGTTGGTAATGCCGTTGCACCTGGATTATCATATAGGGACTAGCTGGACCGGTGACACATTCACTGCATCAGAGAAGAATGGGTCACAGCTCAGCACTGCAGTATAGTGTTATCGTACTCGGTCAGCTACTGTGACCCATTCTTCTCTGATGCAGTGATTGTGTCACCAGTCCAGCTAGTTGTAGGTACATGTCTATTTTAGTGATGCTTTTTTTATTTACTGTAGATAGGGAAAGCGCGGTCAGTTTAGACAAATGGCTCGGTCAGTTTAGACAGCCTCGCAATTCCCTTCATTAAAATCCACGTGTTGGGAATTTTTAGTTTGTGTTTGCTACACGAGGCCCGTGGATAAGCCGGTATCCATCTTTTATTATATAGTAGAAAATTACATGCATGCCCCTGCTCCTATTTCGTTTCCACCGTTTTTGGATACATTGAGCAATTTCATTGGCCGACAAACTGCAGCAAGGGCATGGATGTAGTTTTCATAAAATCAGGGGCATGCATGTAATTTCCGCTAAAAGTGAGGGCATGCATGTAATTTTCCCTATTAATTATGGCCTACACTCCTGTAAAGCGCTTTAAATTCGAGCATTTGCCCCTTAATCGAGGTTTCTCGAATTTGACCCGGTCTGCTCATCAACTATACTATTAATATCATCTCTTTTCGCTGCTGATCAGCATTTACCGGTATCTCCGTAGTAACTAATAGTATTATTAACAAGAACAAGTAAGAATGATTGAAGAGCCGGAAGAGTGGGCTTTGCGGGCCGAGAGCTTCAAAGAGCAAGGCAACAAACTGCTGGGTGCCAAGGAATTCAGTGGAGCGGTCGAAATGTATACACGTTCCATTGAGCTGGATCCAGAAAATGCCGTATACTACAGTAACCGATCGGCGGCGTATCTGGCTATGGGAGACGCGCGTGGCAAAGCATTGAAAGATGCAGAGAAATGTATTGAGATAAAACCTGATTGGTGGAAGGGGTACAGTCGCAAAGGTGCAGCTGAGCATGCTTTGCAGCGCTATGATGCAGCTCGGGCGACATATACTGAAGGACTGCGTTTAGATCCGAACAACTCGTCATTGCTAAAGGCATCGGAGGAAGCTTATGCTGCTGGTCTGGCTCACAGCAAGATGTTAAAAGAGCAGAAGCTGAGACAGGAGAAAGAGCAGGGCAAGGCAGCTGAGCAGGAGAGACTGAAGCAACAGCAGGGGAGAGTGAAACAAGAGCAAGAACAGAAGAAGGCGAACGACGAGGACGCACTACTGGCAGAATTCATGTCCGAAGTACAGGAGCTAGAAGAAAACGCCAATTTGATTAAGAAAGATACGAAAAAGGAAAAGAAAAAGAAGCTTGTGGATTTTGGCACGTCCGACGGGCAGATAGAGCGATTACTGCAGCACCATTACAAGTGGATCAACTTGAATCCGTTCCGGGTTCTTATGCTGGATATAGACGCATCAGAGGAAGATATGAAGCAGCATTACCGCAAGGTAGAAAACTGCATACATAGGTAATGTTTCGTTGAGTGCAAGTTGACCTTTAGATTTTGGATCGACTAGATTTCGACAATGGTGCATCCAGACAAGTGTCGTAACCCACGAGCTCGCGAAGCTTTTGAAGGTGAGTAATTATTGGAGCGAAGATGTGCTCCCAGTATGGAACTTACGTGAGCTTGTGTTCATACCTCCGGTCTAGAGTTAACGAAGGCGTACAACCTTATTACACAAGAAGACCGACGTAAGATATGCATTCGGACGATTGAAGACGCAACGTTGGAGGCGAAAAAGGAACGTCGTATGAAGATTAAGAAAGGCGTAAAAGAAAGTGAACTTGGAGATCTGAAGGATGCTGTGGACAAGGCCGTGCTGCGCGCATTTGCGGAAATCGAAAATCGTCGCTTGAATATTGAAAAGCGTGAAATTAATCAACGACGACGAGAAGCGGCGAGGGAGGCAAAAGAGCAAGCAAACATTGAAAAAATGTTAAAGAGAGAGCGCTCATGGGCCGAAGCAGACCGTCGAGAGCAGCGCGTCGGTAGTTGGCGGTCATTCCAGAAGGATGGCAAACGTCAGAAAGAAATGGACATACATGGATGGAAAGAAGAAATTCGTGTAAGCAGTCATTGCATGCTGGTTGGCAATGGGTTAAAATTCTAACCGTGACGCTTATTTGATGTGGAAACAGAACGAGAAGAAATTTGGCGAGGCGTGTACAGATGCGTACAAGAAAGGATGGAAATAAATAGAGGCTAATGCAGCAATTTTGCCATGTACATGTAAAGTTTTATCCTTCTAGTTGGGGTCGATTTCCATCATCTGGTCGTCTTGCGTCATATTCTCACCGCTTCCTATACAGTTTTGCTGCCACATCTCCGATAGAAAGGCATCCAAATGATTTACAGCTTGCTGTCGATTAGTCTCCGGTCTTTACAATCGAGCCACACCGAGTAGATGAGAAAGTTAACACGGGTCTATCTTTCAAACGACAAACCTACCCATAGATCGACAATGTCAAAACGTTTGAGTTTACTGTGGTTGAAGGTTCCAAAACGGCGTGCGATGGCAACACGAGATAAGTACCAGTGTACTCCTGGAATTTCTCCATCGTTTTTCCACCATTTCCGTGCAGCATTGGCAGGAGCTTACGTGGGACCTTATAGTAGGTCACCTCTGAAAGGTCAATCTTCCTAATCCGTTTGTGACCGGCGTGATCAATGACCATTCCGTCCTCGTTGACATCACTGCTACCATTCCGCCGATTGGTATCGTCGTGTGAACTTGAATCTGTAGTTAACAGAGATGTAAGTATTGACGGTTGAAAACTCAACAGCTGCTCCATTGCACGTGGATTTGGCATGAAGTCGTTCCCGACAAATGTGAAGTCGATGCAATGAGAGCGCACCCAACTGGTTGTCAGCATTCTGCCATGAAATGTTCGCTGTGCAGAATACAACAAAAACCCTCAGCGTTGAAGTCTAGAATGCCTCCTTATGACTCACTCACCTTGCTCGAGATGTGGTCCCGGAACATGTCATTTGTAACAATGAATCCGTTGTATTTTACAGCGTAGTCGATGACATATAAATCGTCGTGGGCCTGCGACGGCGTGAGAATCACAAAACCTTTTTGCACCATCTCGTTGAGTAGCGTCCAGTCCTCTGTTTCCATTGCCCCGTTCTCTTGGGGGCCAGCACTCCTGGGTATAGGTTTTACATTAAGCCAGTAGTTAGGCACGAACGCCACACACTTGATGTGGTAGCGCCCTCCTACTGCCTCTAGCGACCGAAAATACTGAATGGCAACTGCAAGACTAGGGATATGAGGGTTACCGTCTTTTTGACACGCCACGTTGGCCCCATCGATGACGACGACGCACTCTCTACATCAGAAAACAAAAACTATCGATGAGAGCTGAGTGGTAGAAAAGAAATCACGACTACGAAGTCAGCGTTTGACATTAATGACAGAGCAAAATGGCATAAAGATTGCGACATCGACTTTAACGCGACATAATCGTAGGAGATAGTGCACACTCAACGTACTCGACTGCCGCCATGTACGTTACGTGAACTATCGGCTTTGTGATTGGATAAAAACCTTCATTTATTTGATAAATTTCACGCGAGCTACGCATGTACTCTCCATACAAATCATTTTTACGGTCATCCTTTAGCCAAAAATTATGAGCCTCTTCCAAAAAACACCGTTCCGTCACCTGCAAATACTAATTAACGGCACCTGCAATGGTTCTTCGCTTGAGTTCTGGCCGTCATAGTGTCGTTGAACATACATCGAATTGTAGGAATTTCACTTAGTACATAAACACACACTAGTGTTAGGCGCGCGGAGATCTTGCACTACCTGGTCTGAAAGTTTTGACCAGGTAGGATCTCAGAAGATAGAAGAGCTTGTGCGTGACGTGCGTCATGCTGATCGATAAGCAGGCCTGAGTAATAGTGGCAATTGCCACTACTACCGATATTAAGCTAATATTGGCATATTCAGAATTTTTATAGTGGCATCGAAGTGGCACTATACAATCTGCCAGTTTCCGACACTAAAAAACAACACTATCACTTTTTAATTGTGATCTTCAGAAGCTTCTTGTGCTGCTGGGCATAGAGAACAGTTTCTAAACCGAAATCAGACAGACTCTGCCTGAGAATATCCTTCTCACGCCTTAGCCTGGAGAAATCTGCCTCGACCGTAGAAGTGCCCGGAAAGACTGATGCCAAGCCTCCTGCAAATTCAAATAGCGCCGGGGATCTCGACCCAAGAAGACCCCAACCATCCCTAAACGACGTCCTGTGATCACAGGCATCGATTGCAAGCTGCAGGTTCCTCTCGGGATGGTAGCATCAAATCAGCTCCCCATATTTTTCTTCTATGGCTTCGATCTGCTGTGGTGTAAGCTTGGCTGCCTGCAATCGTAGAATGTTCTTGCGAACGGTGGCACAAAATTGTGACCTTCCGTATTTAACAAGTTCATGTGGCATCACTGGGGGAAGCTGATCAGTAGCAGCTGCGGCCTCATTTGAACTGTTTCGCTCGGCGGTGATCGAAGTAAGATGCAAAGCTGCTGAAAGAAACGCCGAACCAACGGATCGGAGAACTTGAAGCCGTGCGCCGTTCTCGGCAGGAATCTCGTCGAGCTTGACAGATACGAAGGTTCCAAGCCCCCGAACGAACTGCTCAACGCTCGAAAAAGGAGCTGCGAATCCCCCAGTCGCAACATGAACACCAGAATGAGCTGCAGCGTCTGCCATGGCTTGCAACTCGGACTGCAGCAATTGACCCTTGCCCCCCCACCAACCGGCAGAACGTTTGAGATAGGTTGAACAATTCTATCACTTGCTGGGACACCAATGTAGTCATTCCCAGGAGGCGCATGAGCACCATTGACGCTTCTCGAGCAAGCGAATGAACTGACATCATAAGAACCCACCAGGCTGCAGATGGACGGCATGGTGGGAGCTTCTGGTCTAAGTAGGCAAGAACAGCGATCTTATGCGTCTTGAACCAGGTCATGACCTTGATCATAGAAAGCCAGCGTGTAATGGCAACCTTCGGGCATGTCGTCTTCATCTCAGCAATTAGATTCTCCTGGCGTCGCAAGTCGCCAATAAGGGCCACTAAAATAGAATAGAAATCATCTTAAAGCAATTTTTGATAGACGTCGGCCATGATGAGGTCAAGCAGGTGCGCACCACACCAGACTCTGATAAAGTTGGGTCCAGTGGTGTGGTGTAGTCAAGTTCAAAATCGAACACCGTAGCGTCGAGAACCTGACCACCATCGTGCCCAGCCTTCCAACTGACGGGGGGGGGGGTACCACGCGAACTTTCGCCTACGATCCGATCTGATCGTCCGCTGCTAGCAAACGACCGATCATCAGCATAGGAAACCTGGTCCGATTTCTGCGTCTCCATCTCACCTTGTGTACCCGATTGAATGGGCTGGTTACACTCTTGGTGGATCGTCGCCGTGAATTGATGTGGGTCTTAAATGTGAGACCGTGCTGGGTAGCGTACCCTGGGCGGAACACCCTGGGTACGGGCAGACCAATTATACTCAGAGTATGTATACTCCAAAGGGCAGATCGCTTAACCGATTGTAGAGCCCAACCAATGCGATAATAAAAGACCAATATTACAATATGAAGATCCAACGAGAAAGTAACAAACTCCACGAACGATATCTCCACGTAACAATCCAAAAACTTGCTTACACGTTCCAAACGTGTGTAACTTGAGCTTGCGAAGCCGACCAATGCGTACTCCCGTCGAGGGACTTCCGGCGGTCCAAGTGCGTCTGTAACGCGTCCCGGCCGGGTATAATGAGATAGAGGGGATTACTCGACCCTCTGATCCCAAACACTCCGCGGCGTGCAGAGGCGCCAACTACTTAGCAAAGATGCTAACGACTTCCTTGTTGTGAGTTAAACGGCCAAAAAACAACAACTCGGTAAAACCAAAACTAACCAATCCTATCTCCCTACGGTCCCGAATATGTGCAAACATGAAATATGTAAGTACATCCAATATCATGTGACTTACCAAAATCTGTGTTCTTGACACTCCAAGCACACAATTGGCCCAAAATACTCCGTCCTTTCATCCAACCAGATCGATCTGCCTTGAAAACTGCTACACTGGTACAAACTGGTCGACAATTTTTACTTGCACTTCACAACAGCCTCCCCTGAGTCTGGTCGTAGCCACGCAACGGTAGCGACCCGATCTCACCACATCCCAGATCTTCGCAGTATAGGACTTCACCGATGGACAGATCTTCGCCAGGTATTTGTTCTTGTGCACCTGATCATCTTGTAACCTCTCTTGACGTTCGTTGCTGAAGATGCCCTGTGTCCCCAATCGCCCCATGTCAATTCGCCTCCCAGATCGGCCCGATATGACAGCCCTCGCACACTCCAGATTCCGACACACCGGATGGGCATCAGATCGGGGTCGATCAGCTCCGGAAAACAGTCCGGGAGCTTCAGTCTCAGTTGGACGTCAAGAATTCATCACTCCTGCAACTGCGGAAAGAGGTGGATACTTTAATCCCCATGTCCACGAAGTTGCAGGAGGTGATCGCCGAAAACGCGCATCTCCGGGACCAGATCGCCCAACAAACAACGCGAGGTAAGCTGATCGGTCTGCTTTTCTTCTCGGATCTGCTCTGACCTTCTTTCGCGTGCAGATCGGCTGCCCACTGACATCGCCAAATCGTTTGACGATTTACTCGCGGCTGATCGGCAGTCGCATGACCACATCGATCAGCTACGACCGATATTGGAGTGGCAGATCGCCGCACGGCATGATCTGTCTCGTTTGTAGGTCTACAGGTCACACCTCCGGGAACAGCTCGCTCTGGTCAACCGGAAGAGGTTGGAGGATCAGTCCGATCGGACTTTACTTCGCACCCAACATGGTGACCCGGAGAGGCAGATCGGCGAGTTGCAGGTCCTGGTCAGGGACCAGATCGGGAGGGTCGAGTCCTTCCAGAGCCGATCGGACGCCTAGACCCAGGAGTCAAACCGTCGTTGGGCGGCCATAGATCGGTGCTACCAACAGCTGACCGACTTGTTGTGCCGGCGTCCTGCTGCAGGCTCTAGCGTTGACCAATCTGCGTCGGCCGCTCTGATCGATCTGCTTCAAGATCGGAAACGACGCCATTCATTGGCCAAAAGTCAATATTCCAAGATTCCAAAAACTTCCTAGAAGCGTAAGGACACGTCGAAGGTCTCAAGGTCGCGGGGCGTGGCGCGCGACTCCGCTCTCGGGGAGAAGCGAGCGGTGCCTAAAAAGAAAGCCAAGACGCTGGCGCATCTTCCAAGCCCAAGATCGGACGCAGGTGACACCTTCCATCACTGTCAAATCGCATGCGCCCTTACGCCCCCGCGCTGCTCACACCAAGCATATGGAGATCTCATCTGGAGAGGACTCGGGGAACGAATCGGGAGATTCTGAGTTCTTGTTCACAGCTTTGTCCAAGTCCCGATCCGATCAACGCCGAGATCCTGTTCCAGCGAAGCCTGCATCGGGGCTGATAAGGTGATCAGCTCCCAGGGTGATGGTTTTGCACGGACGCGTGAGTCAACCGAATCGGCGCCTTCGTTCCAGCCTGGCACATCTGGGCTGCGCCATCACGCCCGATTGAAAGGGTTGTCGATCGAAGATCGACATCTTCTATCTCTGAATTCAGATGCCACTCTGCCATGTTCACCGGGGCAAATCGGTAGCTTGTACCGATCAGCCCTGACCAAGCAAGATCTAGCCCGGTCGATGTCCAGACCAGATTTCTGGATTTTTCCTCCAGCTTTGAAAACCCCTGACCCGTCCGCGCTGCGGGCGGATCTAGTCACAGGACCGCAAATCGCCCGTCTGTATGCAGATCGACCACGGGAAGTGCTGCTCAGCGCCAAGTTGGACTCCATATTCACGTCGACTCCTTGGATCGACTCGCTTCTGTGTCGACTTCGGGCTTTTAATACACCCCACTGCCAGGCGATCTGGGAGTCTACCCATTATATCCTCCTTCCCGCGGGTCGTAAGTTACGTGAACAAGACCTGATCCTGTTTCAGAAGCGCCGGAAACAGCGCCGGAGTCGGGCGGGAGAATCTTGGCTGGCCATATGCCAGTTTATTCTGGAAGGGATGCTGGCCCGCGAGTGCGACATCGACACCTTCCTGTATCCGTTATTTCTTCATATGGCCAAGCATCGCGTTGAGAGCCCCGGGGCGTTGACTGAGGACGGCATCTGGTATCCCGGTCTCCATTGTGACGAGCCGATCGCAGACCTGAAAGACGTCTAGATCCAGATCGATCGGAAGGAGCCCTGGCGCAATCAGCACCAGAACCAGATCGAATACCATACGGCATTAACTATCGGTCGTCTGTGGGGTGATTGCGAATCTTGATGCGGCAGATAGCTGACCAGATAATCCATAATACATGTCATCTTTCTTTCAAAATTCCTGATCACCTGATAACTTGATCAAATTTCATCACTTTCTCCAAACTTGTACCAACACGTTATCACACACAGTTTGCATCCACATCGCAAAAATTATCACCACGTTCGTCACTCCACTACTCCAGTTCATCACAGTTCATCACAGTTCATCACAATAATTCAGACCTTGCACATATTCACACCGATCGATATACTGATCGGTGCTACTGCGTGTCTTGATCTTCATCTTCATGAGTCTGCATCACTGCGAAGCGATTCTGACTAACTCGTTCTCGCTCGAACTCTCGTAGCACTTCTCCACAATTTAGATCGAGTTCGTCGATCCAAGTTGCTTCGTCATGATCCTTCCAGCGGACCAGATATTCTCGGTGGGTGCGACCGAAACGCGTCTTCTTGACCGATCGGACATCTAGCACCTTTTCCACCTCGAATTCTTCCTCTTCCAATGGCCTTTACCAACTGTCTTCCGGTATCAGAGCTTCGTCAAAATCGAATCTCTCCGCTTCGTCCACCAGACAGGGCATATTAGGCCGATCGGGGAACTCTATGACCAGCTTCAGTTTGGACAGATGCACGATCGGAAAAACTTTATAATCCGTGCCGATCGTGATCAGACGGGCAGCATGCTCACGATCAGCTCTGCCACACGGAAAGGACCGTGTCACATATGATCCAACTTCTTTGCATAGACTTCCTTGACCCGATCGAGGTATAACCATACCCTCGCCCCTGGTTCAATACCATGAGGGCGGACCTGATCATTTTTCCGATCTGATCGATCTTGCGTGGCCTGACGCAACTTTTCATTGACGACTTCTTTCTCATGCTGATAATGCTTCTGGACCTGCATGCGCCAACGACGGACATCACGATCACGGGTCCGAGTGCAGCCGATCGGTATCGCCGCTTCAAGTGTCGATCAAGGGTCCCATCCATACGCCAGCTAGAAAGGCGTTTCTCCTCGGACCCGATCGGTTGAAGAGTTGAGTGCGAATACCAGTATTTCTGCATACTCATCCCAGTCACGTTGGTATGGATCGGCCACATACATCTTAATCGCCCTTGTTATTGTCTGCACCATGAGTTGAGCCGATCCGTTCGCTTGCGGACGATATGCCATCGTCGCGCTCTGATTCTGGCCCAGCATGTTATTGAACGATAGGAACACCTCATCCATAAAACCGGGTTCCCGATCGTGTCTAATAACTTCTCTGGCGCCGAACCTTCTGAACACACATTCCTCGTAACTCTGGGCTATCTGCTCCGCAGATCGGGATTCACTAGCCTTTGCGATCACCAGACCAGTGAATAGGGCTACCCAGATCAGCAGCTCAGTGTTGCCGCGCGTCGATCTAGGCAGTAACGGTATGTGGTCCATCGCTATGACCTGGAAAGGGTAGGTACCTTCGATATTTCCGGGCGATCGGCCCTTGATTATAGGTCTGCCCTTTCCGGTCTCGCAATCTGTGCAACAGCCCACATATTTATGCACGCTCCGAAAAAGTCCTCTCCAGTGAAAGTGGGCCCTGATCTTGTGGTATGTCCTGCCTATGCCTTGATGTCCCCCTTCTAGACTCACATGGTAGTGATGAAGAACATCCGGCTGTAGCAACTCAGGGATCACCAGTTTCGCTAGTCGATCTCGATCGGCACTGTCTTGATCAATGTCACGGCAGTAATACAACAATCCATTGTCGTCCACATCGTAACTGTCCGCGATCTTGGTACACTCTTTCGCCTGATCATTTGTTAACTTGGACAGTCACCGCGCAGATAGGCCTTCAAGTTGACGATCCACTCTTCTTCGTCCTGCGCCTTGAGGATCCGTTCCGCCCTTAGCTGTTGTACAACGTGCTCAATCAGCTTTCCTTTGGGAACGATCGGTGAGACTTCCGAGTTTGCGATCTAGTTGCCGCCATTACATGCAGCTGTCCTTGGGTTTGATCAACTCCGGGAGCCTGTTTATGTTCATAAGTTCATGTAGAACGGCCTCCTCGGTGATCGTCGCCCCGATCTGGTCCCGCATGGCTTGGGTTGCGAGGTGATCGGCGCTTCTGTTCCAATCCCGTTTCTCGTGCAATAGCTCGTGGTTGGGATAGTCTTTCAGTGCCTTCATCACTCGATCATTCAGCAGCTTCAGCCGTGGCGCCTTACAGTCGATCTCCCCAGTGATCTGCCTTATCACTAGGTTGGAGTCACCACATATGATGATCCGCCCTTTTTTTGTGATGACAGCAGATCAAGACATAGAAGGAGTCCCGATATTCCGCCTCGTTGACCGTTATGTCAGGCGTGAAATCGGCGGCGGCTGCTACTATAGACCATTGTGGTAACTTCCACAGTATGGCACTATAGGCGCCGACCATCTTCTTCACGCTAGCCGATCCGTCGAAACTCAAGACCAGGAGTTCCTCGTCCCGATCGAGGATCGGTGGCGGCAGCGAGATTGACTGTCGAGGTTGCTTCCTTGGGGCAATCGACATCAGAGCCTCATCCACTTCAGACCGAGGGGTGATACTGGCAGCCAATGTGCCCAATATCTCCTCCTCTCACTTGGTGCACTTGACGACTTCGAGGGACCACTGCGACAAGATCGCTGACCATCTGTCGAGCCGACCGTCCATCCCATTGGCTGATAACAGCCAGGACAATGTCGACTTTCTCGAAAGAAACTTTACAGATCGGCCGACCAGTAGGCTGTAGCACACATCCAAAATCCGTAGTAAATCCAGAACTTTCTTTTCGACGATCCCATAGTTAACTTTGTTCGGCTTCAACGTCCGGCTCGTAAAAGTGACCGGGTGGTACACAGCATCATGTTCTTGCACTAGAGTGGCAGAAATGGCCCACTTACTAGCGTACACAATGACGATCGGCATTTATTCCGCATCGAAGTTTCTGAGAATCGGTGACGTCGCCATCTTGGCCTTCAGCATACCGAAAGCAACCTTTGCACGCTTCACGTGATCCTCTGCCTCCACCTGCAGAAAATCTGGGGGCAGATCAGAGTCGCAGCCCTCCCGTAAAGTTGCCCGATCTCCTTCGCGCAACTTTGGTAGTCGACTTCCCGGAGCTCGTACAGCACGGCCGCGTAAACCGCGAAGTCTTCAATGAAGCGGCTGTAGTAATTTAAGCTCCCTAGAAGGACTGAATTGCCTTCAGTGATCTGGAAAACGGAAGGTTGCTCAGTGACTCCAGATCCTTGGGATTGGACTCCAGCCCACTGATCGACACCATATGACCCAAATAGGCGACCTTGGACATGCCCCAAAAACTCTTCACAGCACTGATCGACAGGTTCCAGCGATCGCATGTCTCCAACAATCGTTCAACCTTCTCGCACAGATCGTTCCATGACGAGGCAGGTATCAGAATGTCGTCGATGTACGACCGCCTCCCTAGAACGGACGGTCCTCTTTCCCGATCGGGTTCAACCTCTGTACATACATCAGGGTTTTTGGTGGGTTCCCAATCGGTACTGATCTTGAAGTGTCCATAGAATGCGTTGTCTATCAGCATCTGGTAGATCTGGGGCGCGTTCTTCAAATCTAACGGCATACGGTTCCACTAGAACAGACCGAAAGGCGTAACAAATGCGGAGATATCGCGAGCCCGATCGGTCATCGAAACCACCCAAAATCCACTTGCCATATCCAGTGAGCAATACCATAGGGTCTTGTTGAGATCTTCTAGCAGACCGCCGATCAGGTACACCATAAGCTTTGTCAACCGATTTCATCGGGTACACCATAAGCTTGGTCAACCGATTTACCAACCGATAATCGATAAACAACCTGATGTCGACACAGTTCTTCTTGATCACAATCACGATCGGTGAGGCCCACGGCGAGGTCGACGGCTTAATGATCTTGGTAGCCAACAGTCCTTTAATAAGATCGGACAGTTTTTCGCGGTACTGTGGCGCCACACGTCGGCATTGCTGGGCGATAGGCTTGGAATCACCCACGTCGATGTCACAGATCGCTCCGCGAGCAGCAGGGGGTAAGGCGTTGCCTTTTCCCGATCAGCAGATGTTTCTTTTTCCATATGATCTTCT
The DNA here is from genome assembly GCA_026184515.1 of Peronosclerospora sorghi. Taxonomy (NCBI): domain Eukaryota; phylum Oomycota; class Peronosporomycetes; order Peronosporales; family Peronosporaceae; genus Peronosclerospora; species Peronosclerospora sorghi. The sequence continues at coordinate 28,337,044 of CM047582.1, read as the reverse complement.
TTAGCTGATCGATCTGATCGGGACTGTTGACATCCCTATCACCCACTTGCAGATCGTCCAAGGTGACTTCGGGCGGATCAACAGACACTCCAGGGAGGACTGCCTTCTGGCTCTCCAGCTCCTGAATATATTGATCTCCGCTCTCATGGATACAAACTTGGTCGTCTTCCGGGGCAATGTCACCCAAACCGTCCTGCTCGGTTGAACACTGCTGTTCCCGATCGGCGGGCTGCCTTTCAACGATATCTAGCTGCTTAGGCGCGCCATCGTGGCCCGCACCAGCCATGCCATGTTCCCCTTTTTCTATTCCCGGCTCCGCTGTCGCCTGTTCTTGTGACGCCACCACGTTGACGAACCTTGGCTCATCTGCTTGATGGTCCACCGTGTCCGGCGACTGCGGTGCCTTTCTTCGAACTAACATCTTCTTTGGCGTTAAATAGCTGGGTCGTTCCACCATAGGTGAGGTATCTTCTTCAACCGATCCGTCATCGCTGATCAGATCGGTGGTCTCTTGATATGCCAAGTTCTGCCACTCAACATACCGTCTCGATCCGATCGAGACGAACCCCATCTTCTTGGCACTTTCCCTTCCGCGAGCCACATGCCAAAAATTTTATTGTTGTCGAGTGTAAGCGGCTTGCCAACGATATTAGTGACTAGAACAAAATCATATCGGCCGGCGCTCTTCACAAATTTCGACACCCACCGATCGCCCCTGGTAGCCAATAACTTCCTTGACCGAAAACCTTTGTCGACCGGGGTATCAGCGTATTGGCCGACTGGAATGGTGACATCTTGGTCCCACCAGATCGGTGTGCGATCCGTATAGGGGCCGCCGAACAGCTAACTGGATATGGACATCATCCGGAGTGTAAGAACTCCATGGGACAGATCAAGGCGAATACCTGCCGGCACCATGAAATCCATGCCTAACAGGGCATCCTGACCGGCCAGCTTTCCAACCCAAGCGCTGAAAAAGTAGACCAACGAACCCGATAGGGTGATCTTCACGCGAGTCCTTCCTTCGGTCATGTAAGAACTTTCACCGATTCCGACGCATTCTTGTCTCTGGGTGTCGTCTATACGACATCCGACCTTACGAGCAAAGGAGGAGTCGATAATTGAGACTTCTGCCCCAGAGTCGAACAACATCGTTGTCTTCTGGTTGTTTATCTTACCACAGGCTTTTGCCTGCTTGAACCATTTGTCGGGCGCATGATACTTCCAGTATCCGCGAGACTCCCCAGGCAGCAGATCCAGCTGCATGACCACCTTCGATCGTGAATATTCATCGGTCGTGAGATTGTAGACCGGATGATCCCGATCGACGCAATTGAGAATAGAAAATGTATTGTCAGTTTTATTCTCCTTGCCGATATATGCATAGATGCCAAACATAGATCGCTCGGCTAGATCCAGATTCCAACCTGGCGAGAGTTCTAGTTTAACATCTTCTCAACGTCAGGTGGAAGCATCCCCGCGTGCTTACCCGGCACATACCACTTGCGCATTAGATTGAAGAACTCTTCAATCTTGCAATAGCCGGCCTCGTGGATCTCTCCACATGACTTGCACACGAAGAGGCAGTGGTCAGTCGGGTGGCAGCGTCTCTCGCACTTCTTGCACACCATCTTCTTCCAGCTGTTTGGACCATCATGTTTGCTCGACCCACAGTGGGAGCACTTCTGACGAGGTCGGTACGGATCGGACTTGTTTCCACTCCTGCTATTCCTATCTGCTTGGTCAGGCGTCGATCTGGTTCTTGGGGCAGGTTCCGTGACGAAGATGTGACGATATTGGTCCTCTTCTGACTCCCGACTGGACACGCCACTACTTTCCTCTTCCGGTCCAGTTCTGTCTTCATTCGCGATCGCCTTAACAGCACGGGCCGATATGGTCAGGGGCCTCTTCACCAGATCGGTATGGGTCTTAGATCTGTAGCGACCCGATCCAACGGCGCCCTTCGCCCTCATGCTGAATGAGTGTTTCAACTTCCGCAACGTCTTATCCACTTCCCGCGCATCTTTGAGGCTCAGCAGAGTGAGCTGATCTGCCAGCTCTTGGTCATCAAGGGTACTGATATAGTGACCCACGTGGTCCATAGCGGCATCGGTCGGCGGGTTGCTTTCCTTGATCACTATCCCGGCGCGAACTGCAGCCAAGTTAAAACGGTGCAAGTACTCCATCGGCGTGTCGTCGCCCCGCTTCTGCATATGATGGTATTTGCGGGCGGTAGAGAATCCGGATTTGCAGTACTGCCCCTCAAATTCTGAACATAGCCGATCCCAGTCAGATCGGACGTCTCGACTGAACGGTTGGATCCAGTTCGCAGCCGGTCCTTTCAGCAGATCTCTGAAGATCAAACACCGTTCCTTTTTTGGTGTATGATCCCGCAAGAAAGCAGACTTAACCCGACCAAACCACGATCTGGCTTGCTCCTTGTCGGTTTTCTTGTCATTAAAATCCTTGAGATCAGTGGTAGCAGCCATGCGAATGCGCGGGATCGCAGTAGATCCAAAATCAAAGGCGGTCGTAGAGGCTAGGTTAGCCTTGCGCGTTCTTCCCGCACCTGCACCGTCTGACCCATAGTGGTCATCCGAATCGCCGATCGACTCCATGTCGAAATCGCTGTTTTTACTTGATCGGCGTGGTCGGGCTGGCTGCGGCTTGCGTCTTCCTCTGCCAACTGGTCTGCCACATCGGGTAACCTTGATGCCACTGACTCCATATCAACATCCCGGCAAGTATTGACATTTTTCCGGGCAGATCGGTCCTGGGCATGCGGGCGCGGAGGCGATCGGCATCGGTCTCCCATGAAACGCTCCATCATTTCCTCAAACATGGCTTGGACGTTAGCTTGGGTCATGGGCAGCGTGCTGGCATCCTCCTTTGGAGTACTGAAACCTGTGGGGGCTCCTGGGGCCCCGACCGGCATGCAGCCCCATGCTGCCGCACGTTCTTTTTATGCTCCCATGGAGCATGATTCACCCCCATGGTCATCCGCTCAACACCGACCTCCAACTCTGATGATCTATTAGAGGCAAGTGGAGACTGATACAGCGATTTATCATCAGAACACACACCATCGTGTACTGCCGTGGCCTCAGCGACCTTCAATGCCTCGGTGGGAGTTGGGCGGCGAACCTCCCCCACCAACGGCACCAAATGATCATGGAGGGTCGACACTCCTGCTTCCAAGTGTCCAGATCGAACACTTTCTGCAAGTTGGCGAGGTTTTGCACTTTTATGCCGACCTCAGCCAAAAATCACCAGCAGGTTCTTCACCAATAGCAACGGCCGATCGCTTTGGATCGGCTCGGTGGTGGTTCCGAGAAGGCGATCGGGGATCTGGAGGTTTAATATCCGCATGACCTGGTCTTCACGAGTAAATCGCTTTAACTCGTGGATGTAAATACATCCTGGTCAGGTCTTCTTCCTTGATAACCCCATCCCCGACCTGCGACTTTTCTTCCAAGTCGTGTTCATCGGATGGCATTCTGAGCCTCTGCTTGGGGACCTTGGGAAAATGGATCGGATCGTTCCGATCAGCCTCCAAGTCGTTTTCATCTTTAATTTTCTTTTCATCAAAACATTCATTCAAATGCATAGGATCAGGACAAAAGTCCTGATCCTTTCCGGAACTATAGCAAGACTTGCTATAGTCCCGATCGGCTCCGTTGGGAGCCTTATGGGGAGAAAAAAACTTATTAATCCCGTTCTGGTCCTCCACCCGGCCAGATCGGACATCGCCACCCTTATCGACAACGATAACATAAGGCGATAGCCGTTCCTTATGTCCTCTCCAGAACGATTCCACATTTAACTCGTTATGATCGATTCTTCGCGAGATATCATCTCAGTGATATCCACGATCACCAAGTGATCCGGGCACGCGCACCATTGTGGTAGAGTCAAGTTCAAAATCGAACACCGTAGTGGCGAGAACCTGACCACCATCGTGCCCAGCCTTCCAACGGACGGGGGGGGGGTACCCCGCGAACCTTCGCCTACGATCCGATCTGATCTTCCGCTGCTAGCAGACGACCGATCATCAGCATAGGACGCCTGGTCCGATTGATGCGTATCCATCTCACCTTGTGTACCCGATTGAATGGTCTGGTTACACATTTGGTGGATCGTCGCCGTGAATTCATATGGGTCTTAAATGTGAGACCGTGCTGGGTAGCGTACCCTGGGCGGAACTCTTCACCCTGGGTACGGGCAGACCAATTATACTCAGAGTAAGTATACTCCAAAGGGCAGATCGCTTAACCGATTGTAGAGCCCAACCAATGCGATAATAAAAGATCAATATTACAATATGGAGATCCAACGAGAACGTAACAAACTCTACGATCGATATCTCCACGTAACAATCCAAAAACTTGCTTACACGTTCCAAACGTGTGTAACTTGAGCTTGCAAAGCCGACCAATGCGTACTCCCGTCGAGGGACTTCCGGCGGTCCAAGTGCGTCTGCAACGCGTCCCGGCCGGGTATAATGAGCTAGAGGGGATTACTCGACCCTATGCTCCCAAACACTCCGCGGCGTGCAGAGTCGCCAACGTACTTAGCAAAGATGCTAACGACTTCCTTGTTGTGAGTTAAACGGCCAAAAAACAACAACTCGGTAAAACCAAAACTAACCAATCCTATCTCCCTACGGTCCCGAATATGTGCAAACATGAAATATGTAAGTACACGCAATATCATGTGACTTACCAAAATCTGTGTTCTTGACACTCCAAGCACACAATTGGCCCAAAATACTCCGTCCTTTCAGTCAACCAGATCGATCTGCCTTGAAAACTGGTACACTGGTACAAACTGGTCGACAATTTTCACTTGCAATTCACCACAGTGGCATTGTACAAGAAGTTCAGCAGACCGACGTGCCGTCCAGTCATGTTCCTTGATTTATCGGTCTCAACGCCGATCAAGGAGTCATTCCATCCGGTACAAATCACATCCAGCACTTCTCGACCATGTAGAACATTGATCGCCCCGTGTGGCGCTCGCTCATGGGCAGAGCCAGCAAGTGGAAATTGTGAAGGTCGTCGACGGCCCAAAAGCGAACCCGAATGTCAAGGTAGGATGTACTCTGGTGTGTAGCTCCATCCAATGCCAGATAGAAAGCCCAGCAATTGGCAAGAAGGTCAGAAAGCATCTGCAGATTTAATGCGCACATCACTCGAAGGAACGCTGAGACCTTGCGAGTGCTGAAACCAGAATAGCAAGCCATTCCGGTCAGTTCCTTTGTCGACTGAGCAAGACGAGGCGAAACGATGACCCAAGGGAAGTGAACTCAACGACCAAGTCAAACAAGGAGCCGTTATTGATCACTACCCTATACGAAGCCACAGGAGCATTGTTAGAAGAATATTGCATCGGTACAAAGATACTCAAAGCGCTTTTGCGGATATCGGAAGGGGTCAGATCTGGACGGCGGCGGTCAACTCTAACAGGGAGCGACATCAACTTCGTCTGCTTCTTCACCCGAATCAGATTCATCGTCAACATCGAAATACATTGTGACAATAATCATGTAGAAAATGCCTGTATCAATTTTGAAGAGTCTCTGTGTAGATTGAAGCGTGAAGTGTCTGAGAAGGGTGCTCTCGATAGGTACGACTTCGTCAAAGTAGCTGCCCTTCTGGTCATCAATAAGTGTTTGATACTCCTCCTTTTGGATGGGTGTTGTGTCTCGTTATGCTTGCAATAGCTTTCCGGCCTAAACGGCGCGGTGTAGTACTGAAAGTTCCGAGTAGCCTTTCGCTTCCGCCAAAGCTGTTCTTCCCTTCCAAAGATCTCGCGAAAACGGCAAGCAACACTGAGGGCCGATTTCTTCTTGGGATCAACATCGCTCACCCGAAGCCCGTAAACCAACTCGTGGCCTTCCTGGAAAGGCGTGCATCGCTTCGGTGGCATCGGTATCGGTACAGCGTCAATCAATACCACGACGGAGTTGCGCCGCGATCCTCCTAATAGTCGCAAGCTGTTGTAAATTGATGAGCGGTATGCAACAAACCGTGATACTTGATATGATATCGAAACTGGTTGAATCGAAGATGGTAGATAGACCACCAGTAAGCGATAGCGATATGCCGAGCTTAATCAGATGAAGTGCTGATAGATGTTGATATATTCTATCAACGTTTTTCGATGTATTTTCTATATAGCTTGCGGAGGCTGGAGACCTCTCTTTTTATACTCATTTCCCCCACCTCAGTGTCTATTCATGCCAAAGAGGGCTATTCTATGCTTCTAGGATGTCTACCCTATCTCCTTAGCTTTTGCCAGTCTGGACCCACGATGGAGAAGAGGCTCTGCAGTAGAATTGGTTCCTGGTAGCTGCAGTCGAGAATCTCGACAGCGGGCGCGGCTGGCGAAAACCGCAAGACACGAGTCGGGGTTAAAAATGAGGTCCGGAAGTGTGGACGGACTAAGCCCACTTTCTTCTCATCCTAAGCCGTCGGAGGCGACGTCGACATGTGTCGGAGTATGCTGCGGAGGGAATATTACCATACTAATAGTGGCAAACCTTCGAGTACTATTAGTAGTATTAGGTGGCATTTTTGCCGCAACTGCTACTATTACTCAGTCCTGTCCATAAGTCAAAAAGAGAGTAAAATGAAAAGTGTATTATGTAAGGTTACCTAAAAGCAAATATAGTCATACAAAATGTTATATCTTAGGTGTAACCTAAAAATGTTGTGGTGAATTGCTACTAATAAATATTGAACAGTTTTTACCAGTGTACCGGCTGTCAAGGCGGATCGATTGGGTTGAATGAAAGGACGGAGTGTTTTGGGCCAATCATGTGCTTGGAGTGTTTTGTACGCAGATTTGACGTAAGGCACACGGTTTACATATAGTTTACATATTGGATATTAATTGGTTTATTAAATATAGTGTTTGTATTATATTGGGTTGCACAAGTCGCCGCTCCGTAGGAGTCATTGGGAGCAGAGGGCTAACAGGGTCCCCTATTTCTCATTAATCCCGGCCAGGACTGAGCTCCACCGGAAGTCCCACGACGGGAAGCACCCATTACGTTCACTCACCCCTCAAGTTCGGCCCGTTTGGAACGTGTTTTACTGACTGGGCTACTCATCGCGATCTGCGATCAAGTCCCAGGAATTGGGTGAATTACTCATTGCCTTCGCAATCAAGTGCCAGAAACTTTTATTGGCTGGATTACTCACTGCTTTGCAGTCAAGTGCCAGAAACCCTATTGTCTGGGTTACTCGCTGCTGTGTGCAGTCAAGTGCCAGATTTTGCAGCATTCGGAGTGACGATTTCCGCTCCATTTGCACATCGGACATATTGGATTATGTTTTTGTTGGTTTTCGGTACAAGTACCCCAGAAGCGGTACACGCACATCGACACCTACTAAAGTCTACACTAAGCGACGGTCCACCGAGTGTGTACCCACCAACACCAATGTCGTGAATGAGCTGAAAATTATAATAAATCCACCTAATCAACAAAACAAAGAGGTAATAAGCTAATCATCCTTGCTTTACTTCCCGGGTACTTAATACTTCCGCCCGAACCAACAATCAATCGAACACACTAGGGACACACTTCCAAATGCGGTTCCCCAAAACACTAGCGTGCTTCAAACGGCTGCTGCTCCACTTGCTAGGGCGTTCACTCAACGACTTCCTTGTATTACACTTGTTTTTTGTATTGGATCGATAAAGAAGGTTTTCAAGGCCGCCAGAGATCTGCGTACTTCAAGGGAAATTTGGTTCTATTGAGTGTTACTAACCCCTACATCACAGTCAATCACTTTTTCACCCACTACTTTTTGGTTACTTCAGCGCTGGCTTCAATACTTGGCAGCAGCCACTGAGTCCCTCTGTAATCTGATTGATCATCCTTGACAGTTATTTCAGAGACCCTCTGTAATCTAATTGAGCGAGGTGACCGTCGCGAGGTGGCCGTCGCGGCTCACTGCTGATTGGCTGAAAATATTAATTTATATCTCCACATTCATACCACTCATAAATCAATAGTCGCGAGGTGGCCGTCTCGGGTCGCCTCTGATTGGCTGAAATATTTTTTCCAAAATGAAAATACTTGACCACCTAAGATTAATTGAGAATGCTAAATTGACCAATTTGGGCAGCCAAAGGCGCATGACTTTCCGGGGACTTCCCACCACTACCAGACCTGCTGCTATGCTTGTAAGGTGCGCCTGTGTCTTGGCTTTATTTAGTAGGCTGACGATTTGTTTTCGTGATCTGGTTTGTCTGCTACTGCCCGCGCCCTAGCGCCCATAGCTGCAGGACAGTTTGTGAAGCTGAGGGCACATGACTTCTCGTTGGATTTACCACTGGGAATGAACCTGCCGTTGTGTATGTGATATGCGTCTGTGTCTTGGATTTCTGTAGTGGTGCTGACAGTTTTCTTTCATGGTCTAATTAGTCTGCTACTGTCCGCGCCCTTGCGCCCATAGCTGCAGGACAGTCTGCGAAGCTGAAAACGCATGACCTTTCGTTGACTCATTTGCCAGGATTGGACTTGCCGTAGTGCATGTAAGCTGTGCCTGTGTCTTGATGTTCCTAATTGATGTTACGCAAGAGAGCACAGCATTTTGACTAAGATACTTGCACTCTTGGATGTGTTAGAGATACCACGACTTTGTTGAAACAGTTGTTCACGTGATGGACGCAAACAACGATCTTTGATGTAAATGTTCATTGTTAACAAGACAAGAAGGTGGTAGTTGTAACGGGGTTACATTCGCGTTACATTGAGTGTTGGTGTACATGAGTACACCACGGTTGAGGTCAGTATTGGCCGGTTTGAAAGGGTTTGAACCTTTGGTTATTTTAACCAATCAGGGCAGGGGCCCTTGGTGTGGTGGTGTGTCAGCCATCCACGTGTCAGTACACAGGTGTGTACACTACATTTTAGTTAGGTACGAATTAGGAATATTCTACTTAGTATTACATATAGTTTATATTAGTTTAAATTAATTTAGGCTAATTACATATTAAATATATTCAGTTTACATTTAACTCTATTTTGCGGACGTGCGACCTCGACCGGTCGCGCGCGCAGTGAGTGTCGTAGGTAAGAGGGAGTCCTCCCTTTACTTACATCCCGTAAAGGGAATACAGCCGTTAAGGCTAAGTCGTAAACTAACCCGGGAATCTTGGCCTTGAGTAGGAGAACTCTCCTACTAAGCCCTTACAAGGGCGTATCGGCTAAGTAGCGGTAGCTACCGCTTTAAGAAAGAGTCTTCCTCTGTGAGCTAGCCGCACCGTGCGTATACGCACCGGCTACATCTGGTAGCACTTGTAGTCAATCCAACACCTGTGTTGGTAGACTAGGCATCCTCTGCAAAGGATGAATCAGGACGATTGGGATAGTTTGACCCTCGTCCAGCAGGAAGCCTTTAAAAGGCTGTTACCCTTAACGGGGGAAGAAGGCATGAAGCTCCTAGTGGAGCAGGGCCTTGAGGCCGTAAAGGCAAGGGTAAATGCCCTCATCGCTCATGAGGCGAGTTGTAGTGGAGGTCATTCCACGGGGGTGCGCCCTCCATTATCGTTTAAGATAAAGGAGTTCACCGGAGAGAAGGGTGACAACCTTTACGTTTGGTTGCGAGAGGTCGAAACGGCCTTCTCCACAGCGAACATGACCGCTGATCACTTGCAAGTGGGACATGCATTGACCCATCTGACGGGCAAAGCCCGTACATGGGCGTTTACATGCTCGGAGTCAGTCACGGACGTGTTTCCAACATGGAAGGTCCTTGAGCAGAAGCTCATGGACATGCACTCAACGCCTGATCTGGTTTTCCAGAATCAACTGGCGTTCCTGAGGTCACGTCAAGACACTAAGGACCTGGAGATTTATATCTAGGAGCTTAAGACCCTGTTGGCAGGGATGTACGCGAAGGCGTATTCGGACGATGTGTCCATCCCCGTATTCATGGGAGGCCTGAGAGAAGTACCATCACGTTCGGAATTGTTCCGATGCCGAACCGAATCTCTGGAGGAGGCGTTCAAGATGGCGTTCAACGCCGACAGGAATTTTCGTTCCTCTAAGGTGGGTCCCGAACCCATGGACCTGAGTCAGGTCGAAGCGGAGGAGAAACCTCCCGCTAAGAGTCATTCTGACTCTTTTTCACAGAGCTTCGAGGCAGAGCTCTTAGCCATGTTGCAGCGGCATGGGCCGCTGAGATGCTTCCTGTGTGGAAGCACGGATCATCTGAGGAACAGATGTCCGAAAAATCCCCAGCGAGACACTCGCTACAAGGGACCAAGGGTGGGGAAAAAGCCCTTGTCCAAGCCGTCGGGAAACGACGGCTCCCAGTAGGTGCGGGGTGCCCTACTGGGGGACCCCTCAGTGCTGTTAAGCCCCAGGGTAGGGGCCGATAGTACAAAGCCCCGAGGGAAGCGGTGATTTCTAGCACCGAGTTGGTGTACCAGCCAGGTTTGCTGGTAGTCCTTGCGGACGTGAAAGGCTTTGATAAGCCTTGGAGAGTCTTGATAGACTCTGGAGCGTCTGACAATTATGTCAGACGGGCTTCTGTTAAGAATGGTCGGCTGTATGCCGAGGCCCTAGAGGCGCGTTCTCGTGACGTTGTCACGGTCCGTCTTGCGACGGGCGTACAGGTTTCTGTACCCAAGGTCTCGATTGACCTTAAGCTAAATTGCAGACTTCGACAGCTTAGAACGTTGCCTAGTCCAGGATTTGGACTCGAGGTATGACCTCATTCTGGGCATGAAGTGGCTGGAACGCCACGAGCCATGAATATACTGGAAGTCTTATTCCATTGGTTCAACGCACCCGCGGTCGGGTGAAGCATTGGCGAGTCATGAACCCACCTTTGCTCGATCGCAAAAGCGATTCTGGCGTGAGATGCCAGAGATTGGGATGTCTGAAATGATCTTTCCCAATGGCGTTAAGGAAGAGTTACTTAACGAGGGGTATTCGGCGGTTAATCCCCACGCCATGAATGGCGAGACGCGTGAGTTACCAGTGGCAGAGGTGGATTCCTCTGAGGTAACTCCAGTGGTAGGGGTAGAGACCCCTGTGGTTAAGCGCGAGGCGCTTCCAAGCAAAGAGGCCCGTAGTTCGTATCTTTTGCACGTCGGAAATGATTCCGACTACGCCGATATAGGTGATACCGGCGAGTCACCGGTGGTAGAGGTAGAGACCTCTGTGGATAGGCGCGTGGCGCTTCCAATAGATGGGGCAATTGACTCCCCCCATCTGGGTCTCGGGATGAGTCCCGAGGCCAGTAGTCAGCAGTCCTACAGGATTCTGAATAGTGTGACAGGTGTTGTCACAGAAGGCGTAAGCCTGGAACGGTTGCCTGGGGTAGGCGAACTGTTGTCGCTGGAGGAGATGCCCTTCAACGAATTTGAAGCTGCTTTGAAAGCAGATGAAATCGACGAGGTTGTCGTATTACGTCCGGAAGAGGAGTTGAACTACTCATCCACGATGGACGAGTCAGTTTTGGTGAAAACCAAACAGGCATTAAATGCCCGAAGCGGCCTCAAGATCCTCGCGGATCCTGAGGACCCTTACCATTCCTTATTAAAGGAATTTGGAGATGTCATTAGTGACAAAACCCAACGATGGGGTTACCACCGGATCGGGGAGTCCGACATGAAATTGATTTGGTTCCTGGAACCAAATACTGCGTCACTAGGCAGTGGCCTCTCCCCAAGGAGCAATGCGACGTCATCGACGCATTCTTCAAGGGGAAAGAAGATGCAGGGATGGTACGGGAGAGCAAGTCTCTCCACTCATCTCCCACTTTTTGTGTTCGTAAACCGAACGTAAGGTGGCGCATTGTGCATGCGTATAACAAGCTGAATGTAGCTACTGTACCCATGCAGACTCCGATTCCTCGGAAGGATGTCCCCCAGAACAATATGGCGGGCTGTACTGTGTACAGTGCCTTAGATCTGGTGGACGGGTATTATCAGGTGCTCATGCGAGCATCCCATATTCCGCTTACAGCGGTCAGCACGCCTAGTGGCATGCTGTGGGAGTGGCTAGTTATGCCACAGGGGCTTTCGAATGCACCAGCGACTATCAATCGCTTGGTGACTCAACTCTTCCGCCCCCATAGAAAGTACGCTCAGACGTACTTCGACGATATATTCGTTCATAGTCGTGCGGAAGGCGACTCGTCTGATGCTCAGACGCACCTTATACAACTTCAAGCTGTGCTCGAATGTATGCGAGAGCATAAGTTATATGCGAACGCATCCAAATGTATATTTGGTGCTGAGGAAATTCCTTTCCTCGGATGATTCATCGGTAAGGATGGAGTGCGGGCGGATCCCGCGACGGTGAAAGCCATTGTGGAGTGGCCTTCGCCTGTAAATCTTAGAGATTTACGGAAGTGGCTTGGATTATCCAACTATCTCCACAAGTACAGCGAGAACTACGCTGAAATGGCGAAGCCATTGACCGACCTTCTTAAGAAGGATGTTGATTGGTGTTGGAAAAACGAACACCAAAACGCTTTTGAAGCGGTTAAGGGAAGTTTGTTGAAAGCTCCCGTTCTTGATCTTCCAGATTCTGGGAAACCGTTTAGCGTCGTCTGCGACGCCTCCGATTGCGAAATCGGAGGTGCTTTGTTACAAGCAGACGATGCGGGACGTGAACGCGTGATTGCGTTTGAGTCGAGGCAGCTTGAAGCTGCGGAACGGAACTATCCCGTTCATGATAAGGAGATACTTGCTATGAAGTATGCCCTTGTCAAATTTAGGATTCACCTACTCGGATCTAAGCCGTTCGTGGTTTATACTGACCACGCTTCCTTACGGACAGCGACAAAGTCGCCTCATCTCTCGCAACGGATGGCCCGTTGGCTCTCCTTCTTTGCGGAGTACAACTTCGAGGTTACGTTTAAACCTGGCAAGCAGAACGTGCTTGCAGACGCGTTATCGCGTCGTCCCGATTACGAGCTCGCTCACGCGACATTCGTCACCACATCTGTATGGATCTCATACGCCAGACGTGTGAGAAAGACCCACAATGTACGGCCCTTATCAGCGCGTTAGATGAAAAGGGTCTTGGCTCGTCTGAGCCAACCCTGTCAAGTCGATCTAAAGCTCGTTTACACCGTTACAGGTACTGTGACGGTCTGCTATTTTATAGCACGAGCGCGGAGGACACTCCGCGGGCGGTAGTTCCTCATGATGAGGAAATGAAGTATAGAGTCCTCTTTGAGGCACATGAAGCCCCTACCGGGGGTCATTTAGGTCGGGATAAGACCTATAGCGCTTTAAGCGCTCTGTATTGGTGGCCCAACATGTATAAGTGGGTCGGTGCGTATATACGCACCTGTGAGAAGTGTAAGAGGGTCAAACCCTCTGCAAGTTCAGCTGCGCCTTTGGCGAGCTTATCGGTTCCAACGGAGTGTTGGAAATCCATTAGCATGAATTTTATCTTCGGTTTCCCGAAGGATAAGGCCGGGAACACCGGCATATTGGTCTTTGTAGACCGATTGAGCAAGATGGATCATCTGGCGGTGGTGCCAGAGTCCATATATGGACAAGGAACAGCGAAAGTGTTCCTAGACCGCGTCTTTCGACAGCATGGTCTACCCGATTCCGTTGTGTCGGATCGGGATCCCCGTTTTACGGGACAATTCTGGGGAGCGTTGTTTAAGGTGCTAGGCACCAAGCTCCTCATGTCCACTGCGGATCATCCGCAGACCGACGGTCAGACGGAACGCGTTAATCGCGTTTTGGAGGATATTATCCGGAGTTTATGTCCGGATTCTCCAAAGAGTTGGAGTGAGATGCTTCCGATGGTTGAATTTGCTATCAACAATTCGGTACATGCATCTACGGGGTTTACCCCGTTTTACGTGAACGGATTGGTGAATCCGAGGGTTCCGTTGACGCCACGTGTGTGTAGCCCAGGGCTTGAGGGGGGAGGATTCCCCGACGTCAGCCCTGTATCTGTGCGAAATCACATCGATAAGTTTTTATCGACGCTCCTTAGTGTCTTACGACACGTCTGTGATGCCATGGCGGAAAGCCAAGACAAGCAGAAGGAGAAAGCTGACCGCAAGGGGAGGCGTAACAAAAGGGTGTACAAAGTGGGAGAAAGTGTTTTATTAAACGCTAAAACACTTTATCCCACTTTGTACACCTCATGGCATCAAAGGGCGAGTTGGAGGAGACGGACGCACATGCAGTTTCAAATGTGTTGCGCAATAAACTGCGCCCTAGATTTGTGGGACCCTTTAAGGTATTAGCCCAAAAGGGCTTGTCGTACACCTTAGACATCCCGAAGGCGATGCGTACGCATCCAACCTTTTATGTGGGTATGCTTAAGCCATACTAGAACCCTGAGGCGGGTCCCCTCTCGGAGGAGGGTGAGAAACCGGATAGACGAAAGGCGCAACAGGTCGGGACATCTCCGACAGGGTTGATATACGACCCTGAAGCTCCGCAACGAGAGTCTCGAGATGCAAGCCGCTCCTCGATGCGTTCATTCGCACTCCCCTCGTTGCGGAGTTCCTCCTGAGCATCTTGGATGCGAAGGCTGTGCCGATCACAGCGCTCGTGGAAGTCACGCCGCAATAGCGCGACCCCCTCCTCCAGTGCTCGATACGGAGGGCACTCCACATTACCATGTGGAACGCCTGATGGCTCGACGCCATCAGCGGGGTGAGACCCAGTACCTGGTGAAGTGGAAAGGGTATCCACATTCCCAGAGCTCGTGGGAATACGAGACTCCCCTGCGGCAGGATTGCCGTGTCGTCGTTGACGCTTTTGTGGTGCAGTGTACAACAAATTTGGTCACTTTTGGTCAAGGCAGTTGGTCGAGTTTCCGATTGGTCTAAACAAGGGGGGCTTTTTAGCCTATCAGATTCAAGGAGTATCAAGAACGCAGGTCTTGGGTGAGTCACCTGACATTGGGTATTTTACATAATTTTGTGTGGGTACATTAGGGACCATAGGTAGGTAGTATTATTGGTTAGTTGCGATTTTTCCAAGTAGAAGTCTTTTGGTTGCGGATTTTCCAAGTAAGGTTTTTGGTCTAGGAATACGTGGAAAAAACTCTTCTGGTCTTGGTCTACACCGCAGCAAGGGGTCGCCGTTCTTCTTTTCACGTACACTAGTCGCCTCCGCCCGCCGCGGAGTGTTTGGGGGAAGAGGGTTGAATTATCCCCTCTCGCCTATTATACCCGGTCTGGACGCGCCGCACGCGCACTTTGGCCACCGGAAGTCCCTCGACGGGAGTACGATTTGGCGATCTCGACACTTTGACTCAAGTACGTTTGGAACGTGCCATTCACTGGATTGGTCTTTACGTGGAGATATCGTTTGTGGAGTTTCACGGGCATATTGGGTCTTTACGTGGACATATTGGCTCATTTTAACATTGGTTGGAGTTTAGACCGGTTTTGGTCTTCTCTCATATTGGTCAGGGGCTAGACCGGTTGATTGGTCTACCCTCTATTATTTCGTATTGGTCAGGTCTAGATCGTTTGGACGATCGACCTATTGGAATTTATCTTTTGGAAGTGTTTCTGGTCTGTACGTACCTGGGGTGAAGAGTTCCGCCCTAGGTACACCTAGCCAGTACGGTCTCATATTCAAGACCGAATCAGATCGATCTGCGATCCCGATCCACCGAGTGTGTAACTAGCCCACTCCAATGGGTACACAAGGTGAGATGGTCTTAAGTGAATCGGACCAAGTGTCTCTGGATGATGACTGGTCGTCTGCCAGCAGCGGACGATCGGACCAGATTTCGAATGGAGGTCCGCGCCCCCCCCTGTAATTTGGAAGGCTAGGCACGATGGTGGTGGTCAGGTTGTCGATACAAATGTATTCGATTTCGAACTTGACTCCACCACAATGGTGCGCGTGCCCGGATCACTTGGTGATCGTGGATATCACCGTGCTGATATTCCATCAAAAATTGGATTCGAAGATTTGAATGATTTGAATATGGAGTCGTTCTGGAGAGGGCGTAAGGAAAGGCTATCGCCTTACGTTCTCGTTGTTGATAAAGATGGCGATGTCCGGTCTGGCCTGGTGGAGGACCAGATCGGGATTAATATTTTTTTCTCCCCAAAAGGCTCCCACCGGAGCCGATCGGGACTATATCAAGTCCTGCTATAGTCCCGGAAAGGATCAGGACCAAGGTCCTGATCCTATGTATATGCATAAAAAAGTTGATGGAAAATCAAAAGACGAAAAATACTTGGAGGCTGATCAGAACGATCAGACCAACCTCTCCAAGGTCCCCAAGATTCCCAAGAAAGGGTTGGGAATGCCGGCCGACGAAGACGACCTTGAAGAAAAGTCGCAGGTCGGAGATGGAGGCATCACTGAAGAAGACCTAAACAAGATGTATTACATTTTCGAGCTGAAACGATTTGTTCGGTTTGACGTGGTCTTTCGGGTGTTGAACCTCCAGATCCCCGACCATCTTCTCGGTCCCACTACCGCGCTGATCCAGAGTGATCGCCCATTACTGTTGGTGAAGAACTTGGTGGCGATGTTGGCGGAGGTTGGCATTAAAATGCAGAACCCCGCCGATGTCCAAAACCTATTTGAATTTGAGACTTGGAGGCTGAAATCGTCGATGTCGACCTTCCACGACCATTTGGTCCCACTGGTGGGTGCGGTTCGCCACCCAACTCCCACCGCAGCAGTGAAGGTCGCTGAAGCCTCCACAGCGCTTGTCGACATTGGTTCTGATGAAGAATCGGTTTATCAGTCGCCACCGGCCTCTAACAGCTCATCAGAGTTGGAGACCGGTGTCGAGCGGATGACCATGGGGGTGGACCATGCCCAGCCTGAACAAAAAAGGGACATGCGGCAGCAAAGGACTGCTTGCCAGTCGGGGCTCCAGCGACCTCCACAGGCCTCAGTTCCGCAAAAGGAGGGTATCAACACGTTGCCCATGACTCCAGCTAACGTCCAAGTCATGTTTGAGACGATGATGGAACGTTTCATGGAAGAACGGGTTAGACCACCTATGTGCCCACATGTCCAAGACCGGTCTACCCGTCAAAGTGTCAATGTTTGCCGGGATGTGGATATGGAATCGGTAACATCTATGTATAAGCCTACTCGAAGTGATAAGCAAGTCGGCAAAGGGAAGCGCAAGCCGCAACCGGCCAGACCGCGTAGACCAAGCAAGACAAGTGACTGTGACATGGAGTCGGTCGGCGGTCTTGACGACCACTGTGGGTCAGACGGTACGGGCGCTGGAAAGCCACGCAAGGCTAGCCTAGCCTCCACTTTTGCTTACGACTTTGGATCTGCTGCGATTCCGCGCATCCGTACGGCCGCGACGACCGACCTCAAGGACTTCACTGGCAAGGATGCTGATGAAGACCAGACCTGGTCTTGGTTCGGTCGAGTCAAGTCTGCGTTCCTGCGAGACCAGACCCCGAAAAGTGAAAGGTGTCTGATCTTCCGGGATTTGTTGAAAGGACCGGCTGCCAACTGGATACAACAGTTGGGTCGGGATGTCCGGTCTGACTAGGACCAGATATGTGCAGAGTTTGAAGGGCAATATTGTAACTCCGCATTTTCGAGTGCCCGCAAGTATCACCATATGCAGAAGCGGAGCGACGAGACACCGATCGAGTATTTGCATCGGTTGAACGTGGCTGCACTTCGTGCCGGCATAACAATTAAAGAGAATTACCCGCCGAACGGTGCTGCTCTGGAACATGTGGGTCACTACATTAGTACCCTGGACGATCAGGAACTGGCGGACCAGCTTACTATGCTGCGTCTTAGGGACGCGGGTGAAGTTGAACAGGCTCTACGGACGCTACAGCAGTCGCGTAGCATGAGGGCGAAGAGTGCTGGTGGATCAGGTTGCTACCGATACAAGACCCAGACCCAGACCGATCCGGTCAAGAGACCTGGACCAGACCGACCCGAGCGGTCAAGCCGATCGTAGCCGAAGACAGCACGGGATCGGAAGGGTAAGGTGGAAGTCAATCCAGCCAGGAGTCATCGGATGAAGACCAGTATCGTTACGTCTATGTTGAGGGACCTGCCCCGAAGACCAGGTCGAAGTCCGACCAGGTAGACCGGAAGGGAAGCAACGGAAACATGTCCGATCCGGACCGACCTCGTCAGAAGTGCTCCCACTGTGGGTCGAGCAAACATGATGGTCCAAACTGCTGGAAGAAGATGGTGTGCAAGAAGTGCGAGAGACGCGGCCACCCGACTGACCACTGCCTTTTCGTATGCAAGTCATGTGGAGAGATCCACGACGCCGGCCACTGCAAGATTGAAGAATTTTTTAACATGATACGCAAGTGGTACGTGCCGGAAAAGCACGCGGGGATGCTTCCGCCGGACGCGGAAAAGATGTTAAACTATAACGCTCGCCAGGTTGGAATCTGGATCGAGACGAGCGTTCTACGGCTCACATCTATGCATATGTCGGCAAGGAGGATAAGACCGACAATACACGTTCTATTCCCAATTTCGTCGACCGAGACCATCCGGTCTACAGTCTGAAGACCGATGAGTACTCCCGGACCAAGGTGGTTATGCAGTTGGACTTGCTGCCTGGAGAATCCCGCGGATACTGGAAGTATCACGCGCCTGATAAATGGTTCAAGCAGGCGAAAGCCTGTGGCAAGATTAATAACCAGAAAGCGACGATGTTGTTCGAATCTGGAGCTGAAGTCTCGATAATCGACCCCGCCTTTGCTCGTAAGGTCGGATGTCGTATAGACGATACCCAGAGAGAAGAATGCGTCGGGATCGGCGAAAACTCTTATATGACCGAAGGAAGAACGCGTGTGAAAATTACTTTGTCGGGATCGCTGGTCTACTTTTTCAGCGCTTGGGTTGGCAAGTTGGCTGGTCAGGACGCTTTACTAGGTATGGATTTCATGGTCCCAGCTGGTATTCGCCTAGACCTGTCACATGGAGTGCTTACACTCCCGGATGAGGTCCAGGTCCAGTTGGCTGGTCGAAGACCTCTGTATGGTTCGTATACCGATCTGGTCCGGTGGGACCAAGACCTCACTATCCCAGTCGGTCGGTCTGCCGATACCCCGGTCTAGAAAGGTTTTCGTTCGAGGAAGTTATGGTTGACCAGGGGCGATCGGTGGGTCCCGACCTTCGTAAAGAGTTCTGGCCGACGTGATTTTGTCCGTGTTACCAATATCGGTGACAAGCCGCTGACACTGGACAATAATACTATTGTCGGTATGTGGTTAACAGAAGGGAAGGTACCAAGGAAGATGGGGTTCGTCTCGATTGGATCGAGGCGGTATGTCGAGTGGCAAAACCTGGCGTACCAATCGACCACCGATCTTATCAGCGATGATGGGTCGGTGGAAGAGGATACCTCACCTTTAGTGGAAAGACCAAGTTATGTCACCCCAAAAAAGATGTTGGTCCGAATAAAGGCGCCGCAGTCACCAGGAACGGTGGACCATCAAGTAGACGAGCCAAGGTTAGTCAACGTGGTGTCAGCACAAGACCAGGCGACAGCGGAGCAAGAAACGGAAGAAGGGGAACATGAAGTTGCCAGGTCGGACCATGACGGTATTCCTAATCAGACCGACATCAGTGAAGGACAGCCCGTCGATCAAGACCAGGGGCGTTCAGCCGGTCCAGATGGTCTAGGTGATATCGCCCCAGAAGATGAACAAGTCTGTATACATGAAGGCGGGGAACAATACATTCAGGAGCTGGAAAGACAAATGGCAGTCCTCCCTGAAGTGTCTGCCGACTCGCCCGAAGTTACAACGGATGATTTACAAGTGGGTGATCAAGACCTTAACAGTCCAGACCAGATCGAGCAGTTGAAGAATATCATATGGAAGAAAAGACATCTGTTGATCGGAAAGGGCAACGCCTTACCACCTGCAGCCCGTGGTGCAATTTGAGATATTGAGGTTGGAGATGCCAAGCCGATTGCCCAGCGATGTCGACGCGTGGCGCCACAGTACCGTGAAAAGCTTTCTGATATCATTAAAGGACTGTTGGTCACCAAGATTATTAGACCGTCGACCTCGCCATGGGCTTCGACGATCGTAATTGTTATGAAGAAGAACGGCGTTGACATTAGGCTGTGCATCGACTATCGGCTGGTAAATCGGTTGACTAAACTCATGGTGTACCCGATGCCGCTGATTGATTAATGATCTGTTGGAAGGCCTCGACAAGACATTGTGGTATTGTTCGCTAGATATGGCAAGTGGATTTTGGGTGGTCTCGATGACTGATCGATCCCGTGAGATTTCCGCATTTGTGACGCCGTTTGGTCTTTTCGAATGGAATCGTATGCCGTTCGGTCTGAAGAACGCGCCCCAGATCTATCAAAGGCTGATAGACAACGCATTGTACGGACACTTAAAGATCAAGACCGATCGGGACCCTGTTAAAAATTATGATGTGTTTAGAGAGGGTGAACCCGATCGGGAAAGAGGACCGTCCGTTCTAGGGAGGCGGTCGTACATCGACGACATTCTGATACCTGTGTGGTGGACTCAAGTTCGAAATCGAATACATTTGTATCGACAACCTGACCACCACCATCGTGCCCAGCCTTCCAACTTACGGGGGGGGGGTACCCCGCGGAACTCCATTCGAAATCTGATCCGATCTTCCGCTGCTGGCAGACGACCGGTCATCATCCAGAGACACTTGGTCCGATTCACTTAAGTTCATCTCACCTTGTGTACCCATTGGAGTGGGCTAGTTACACACTCGGTGGATCGGGATCGCAGATCGATTTGATTCGTTCTTGAATATGAGGCCGTGCTGGCTAAGTGTACCTAGGGCGGAACTCTTCACCCCAGGTACGTACAGACCATAAACACTTCCAAAAGATAAATTCCAATAGGTCGATCGTCCAAACGATCTAGACCTGACCAATACGAATTAATAGAGGGTAGACCAATCAACCGGTCTAGCCCCTGACCAATATGAGAGAAGAATAAAACCGGTCTAAACTCCAACCAATGTTACAATGAGCCAATATGTCCACGTAAAGACCCAATATGCCCGTGAAACTCCACAAACGATATCTCCACGTAAAGACCAATGCAGTGAATAGCACGTTCCAAACGTACTTGACTTAAATTGTCGAGATCGCAAAATCGTACTCCCGTCGAGAGACTTCCGGTGGCCAAAGTGCGCGTGCGGCGCGTCCAGACCGGGTATAATAGGCGAGAGGGGATAATTCAACCCTCTGCCCCCAAACACTCCGC
>CM047582.1:28287421-28300838 GCA_026184515.1 Peronosclerospora sorghi | reverse complement strand
GCGATTGGACCAGATTTCGAGTGGAGGTCCGCGGGGTACCCCCCCCCCGTAAGTTGGAAGGCTGGGCACGATGGTGGTGGTCAGGTTGTCTATACAAATGTATTCGATTTCGAACTTGACTCCACCACACTTTCGAGCGGGAGAATCCCAATGAGAGTCAACGACCAAAGGGGCTGAAGAATCCCCTTCACTCCCAGTAGCTGGGAGTTCGCCGGAGGCAGATGCTGTGCTTGCATTACTCTCCGGCGCCACATCGAGAGCAGAGCGCGTATAATAGGAGGCAGGCAGTTGCCCTTGGGCTTTGGCCTGAGCATAGGCCAAGCGTAGCGCTCTCCCTACCCGAACGTCGTGTTCGGAAAAGCTGTTGTACAGCGCATCGAAACTGGGGAGGCTTTTCTCCCTTTCCGCCCAGGCGCGGAACGCCTGTTCTGCGTCTTCGACGCTTTCGTCCCTCTGGAGAACAAGGGGAATCTCGCGGATAATATCCACGAGGACACCGCGTGCCTGCTTCCCGAGGCGCGTCCGGTAGGACTTAACGGAATAATGTTTGGGCGTTAGTAGTCGGGCCCGGAGTTGGTTCCAATGCGCAATTTCACGCGGCAGTATAGCCGCTGGACCAGGGGTATAGGAGACTAAACCCCTCCTGACCGCGTTCTTAGCCCTCTTTTGAGGGTCGTGAGGTCCCTTCCGTGCACGTCCGGCACGTCGGACCTCTTGAACCAAGGACGGTTCATTGGTGGTGGTTACCTGTGGCAACCTTGAGGTATCACCACTAGCGGGTAACGGTGGTGCACGAGTTAGTGCGTTTTCCCCACGTGTGGGGAATGGGTTGGATGACTGATAGCGCCGTTCGGCGCTATCAACATGGCCAGCCGTTGGGGAGGGCTCCCCAATGGCGTCCACTTCCGAGTTGTCGGAATAGTTTGCGTCCATAGCACCGCTGAAGGTGTACAGTGGACAGCCAGAGGTACTGGCGTTGGAGTTCTTAAACAAGATTTTGATTATTGCGGAAGCAATAGTCTTGATGGGGGAGGATGTAACGGGGTTACATTCGGGTTACATTGAGTGCTGGTGTACATGAGTACACCACGGTTGAGGTCAGTATTGTCCGGTTTGAAAGTGTTTGAACCTTTGGTTATTTTAACCAATCAGGGCAGGGGCCCTTGGTGTGGTGGTGTGTCAGCCATCCACGTGTCAGTACACAGGTGTGTACACTACATTTTAGCTAGGTACGAATTAGGAATATTCTACTTAGTATTACATATAGTTTATATTAGTTTAAATTAATTTAGGCTAATTACATATTAAATATATTCAGTTTACATTTCACTCTATTTTGCGGACGTGCGACCTCGACCGGTCGCGCGTGCAGTGAGTGTCGTAGGTAAGAGGGAGTCCTCCCTTTACTTACATCCCGTAAAGGGAATACAGCCGTTAAGGCTAAGTCGTAAACTAACCCGGGAATCTTGGCCCCGAGTAGGAGAACTCTCCTACTAAGCCCTTACAAGGGCGTATCGTCTAAGTAGCGGTAGCTACCGCTTTAAGGAAGAGTCTTCCTCTGTGCGCTAGCCGCACCGTGCGTATACGCACCGGCTACAGTAGTTGATACTTTCTTTGATGGGCACATGGGATGTTATTAGACATGTGCTTGAGGTAATCGCCAGCGTAAAAAGCAACATTGTGCTAGTATTTAGAGTCTTGGTGTGAATAAATATACCATGAATTACTATCTGTTGCAGATCACATCCTACATGTTGTAAATATAGATCCACTTCACCACACAAATGGGTACACAAGGTGAGACACATGACAAATCGGACTCGGCGTCCTGTCATGCCGATCGGTCACCCGATCGGCACTTAGGCGAAGGTTCGCGGAGTACCCTCTCCGTTAGTGGGTCGGCGGGGCGCGATGGTGGTTCAATTTAAGACACTTCGGTGTTCGATTTTGAACTGGACTCCACCACAATGTACCCACCCATTTCAGCCAATGGGGTTTTACCATCTTGGAGAGACGTAAAAGACAAAATGGCTTCACATGATTCCAACAGGAATTGCGACCATTACGACTATTACCGTGTAGCTTAGTTTACGTACGGGCTCAAACGATTATATAATAATTATTATTTCAAAGTAAGTGAAAAAAATAGGGAGAGCCTGCGGTCACACACACCCTTTGCTCCGGTCACAACCCCCTTCCTTTTATGTGAGGGTAGTGTGTGATTGCAGGCTCTCTGTAACAGGACTGATCCTGTTACAGGCTTACACAGTATTTTGCGAGGAAGCGCGCAATAAAATAGGGCAGGATGAGTTGATAACAACTAATCCTATAGTAAAAGTAAATATAAATATTTACTTAGTTTCTAGAACGCAAAATTAAGAGTGCTTATTTAATGGGTGGTTTAGAGGCTAGTAGTATAGTAACTAACTAATTAATATAATAATATCAAGTCTTTAACTAACTGTACTATTAGTTAACCTGCAATATTCGGTATTTATACCGAATCGACTTTTCCTTCTTAGATTATAATAACTTATAATCTCTTATTTAAATTTCAGACAACGCGTCTGAAATTAAACTGTGACTTGAATATCAATTATGTAATGGCACCCCATTACATCACCCCCCACTTAAGGTGGTTGTCCAATAATAACTCTTATTTTGGCCAATCATGGGTGGCACTTGTTGGTCAGAATTTTTCATTCACCAACTGATTGACCATCGACTCGATGGTCAAGAGACACGGCGGCGGCGCTCTAAAGAGCGCTGCTGAAAACAATGAAGGAGCTTTTTCCTCCGCCTCAGCACTAGGTGCTGAGGTGTTGAGCGACAACAGTGACGCTACATTAGCAGCGTCAACTACGCAAAGGTCGGAAGACGTACCGTCTTCGACCACAGATGATGCTAAGGCGGCATCTGACAAGAAACAGGGAGATGTTGCTAATGCAACATCTCGCACGATGGCAACTTCCGAATGGCGTGTTGCCAAGAGGGCCATGTTCAGGAGTTCTGACTCCGAACAAAGTGATGGGGATACAAATCTCCCCACTAAAGGATCTAGTGAGTCGAAACTCGCTAGGTGTTCATCGCCTAACAGCGATGACGACTCTGGTGTAGCTGTCAGCTATGACAGCGACAACGATTATCACAGGTGGTTGCGGGAACGCAGAGCCCCACCTGGACCAAGTACTTCTCCACGTCGGGGTGATTTAACCCCGGCGCGTGGTGTTGAAGCAGGCGGTGCTCCGACTGCTAAAAGGGCTCGAACGGAAGCGGCGGCCGCCGCTTCTAAAGCGTATCAACGTACGGAACAACATGTTCCGTACAGAGTGGGGTTTTGGACCCCTGGCTGGGCTATTGCCCCTAACAGTGGCGGTCACCGTAAACGGGACTGCCAGTATGCGTTGTTCGATATCAACTTGCTGGATGACTGCGAAGACATCCAGCCACGTCAATTCGATCGAAGTACAGACGATAGACGTCTGTACTTTATTGACCTCTTTTTCCAGGTTCGATATTATTCGAGCGGGAAAGGGTCAAGGAAGAACAGGGACGATAAAGACGCCCAGACTCAGAGTTGGAATGCTTTTGTTGACAACTACAACAAAAGCCCAGATGATTACGTGAATAAGGTTCACGTAATGCGCGAGCGCTTTTTAAAGCACTCACGAACAGGCAAAATGGAATACATCCATTTTGCTTGCATCAAAGAAGGGTTAAGGTGTGGTGTCCCTTCTCACCTCGTTTGCCCGCGGTGTACGCAGGGCGCTCCTCGTCTGTCAGAGGAGGAGTTGCGGGGGTACGGTGGCTTTTCTGTACCCGCCGAAATTCAGGGTTTAATTGATACCCTGAATGCATCAACACCTACTGTTGATGCTACTTCGCATTATGAGTTTGAGACTTCTTCTCAAACTCAGTCAAAAGGTCTGGGGCGTCGGCCCTCAGAACCTCAATCGGCTCCCAAGAGTCGAACTCTTGGGGATATCCCAGCCAGCGTACCAAGTACTCGGTACGCTGCCCCTTCTTCAAAGGCACCGAGCGCTTCGAGATCAAGCGCTCGAGGATATATCGCTTATTCCCCTGATTATCAATCAGGGGCGGCGGAGGTTGAGAATTCCCTCGCCGTTGTTGTTGCGGAGCATGGTTCTTCGCTCCGCAAGCTCGAGGAGGGTTATTCCTACTTGAGCAGCGATATGTCTCACTGTGTGAAGACATATCGGTCTCTTCGCGAGGATGTCCGCGACATCCTCGGAGCGCAAACTGCCCTCCAGCAGAAGAATGATCTTCTGTACATTGATCTTTCTCGCTATAAGAGAGAGCTCGATCGGCGCACGGCTGATCTCGAGCAGTCGAAGGCGGAGGTAACGACTCTCCGCTCTGCTCACCAACGGCTGGAGGCCGATTATAAGTCTCTCTTGGGAGACTTGGAGAAGCACGGCATCTCCCGTGGTTCTGAGTCTCGTCGTAAGACGAAGACGAGTGATACGGCTTGAGCCGCCCAACATAGAATGTTGGGTGAAGCCGCATTGCTGTGGAAATGTCTAAGGTATAGGAATTCCCCCGAATCTCTTGGACGTTGAAGGGTCCAATGTACTTAGGAAGCAACTTCCGTGTAGCGAAGTTGCTTATTGCATGTGTAGGCAAATTAGTAGTACTTAGTAATACTAATTCACCTTTAAGAAAGGAGTTCTTGTTCTTCCTTCCTTGTTTATCTGCATTTTGCTTCTGCTTATCAAAAGCAGAGGCAAGTGCATCCTTTACATAGCGTATTACAGCTTGGCGCTGTAATACGAATTCATCTACTGCTGATAAAGTACTGCTTTATCAGCAGTAGGTGCATTGTCCTCGTTGTCTGCAGCCATTGCTGCAGACACATATTCATTGTATGCAGCTTCAGTTTTAATTGAAGCTGCTTCCGCTTCTACTGTATTTTCAGTAGAAGTGCCATCGTTTTGTTCACAAGTTGCAGTCGCAACTTGCGCATTGACTCGCTCAAAATTTGAGCGGGTCCCTCCCCCACTTAGATTTGGCGTACCGCCAAGTAAAGCTGGCGTTCGTGGATGCCTTAAGGCATTCACGTAGAACGGTGTATGCTTAGTTGAAGCATGCACCGAATTGTTAATCGCAAATTCAGTGAGTGACAGGTAGTCACTCCACTGTTCAAAGGCATGTGCGTATGATCGCAACATGTCTCCAAGAACGCGGTTAACCCGTTCCGTCTGCCCATCCCTTTCCGGATGGTCCGCAGTTGACATCTTCAACTGGGTTCCCAACAATGAGAACGTTTCTTGACAGAAACGTCCTGTAAATCTCAGATCTCTATCCGAGACAATGTCTTCCGGCATTCCGTGCAAACGGAATACCGTATCAACGAATATCCGCGCTGTTTGATCGGCGGTTACGTTCGCTGATACTGCAGTAAGATGTACCATCTTACTGAAACGGTCTACAAAGACCACTATTCCGGTCTTCCGACTATTGTGGGGTGGAAGACCGAATACGAAGTCCATTGAAATGGACTTCCAACACTGTCGGAACCGGCAGAGACTGCAGCGGAGCCTTTGCAGACTGCGAAGGCTTAACGCGCTGTCAAATCTCGCAAGCGCGTACTTATTTTCGTACCCACTTGTACTGGTTTCGCCAGTAAAAGTCACGTGAGAGAGAAGCATATGTCCTCTCTTGACCTTGATGCCCCGAAATCGGTGCATCATGATACTCAAACATAATTTGATGTTTGATATCATCGTCGTTTGGAACGACGATGCGACTTTCATCTTTTTGGTCTGTGCTTTAAAGCAGCAGACCATCGTGCAGTCGATATCGATGCACGCAAGCGCGGAGGTACTCTGGGAGTTCGTCGCGTTTCTCACTTGATTGATTACGTAAGTAATCAATCAACAGACGTGTCTCCTCGTATGTTTTGTACGCCTCGCGTACTTGTCGTATAATTGACGACTACAAAGCAGTGCAACGGATCGCGTTGCACTGGCCCCTTCGGTTACGGACGGTTTCGTCTCGTAATCGGGCCTTCTTGATAGCGCATCCGCTATCACGTTCAACTTTCCGGGTTTGTATTCAACCGTAAAGTTGTACTCAGCGAAGTATGACAGCCATCGAGCCATTCTTTGAGAAATTTGTGGTGAAATCACGGCCGTGCGTAGCAACGCATGGTCCGTGTAAACCACTAACGGTCTATCTCCCAATAGATAGATCCGAAACTTAGCCAGTGCGTACTTCATGGCAAGGAGTTCCTTGTCATGCACTGGATAGTTGCGCTCGTCTGGGCGCAACTGACGCGATTGATAGCAGATTACGCGATCACGATCATCGTGATCACGCTGCAACAAAGCACAGCCGATAGTGAAATCGCTCGCGTCGCAAACGACGTGGAACGGACGCTCGTTATCGGCTATAGCCAAGACAGGCGCTTCAGTCAAGCTTTGCTTGACTGCATCAAAAGCATCTTGATATTGGGTATCCCAATGCCATTCGACATCTTTCTTAAGTAATTGAGAAAGAGGTCGTATCAAACCAGCATAGTTGCACGAATACTTGTGCAAATATGTTGCCAAGCCAAGGAACTTTCGAAGTTCCTTAACGTTGTTTGGCGTAGGCCATTAAACGATCACCCTGATCTTTTCTGGATCAGGACGCACCCCGTTCTTGCCCACAAAGCATCCAAGAACGGGTATCTCAGGTGCACCAAAGGTGCACTTCTTCAGATTTGCATAGAGCTTATGCTTACGCATAAGCTCTAACACTCGACGTAGAGGCTCCCTATGGACATCTACATCGCTTTTATCGTGGTCACCCTTACTATGGATGAACACGTCATCGAAATAACTCGGTTCGAATTCTCGCACCGGGCGTAATAGATGCGTTACGCATCTGTTAAACGTAGCAGGGGCATTTCGAAGCCCCTGCGGCATAACAAGCCACTCCCAAAGCATGCCGCTTGGGGTGCTTACCGCCGTGAGAGGGATATCCTTCTCACGCATTAGGATTTGATAAAATCCATCTCTTAGATCGAGAGCACTAAAGATGGTGCTCCCGCACATGCCATCTATGATGACATCCTTCCGCGGTATCGGTTTCTGTGCCGGTACCGTCGATGCGTTCAGCTTGTTGTAAGCGTGAACTATTCTCCACACACCTGTGGACTTCTTCACACAAAAGGTGGGGGTAGAGTGCGGTGAGGTAGACTCCCGCACTTGGCCTGATTTACGACGAGCTTCGAAGAACTCGTCGATCGCTTTTACCTGATCACGCGGCAACGGCCATTGCCGCGTAACACAATACTTCGTGCCTGGCACGAGGTCAATCTCATGACGAGTTCCCTTATCCTTAGGGAGCTCGCTAGGTACTTCTTCTGGGAATACGTCAGCGAATTCCCGAGGTACCTCATAAAATGGGGAGTTCGCTTTAAGCGACTCCCAGCTCTGCGCTTCAAAGCGCAGAACTCTCGTTTGATCATTGGGAACCTCTTTCCCAATGTTTTCCACTTGTAATGTGGATATTCGTTCACGAATATCCACTACATCATCTGTTGCAACGATGATACAGATCTGTTCGATCTGACCATCGTGCAAGTTTCTCATAAACTTCTTCCAGCTTAGCGCTGGAAGAGCCATCACCTCCGAACCTTCTTTCGGAGGGCGTTCCATCAACAGAGACTGGGTAGCTAATAAGGTCTCCGTTTGTGTCAAGACGTTGATCGTCTCGACGGAACTGCCCATGCAATCAGACGCACTCGTCTGATTGACTGCTACACGGTGATTACGATTCACCGTGTGCGAATACTCATCCTCATGGTGGCCACTGCCTACCATGGAGTTTTGGCGATCAGATGTGCTCGTCTGATCGGCCGCCTTTTCTGCGACACGGTGGTCTTTATCACCCGTGTGCATGGCTAACGCAACGTGGTGGGCACTGGCCTTCACGGAGTTTTGCTCACGATTGCACTCGATCGTGAGTTCACTCTCATCAACACGGAATTCATTCGTCGTGTTGGAACCTTCGGTCGCAAAGTGGGTGTTTCCCACCGTGGATATCACTTCATTCTCACGGTGGGTGTTTCCCACCGTGGATATCACTTCATTCTCACGGTGGTCTTTATCACCCGTGGAATGTTTTCTCCAACACGCAACGACTCTTCGGTTGCGTGTGGTAGTCCCTCTGGACTCTCGCCAGCGGAGGTACCTTCCGCTGATCGTGTCAGAACAGACCTGGTGGTGCCATCGCTATCCACCAGACTGTCTGACGCTGCGGTTGTATCTTCTGATACAGCCGGATTACACACAGGGTGATCAGATCCTGTGGGTCCGCCGCAGTCGATCGATAGGTTAACCCAGTCGATCGAAGGTTTAAAATTGGACATCCATGGGATTCCAAGTATCACATCGAACTTGTCATCTAAATCGAGGACGATGAATTAATCCTAGAATGATAGTTCATTCAACTCGAAGCGTGTTTTAATCACACGCTTTGGAATAGTCACGGTTGCACCTGTTGCTAACCGGACTGACAACATACTTCGTGGGGTTTCTACCTCCACGAAGCTCAACAGCGTTAGACTCTGAGTTCTAACGAAATTGTTTGACGCTCCTGTGTCAAACAAAGCTCGCATGGGGACATCGCTCCCGTGCGGCTTAACCTCCAGGGTGATAAGAGGCTTACCATCACCCTGCACCTTTTGACAGGACATAGTCCCGTCTGGGGCTATTACCCTCGCATGCCCTATGTCGGCATGTGGGATAACATTCCCAGTAGGGCGCCCCGCCCCTACTGGTGTTCTACGTTTTTTGCACCAACAGGGTGATGTCCCTGTTGGTGTCGCCGTGCAGGGGACGGTTCCGTCCGCTGACTGCGTGGCACCGGACGCAGTGCCATACACTCATGGGCGAAATGCCCCATTTTCGCGCATATATTGCAGCAAATATTCTTCTTAAATTTCGGTTGCTTCGTGTTCGAAGCAACCGCAACAGATAGGTCCATCGGCTCTGGACCTCCACCGCCCATGCTCTGGCGCGGGTGGCTGTTTCTTGAGACGAAGTGCGAACTTCGTCTGCCTGACTGCTGATTGTTGACATGCCGTTGTGGCATGTCAAAAGCGAAGGGCTGTTGAGCCCTTCGGCTGTACCCAGCATGCGATGACGCTGATCGCATGATGAACTCCTCACGGATGCTCATATCAATGGCATCCCTTAGAGTCTCTGGCGGGTGCCGGTAGATACTCTGTTTGACCGGACCATCATTGAGTCCCTTCATGAAGCCAGTGACCTGCATAGCAAGGGACACCGGCTCATACACAATATTTGACAGCAAATATTGCGTCTTCTGAGCGTAAGCTTGAAGGTCAAGCTTACCTTGCCGGAGTTCCATGAACTCCTGCCGACTACTTAGCTCCATTTCTGGAGCTTCAAAGTTGAGCTTTAGCTCAGCTTTTAATTCCTTATAAGTAAGGTACGCAGGGTCATCAGTGGCTCTGCGACTCATCGCCCATGCCCTGGCTCTGCCGCCCAGACATGTTGTGGCGAAGTACGCCTGTTGACGTTCGTCAGTAATATTTTGCGCAGAGATGGCATCTTCCACCTCTGCGAACCATCTACGAAGGGGCTCACCCCCTTCGCCGGTAAAGGGCGGTACTCGCGCCTTTACCACTTCAACTGTATGCGTTGCAGGTGCAGTTGCGCTCCGCGCTGCCTCTGGCGCGGGCCGTTCTGGCTTTTCTAGGTGGTTTCGCCTAAAGCGATTCACCACCTGTATCACTTCCTCCGGGGACTTACTCTGGAGGAAGGTAATGATGTCGGTCCCCATACACCGAACCATATCCACCGTCGCGTCTTTACTACGCGACGAGAAGTGAGGGAAGTGTTTATTCACCACCTCCAGCGTTCTCTCTCGCTCGGCAAGCGTCATGTCTCGCGACATGATGCTGAGCGGCTCTTAATCTTCGCTCCGCTAGTTAACTAGCAGAACGGAACTGTGGCCTTTAAGACGGACACAAAGTGCTACCAGGTGTAACAGGACTGATACTGTTACAGGCTTACACTGTAATTGCGAGGAAGCGCGCAATACAATTAGGGCAGGATTAGTTGATAACAACTAATCCTATACAAAAAGTAAATATAAATATTCCCTTTGGTCTAAGAACGCAAAATTAAGAGTGTTTGTTTAATGGGTGGTTTAGAGGCTAATAGTATAGTAACTAACTAATTAATATAATAATATCAAGTAATCAACTACCGTACTATTAGTTAACCTGCAAGATTCGGTATTTATACCGAATCGACTTATCCTTGGTAGATTATAATAACTTATAATCTCTTATTTAAATTTCAGACAACGCGTCTGAAATTAAACTGTGATATTCTAACTTGAATATCAATTATGTAATGGCACCCCATTACAGATGGCTTCAATACTCGATAGGCACTCCTTAACCAAATGGAACGCCTTATACCCTTTCAATACATGACCCACATCTGTTTTCCATAATTGAAAATTCATTTCACCACAGATGTAATAGACGTTTGAAATACATTGAAATTTTGTTCATTATGTGGTGGAGTCAAGTTCAAAATCGAACACCGTAGTGTCCAGAACCTGACCACCATCGTGCCCAGCCTTCCAACTGACGGGGGAGGGTACCCCACGAACCTTCTCCTACGATCCGATCTGATCGTCCGCTGCTAGCAGACGACCGACCATCAGCATAGGACGCCTGGTCCGATTTTTGCGTCTCCATCTCACCTTGTCTACCCGATGGCATTGGATGGTTGCACACTTGGCGGATCGTCGCTGTGAATTAATTTGGGTCTAAAATGCGAGGCTGTGGTGGGCGTCCGATCAAAGTTTTGACGCTTGATCAGGCGGTACCACGGCGCCCGGACTACCGACTAACGAAGGGGTCATCCGGTTGTCCTTGACTGCTTGGGTTTCTGCTCAACTTGTGTACCCGTCGGCTTAGGCGTGGGTCGCTCTCCAGGTGGCGGGGATGTAAACACGACAATTCCTTGATGCAAGATTGGGGAACTTGTAATGAGTTGGTCAAGGTGCTGATCAGGCGTGATCAGGTATAATCGAGCTCAAATCAGGTGCGAACAGGCTTGATCAGCTGTGATCAGGCTTGAGCAGGCACCGAAAGCCGTTGATCAGCTGTAATAAGACTTGATCAGGCTTGATCAGGCACTAAAAAGTAGTTGATCAGCGGTGATCAGACTTGATCAGGTGCCAAAAGTCGCTCGGGTACAAGTTGGTGCGATCTTCGAGTTGTTGATCGCGGGTCACGAGTTACAGAGTGTCGATCAGGTGTTGATCGGCGAAGGGGGTACGTGATCAGGCAGTGGAAGTCTTCACTGCCTGATCACGAAGCCTCTGGAGTCTTTAACAGCTAAAAGAACACCCAAATATCTGTATTCCTAGCCTAGACCTACGAGGGGGGGGGGGTAAATTTCACTTAATCCACCTAGAGTTCCCGTGGGGCGCTTACAGCAACCGAACTCTAGGGGCCAAACGCGAACCAAACGTGGAGAGGTGAGAGAAATGCTCAATCACACTCCCAAAAACAAAAAACCTTTACAGTGTAACCGCTGACACAGCGGGCGGAGTTGCGGGGTGAGTTCTTGACACTCTACGCCTGCCGGTGGGCCAAAAATGCACTACGTGCTCCATCCCGGGACGTAGAGATGCGTAGAGGTAGGGGAGGCGCAAAGGTGTTGTCCCTGTAGTGTTCAAAGGGGTTGAACGCAAAAGGAGAACTTAATTATTACTTAAGCCCTAAGAACTACCAATTTCCTAATATCCACCAATCAGAACTACCCGTTCCAGCGTCCTCCGTCGACCAGTCGACATGATTTATCCGTCGTCCGTCGCTGTTCGTCGGTGTTCGCTGAGTACCTGTACGTAATCGTACCATCTTCCTATGCCCTGTCTATTTCCCAACTATGTGCACCACGGTTGTACACGCAACTGTATACGCCGTGGTACACACAATCGTATACGATTACGTACCCGATTTTTGTCCGTAATCGCCCCCCCTAAATTAGGCCCAATAATTAGGCCCTATAATAAGGCCCTATAATAAGGCCCGTTATTGGGCCCTATTATAACACGCTTTACGACAAGACCGTGCTGGGTAGTGTACCCTGTGCGGAACTCTTTACCCTGGGTACGGGCAGACCAATTATACTTAGAGTAAGTGTACTCCAAAGGGCGGATCGCTTAACCGATCGTAGAGCCCAACCAATGTAAGAAGAAAAGTCCAATATTCCAATATGGAGACCCAACGAGAACGTAACAAACTCCACGAACGATATCTTCACGTAACAATCCAAAAACGTGTTTACACGTTCCAAGCGTGTGTAACTTGGGCTTGCGAAGCCGACCAATGCGTACTCCCGTCGAGGGACTTCCGGCGGGTCAAGTGCGTCTGTAACGCGTCCCGGCCGGGTATAATGAGCTAGAGGGGATTACTCGACCCTCTTCTCCCAAACACTCCGCGGCGTGCAGATGCGACTGATGTACTGTGCAAAGATGCGAACGACTTCCTTGTTGAGGTGTTAACGACCAAGAAAGACGGAAAAACCAAAGACGCTTAGAAGGAAAAACCAAAACTTACCAATCCTATATCCCTACGGTCCCCAATATGTACAAACATGAAATATGTAAAGTACAAGCAATATCATGTGACCTACCAAAATCTGCGTTCTTGACACTTCTTGAACATGATAGACTTAAAATCCTCCTTGTTTTCCACCAATCCGATCGCTGATAAGCTGATCGGCGTGCCGCTGACACAAAGTGACTAAAATTCTTGAATCCACTTCACCACAGTCGCCCCTGAGTCTGGTCGCAGCCGTACAACGGTAGCGACCCGATCTCACCACCAGTTGGCATCCCAGATCTTCACAGTAGCAGACTTCCTCACCGATGGACAGATCTTCGAATCCGCCTTCGACAGGTATTTGTCCTTGTGCACCTGATCATCTTGTAACATCCCTTGACGCTCGTTGCTGCAGGTGCTCCCAGTGTTCCCAATCGCCCCATGTCAATTTGCCTCCCCGATCGGCCCGATCTGACAGCCCTCGCAACACTCCAGATTCCGACACACCGGATGGGCATCAGATCGGGGTTGTGGTGGAGCGGCTGATCAAAGTTTTTGACGCTTGATCAGGCAACACCACGGCGCCCGGACTGCCGACTAACGAAGGTGTGGTTGAGCGGCTGATCAAAGTTTTTGACGCTTGATCAGGCGGCACCACGGCGCCTGGACTGCCGACTAACGAAGGTGTGGTGGAGTCAAGTTCGAAATCGAATACATTTGTATCGACAACCTGACCATCACCATCGTGCCCAGACTTCCAACTTACGGGGGGGGGTACCCCGCGGACCTCCACTCGAAATCTGGTCCAATCGC
>CM047582.1:28256954-28287021 GCA_026184515.1 Peronosclerospora sorghi | reverse complement strand
TATGAGAGAAGACCAAAACCGGTCTAAACTCCAACCAATGTTACAATAAGCCAATATGTCCACGTAAAGACCCAATATGCCCGTGAAGCTCCACAAACGATATCTCCACGTAAAGACCAATCCAGTGAATAGCACGTTCCAAACGTACTTGACTTAAACTTGAGGAAGTCGACCAATGCGTGATCCCGTCGAGGGACTTCCGGCTGGCCAAATGCGCGTGTGGCACGTCCAGACCGGGTATAATGAGCTAGAGGGGATTACTCGACCCTCTGCTCCCAAACACTACGCGGCGGGGGGAGGCGACTGATGCACATAGCAAAGGTTTAAACGACCTCCTGTTGAGGTGTTATCCCGAAGGCAAAACCATAAGATTCCAAACGACTTCTTCTCTTTTAGGAAAATCCACAACTCTAACCAATACTACCACCCTACGGTCCCAATATGTACCCACATGAAAATATGTAAAATACCCAATGTCAGGTGACTCACCAAAACTTGCGTTCTTGACACTCCTTGAATCTGATAGGCTAAAAAGCCCCCCTTGTTTAGACCAATCGGAAACTCGATCAACTGCCTTGACCAAAAGTGACCAAATTTGTGGTACACTTCACCACAAAGGGGGTCCTCCGGTTGTCCTTGACTGCTTGTGTTTCTGCTCACCTTGTGTACCCGACGGCTTAGGCGTGGGTCGCTCTCCAGGTGGCGGGGATGTAAACACGACAATTCCTTGATGCAAGATAGGGGAACTTGTAATGAGCTGGTTCGGGTGCTGATCAGACGCGATCCGGTGTAATCGAGCTCGAATCAGGTGCAAACAGGCTTGATCAGCAGTGATCAGTCTTGGGCAGGCACCGAAAGTCGTTGATCAGTTGTGATCAGACTTGATCAGGCTTGATCAGGCATTAAAAGTAGTTGAACAGCTGAGATCCAACTTGATCAGGCTTGATCAGGCACCAAAAGTAGTTGATCAGCGGTGATCAGACTTGATCAGGTGCCAAAAGTCGCTCGGGTACAAGTTGGTGCGATCTTCGAGTTGTTGATCGCGGGTCACGAGTAGCAGAGTGTCGATCAGGTGTCGATCGGCGAAGGGGGTACTTGATCAGGCAGCGGAAGTCCTCACTGCCCGATCACGGTGCATCTGAGTCTTTAAACAGCTAAAGGAACACCCAAATATCTGTATTCCTAGCCTAGACCTACGAGGGGGGGGGGTAAATTTCGCTTAATCCACCTAGAGTTCCCGTGGGGCGCTTACAGGAGCCGAACCATAGGGGCCAAACGTGAACCAAACGTGTAGAGGTGAGAGCACTGCTCAATCACACTCTCAAAACCAAAAAAAAATATAGAAGAACCGCTGACACAGCGGGAGGTGTTGTGGAGTGAGTTCTCAACACTATACGTCTGCCGGTGGGCCAAAACTGCACAAAGTGCTCCCGCCCGGGACGTAGAGGTGTATACTAATAAGGGAGGCGCAAAGGTGCCGTCCCTGTAGGGTCCAAAGGGGTTGAACGCAAAAGGATAACTTTATTATTTCTTAAATCCTAAGAACTGCCAATTTCCTAATATCCACCAAACAGAACTACCCGTTCCAGCGTCCTCCGTCGACCAGTCGACCTGATATGTCCGTCGTCCGTCGCCGCTCGTCGATGTTCGCGGAGTACCTGTACGTAATTTTCCCATCTTCCTATGCCCTGTCTATGTCCTGACTATGTACACCACGGTTGTACACGCAACTGTATACGCCGTGGTACCCACAATCCTATACGATTACGTACCGATTCTGACCGTAATCGCCCCCCTAAATAAGGCCCTATAATAAGGCCTTATAATAAGGCCCGTTATTGGGCCCAATTATAACACGCTTTACGACAGCCGCCCCTGATCCTCGTCCCAGCCGTACAGTGGTTGGGGCGAGGGTCGATCATGACGTTTGGTATCGTGGATCATGTTACCGTTGTTCGGCTTGTCCACCACGACGTCATCGGCCAGGTGATAATCACCCATCAATCTGCCTGTCCTTTCTCACGCCGATCAGGTCCCGTTCTATCAGGCTGTTGCCGTTAGTAGTATGCCCCTCGCGATCCAACGATCACCCTTCACCAACCGTGTCATCTGCGATCAAGCTGTCTCGATCAGGCATTCCTGCATTTCCATCATGCAAGCGATAACGGTCGGCACCCCGGCAAACACCACCGACACTCCTGCCCTGGATAGGGCCACAGCTGATCAGGCTATCGCTGCTATCAATCGGGCTTACAGTTTGCAAGAGGCCCTACACGCGCGTGATGATCAGATCGCCATGTTATCTGACTCGCCCGCGATGAGTGAAGACACGGTCGCGATGCTTCGGCAGCAGTTCTCTCGTGCCAAACGCGCTGTGGTGGAGCAAGATGTCGCGATCAAGCGGGACGCCTTCGAACAGCTCAAGCCATTGCGTGATTTCGTCGACGCCACCGTCAATGATCTCCAGACCAAGTTGAAGACCATGGAAAGCGCTATGGCCGATCAAGAAAAACTCATGGTCGATCAACGCGCACAGACCCGGGATCTGTAAGGCCGTCATGCCCGTGATAGGTACCTGCAATCGGTGCATGAAGACACCATCGCTGATCAGACACGGGAGTTTGATCAACTTCAACAGCGCCTAGCCAAGTTACAAGAAGAACGCGATCGTGCTACCTCTGGTAATCAGCGCTTGTTCGAACAGGTACTCAGGCTCACTGCCGAGGTTGATAGGCGCAAACACCATTATCATCGCCTTCAAAAGAAAAACAAATCCAATTGCCTGAAGATGGACGAGTATACTGCCATCATGGCCCAGGCGCAGGAACTATCTGATCGGGTCAAGGGAGTGTCTGATCTCCAAACTGAGCTGGACGATCTGCACGCCACATATTCTCAGCCGGAGAACGAACATTCTTCCATGCAATGCCGCTTCGATCAAGTTTCCGCAGAACGTGACACGTTGCGCCATCAAGTGCAGGAGGTTCAAGGCGAAGTCACACAGTTACGCTCGATCTACTCGGACCTTCAGTCTCAGTTGGCCGGTATGTCGTTGCGGATGCAGATCGCACCAGTTATCCGCACCCCTTCGGCGGGTTCTGATCAAGTTACACCGCCAGCTGGTCTTACCGCCTCTCCTGACGACTCGATCAGCCGCGCCGTCCCTTCGTCTAAAAGGCGTACTCGGCGTTCTCGATCCTCCTCTCGGTTGAAGCGGCCACGCCTCCTTTCTCCTATTTTGGAGACGAATACGGAAGACGACAATCCC
The DNA here is from genome assembly GCA_026184515.1 of Peronosclerospora sorghi. NCBI lineage: Eukaryota > Oomycota > Peronosporomycetes > Peronosporales > Peronosporaceae > Peronosclerospora > Peronosclerospora sorghi. The sequence goes on along the minus strand of CM047582.1, from coordinate 28,283,753 downwards.
ACAAGTCCTGATCAAGACGATGAAGGCGGATTTCCTGATCCGATCGCTTCTATCCCCTCCACTACTACAGTTAGGGAGTTTGGTAGCGAGGGTGGTTTACCTGATCAAGTCATGGCCGGGTCTTTGTTTCTGCGCACGGGTGATTTCCGGACATTTATCGCGGTATCTGATGACGCCAGTGACGCCGACATCCTGCCGTGGACTCCGGATCAGCTTGGTGGGTTTGATCTGCGTAACGTCAAGTACCAAGTGGTCTTTGATTACTTGACCCGCCCGGCAGGATGGTTGTTCCCGGCTGCAGTGCACGCCCCTCCGGCTGATTCATGGGCCGGTCATTTGATCACCCAACCGGAAGTGGAGCTGCTGTATTCTCAATGACTTTGGGGCGTTTTCATGACCATGTTGCCGCCCCTTTCTTTTCGCTCAGTCGGCTGGTTCGCAGACTTTGAGATAAAGTGCCGGTCGTTTCTCGAACATCACGCGCTGGCGATCTGGGAGTCGACGCATTATCTCCCTATCTCTAAAGGCCTTCGCAAGACGGATGACTTCTTCCTGAATTACTACAAAAGTCGTCTCCAACGCAGAAGTCGTGCCGGAGCGACCTGGAAGAGGGTCGTGGATTTCGTCCTGAGGGGGATGATCGACGAAAGATGTGATCTCGACATTTTCCTGGACCCGTCGATCACCCATTGTGCTCGCAACCGTCCTTTCAAGTATGCCCCGGACGATGAAGGGTCGCGGTACCCAGGGTTCCTCTCGGACCCGCCACCCCGGACCCTATTGGACGCTTTGAAGGAGGTTGATACTTTCGAACCTTGGCGGTTTCAATATATTCCTCCCCTGAAAACCACCCTGGCCGTAAAATCCCTCGTATTCGTCGCAAGTTCTTTGGGTCTAGTTAATCTGTTTATTGTTCCGCTCTTAATCAATAAGCAATCTTGATCATGCTATTTCCACTTTGCTTCTTTACTTCCCCATGCATGATATAAACCGGTATTCTGTCGTTTTATCTTCGTTACTCCATCACCTTGTCTCGCAATATACATCGTAAACACATCACATCAAGCTATTTATCGCTTCTTCATCCATTGTGAGTTTCGTCAATCATCTTTCTTCAATCGGTAATTCTTCGATCGTAGTTCATGACCAGTCTGCCGATCACGCATTAGTTGGACTCTTCGTCCACTTGCATTACGTCAAACCGATGTTTGTTAATCCTTTTCCTCTCGAAGTCCTTGATCAGAGCATCACAGTTTAAGTCTGCCTCGTCTACCCACGACGGCTCAGCATAACCTTTCCAGTAAACTTGATATTCGCGTAACGTTCTTCCATATCTAGTCTTTCGACCTGATCGGACATCGGTGATACGATCAACTTCAAATTCATCTGGATCTAGCGTCCTTTCCCAGCTGTCTTCAGGTAATAAAGCTTCATCAAAGTCGAAACGCTCCTCTATCCCAGCTGTTAGTGCCGTAGTAGGGCGATCTGGAAATTCCTTGACCAATTTCAACTTGGACAGGTGCACTACTGTGAACATACGATAGTCGGTGCCAGCCGTAACCAGTCTCGCCGCATGATTACCGATTACCTCATCGACTCTGAAGGGTCCATGCCACATGTGCGCCAGTTTCTTCGCGAACCCTTCTTTCACCCGACCAAGGTATAACCAGACCCTAGATCCAGCTTCGATCTTGTGTGGTGTCACTTGACCATTGTGCTTTTCAGCTCGCTCAGCCACCTCTTGATGCAATCGAGCGCTCACTTGATCACGGGCGTAACAATAGTCCTTTTGCAGCTTATATCTCCACCGGCGAGCATCTCGGTCTTTACGCCGAATTCCGCCCAGTTGCAATGTAGATTCCAACGATGATCGTGGGTCCCACCCATACGCCAAATAAAATGGTGTTTCACCACAAATACGATCTGGGGTTGAGTTCAGCGCGAATACCAGCCGCTCGACATACAAGCTCCAATCTTTCTGACCGGCATCTGCTACATACATCTTGATTGCTCGCGTGATCGTCTGCACCGTCCTGTCCGCCTTACCATTCGCCTGTGGACGGTATGCCATAGTGGCACTCTGACGTTGTCCCACGATTTTGTTGAACGCGCGAAATACTTCCGACATAAAACCTGGTTCAGGATCGTGCCGGATCACTTTGCTAGCCCCGAATCGTCGCAAAACACACTCTTCTTAATTTTCGGTGACTTTCTGCGCTGTGCGGGACGATCCAGCTTTCGCGATCACCATGCCCGTGAACAAATCCGTCCAAATCAGCAGTTCAGTATGTCCATCCGTCGATCAGGGTAGTGACGGGTATGATCCATGGCTATCCCTTGAAATGGGTACGTAGCCTCGATATTCCCCGGCGACATGCCCTTGATCGTAGGTTTGCCTTTCCCCGTCTCGCAATCTACGCATTGGCCGAGAAACCTTTGTACACTTCGGAATAGGCCACGCCAATAGAAGTATCGTCTGATCCGCTGATATGTACGCCCTATGCCTTGGTGTCCTCCTTCCAAGCTCACATGATTGTGGTAGAGGACATCTGCATGTATGGTCTCGAGTAAGACCAGCTTAATCGAAAGGTGCCGATCGTCTTCATCATCTTTGTCACCACTGGCTTTTCCTTTAGCCATCTTCCTACAGTAGATCAGCAATTCTTGTTCTTTGACGTCGTAGTTGTCGGCAATTTTCGCGCAATCCTTAAACTCGTCTGAGCTCAATTGTGAGACGTCACCATACAGATAACTTCGCAAATCATGAATCCGTTTCTCTTCGTCCTGAGCCCTTTTCACCCGTTCCGCTCTTATCCCGGCTATAGATATATCGGGCCATGTTGACGGTCGCGGCTGACGTAGGTTACGTGATCGTGTCATCCCTAGCACTTGTGGAGCAGTGGGATCTTCATTCCACGTGATTACTTCCGACAACCTGTAGAGGTCAATTCCTCCAGCTGTTTCTTGTCATCAATTTCAAATCTTGTTCCACCCTGCATGACCATAATGGTGATGTGATCTGCACTCTTATTCCACTCTCTTTTAACATGCACTAGATCATGATCCGACCATTCGCGAAGGAGATTGAACGCACGCTGTTGCAACACTTGCAATCGCGGAGCTTTAGACTCTATTTCGCCGCGCATTTACCGGATTACTAAATTCGAATCTCCACCCACGATCATCCTTCCTTTGGGATATCTCGACAGTAGGTCCAAACCTAAAAGCAATCCATGGTATTCCGCTTCGTTCACCGTGATATCAGGTGCATGCTCGGCTACCGCGGTCATAATCTTCCACTCCGGTAATTTCCATACGATAGCGCCGAACGCACCTACACGTCACTTGACACTTTCAGATCCATCGAAACTAATCACGTAGAGTTCTTCGCCTTTTCCGACCGTAGGAGGTGGTACTTCAATCATCTGCCGCGGTTGTTTTTTCGGTGCGATCGCAATCAGCGCTTCATCGATTTCGGTGCGAGGAGTGATACTTGCAGCTAACGCCCCCAGTACCTCCTCTTCTCCCTGTACACATTTCTCGATCTCGAGGTCCCATTGTGATAAGATCGCAGCCCACCGGCCCAATCGTCCGTCCAGCCCGTTGGATGTTAGTAACCATTTCAGCGTGGATAAACGCGACAAGACAGTGATCGTCTTTCCGACCAGCATCGTGAAGTAAGCATCTACAAGACCCGTAGAAGCGCCAGAACTTCCTTTTCGACGGGGCTGTAGTTCAGCTCACCGTTCTTCAACGTTCGGCTGGCAAATGCCACGGGGTAATACACTTGATCATGTTCTTGTACCAGCGCAGCGGATACCGCCCACTTGCTGGCGTAAACCACGATTACTGGCGCTTTGTCCTGATCAAAGTGGCGCAGGGTTGGAGCTGACGCAATCTTCGCTTTTAGCATGCTGAATGCTACTTTTGCCCTGATTAATCGATCGCCTTCATGATCCGTATTCTCCTTGCTCAACGATCGGCTCTTTAACTCTTGATAATCCATCTCCCTTAATTCGTAGAGCACAGCGGCATAGATCGCGAAATCTTTAATAAATCGACGGTAGTAGTTCAAACTCCCCAAAAACGATTGCATGGCCCGTAAGGGTGCCAGAGAAAGGCAGATCAATCAGATCATCCAAATTTTTCGGATTTGTTTCCAAACCTCGGCTAGAGACATGATGCCCTAAATAGGGAACTTCGCGTCGCCCCCAGTACGATTTGGTCACGCTGATCGATAAGTTCCACTGATCACACTTCTCCAACAAACGATGCAACTTGTCACACAGGGTAGCCCAGGTAGGTGCCGGGATCAAAATATCATCGATATATGATCGCCGCTGCAGTACAGACAGGCCCGGTGTTTGGTCGGGCTCTCCCACCGTGAATACATCATCCGATTCGTCAGCACCGTCCTTAACCTTGAGATACCCATATAATGCGTTATCAATCAACCGCTGGTAGATTTGCGGAGCATTCTTTAGGCCAAAAGGCATCCTATTCCATTCGAACAATCCAAACGGAGTGACGAACGCCATAATCTGACGCGCTCGATCGGTCATAGATACGACCCAAAACCCGCTCGCCATATCCAAAGATCAAAACCACAGCGCTTTATCCAAATCCTCGAGTAGATCAGAGATCAGGGGCATTGGATATACCATCAGGCGCGTGAGTTGATTCACCGCGCGATAGTAGATACATAGGCGAATATCAACCCCGTTCTTTTTCACGATGATCACTATAGGTGATGCCCAGGGTCACGTAGACGGTTGAATGATCTTGGTAGCCAATAGGCCTTTGATTAAAGCCGATAACTTCTCGCGAAATTGTGGAGCCACCTTCCGACACTTTTGGGCGATCGGGCGAGCATTGCCTACATCGATATCGCAAACAACTCCACGTGCAGCAGGAGGTAGTGCGTTCCCCTTTCGGATCAACAGATGTTTCTTCGCCCAAATTATATCGCGAAGCTGCTTAATTTCTTCTGGCTGTTGACCACGGGGTCTCCGACTAGCATATCTTCCCTAGTTACTTCTTCGGTGCTTGCAGATACTTCGGGCAACGTAGCAAGCTGCTTCTCCAGGTTTCCCACATAAAAATCTCCACCTTCATGGTTACAAACTTGATCATCGATAGTGATTACACCAACTTCGCTAGGATCGGCTGAGACAGGGAGATCGCGCGTGTCTTGAATAGACGTATCTCTTGCAGTAGGTTGTTAAACTCCGTGATCCGGGGTCGGACCTTTCATCTCCGGCTCCTGGTTGCACCGCTCTGGCACCTCTTGCACCTTTTGCGGACCTCCGGTTACCAATGCCACAGATGTGGCGATCGGGTACGTAGGGCGTACTAAAATACTTCTAGGAGTAGGATACTCCCTCTTCTCGACTAGAGGACCTTGATCGACACTTTCTTGATCTTCATTCACGGAATCGGTAGACGATTGATACGCGAGATTTTGCCACTCCTTGTAACGACTAGACCCTATCAAAACAAATCCAGGGCGACAGGGCACATCATCTTTGTTCATCCAGATACCTAAAATCGTATCGTCTTGCACAATGATCGGATGATCAACGACGTTCGTAACACGCAGATATCGCAAATTACCCACGCCCCTAGTGATAGTGGGGACCCAATCTTTTCCACGAGTAATCCACAACTTTCGAGACCTCTGTTCATAAATTCGAACCTCGTCAGATCTACCTACTGGGATCTGTTCGTACTGATTGAGTTTCATATAATTACCACTCGATCCATACAGCTGTCGGCGCCCCTCCAATGGGATGATCACCTCATCAGGCAAACTTAGCGCACCGTGGGCGATGTCTAATCGAACAACAGCTGGTATCATAAAATCCATACCCAGTATAGCATCTTGACCAACAAGTCTGCCCACCCATGCATGGAAATAATAGACCAACGAGCCTGCTAGCGTAATCTTGATTTTAGTGCGCCCTTCCGTGAGGTATGCACTTTCTCCAATGCCGACACATTCTTGCGTTTGACTCGTGTCGATCTGACAACTCACCTTACAAGCAAAGGTTGAGTCGATGATCGACACTTCAGCACCAGAATCAAATAATAGCGTGGCACGTTCGTTATTGATTTTACCACTCTCTTTGGCTTGTTTAAACCATTTCTTTGGCGAGTGGTATTTCCAATATCTGCGCAATTCACCTGGAAGTAGATCGACCTCCATGATCACCGGGGACCGAGAAAACTCATCGATATGGAAATTAGCCAAGCGTGGTAAATCAAGCTGATCACATTTATCATTATCTCTTTCTGCTGCTTGATCAGCCCTCTTCTTATCCACATATGCAAAAATACACAAACCAGAACGCTCGTCTCGTACCAGATTCCAACCTGGCGAGCGTCCTAGTTTAACAAATCTTCCGCTTCCTTGGGCAGCATTCCAGCATGCTTGGTGGGATTGTACCACTGGCGGATGCGGTTGTAAAACTCTTCCATAGGGCACTTGACCGCATCGTGATCTTTGCCACAGGCTTGACAGACGTATAAACAATGATCGGTCGGATGTCCTTTCTTGCCACACTTGAGACAGGTCAGGCGCTTCCAGCAACGAAGATTATCGTGCCTGATCGACCCACAATGGCTACATTTCTTCACCGCCCCTTGATCTACTGCACTTGAATCACTTCGATTACCCTATCGGGACTCGCCAGGCTGGTCGTTCGCCCCTGGTTGGTCGCGTATAGCAGCAATCATGTAACGGCGCTGATCTCCATAGCTTCCACTGTCGTCGGCACTTGATTATTCACTTCCAGACGCCACCTTGATCGCGCGTACTGCTTTGGGCTTTCGCGCTGGGGACGGTGCCCGATCATCGCCGAATTTCTGGCGGAATCGGCTCGTACCTACGGTCGCCGTTGGCTGGTACCACCTATTACGTGCATACGCCCGCAATGTCTCTTCCAGATCTGCCGCGGTGTCCAACCGCAAAAGCGCCAGTTGATCAGCGAGCTCGCGATTGGCCAATGTATCCAAGAAATGTTGTACATGTTCACGTAAAGTCGTGGGCGATCCATCCCTGATCGGCAACTTGGCTCGCAATCCCGCCACATTCAACCGGTGCAAATATTCGATTGGGCTTTCATCCGACCGCTGCTTCGTATAATAGTACTGGCGGGATGCCGATTGTTCACATCCACAATATTGCACTTCAAACTAATCCACAAGATTTTTCCAACTTTATCGAGTGCTTCTACTCAGCTGGCGATGCCAATTGCGCTCTGGTCCTTTTAGTAAATCGCCTAGGATTAGACACTTTTCAGGATCAGAAGCTTGATCCCGCATAAATGCTGACTTGAGGCGACTAATCCAATTCCGCGCTTGATCTTCATCCCCTTCTTTTCCCGAAAATTCTTTTAGATCACTGATCGCCGACATCCGAATCCTGGGAATCGTCTGTTGATCAGGCATCCCAGTATGTGCGGACGCAACAGTGGCTCGTCGTGGTAGTGTGATCGGCTCATCTGGGTCAATGTACTCGCTCTGGGATCGTTGATCACGGAACGAATATACCGATTCCATGTCAACGTCCTTGACCGTCGCCGATCTTCCTGGCTTCAAGTGCTGCTGACGAAGCGAATGCACGGATTCCATATCGATATCATTGATCGACGCAGCTCTTCCTGTCTTTGGCTGGCGGTTTTTTGCGCCAACGATTCCAGGTGTCAACTTGCGTCTTTCCTCAGCCAGAAACTTCTCCATAGCCTTATCAAGGAATGTCTGCAGCTGTGGACTTTGCGATACTTTATCATCTTATGCTTTGATCGATTGAGGTTCCATCTTGATAGACGAAAACTTGGATTTATCCTTCTGGCAAACTGTCATTCTGGTGATCTTGGGCTCTATACTCCCGGCACTACTCGACTCCGCTTCAAATTCATCGCCTTCAGAAGGGGAAGATTCGTAGCACGATGATTCCGTGTGTTCTGCTGCGTTGTTTGACGGACCTGCTTCAATCTTCAACGGAGAGTGCGAGGGTTCCAACTTAGTGGTTTGACCCAAGATAGGTAGCAATAGCTGAAACAACTGCTGGGTAGCTTCTGACAGATCTTCTGGATCCTGATCAAACACCTCTTCAGCATCGTAGGCGCCTGTCGTCAGACCTGCCTGCTTGATCAGGCGTGTTAGCCTCAGTACGATCGTGAGCTTGTCCCTCCTATCCGTAACTGTCTGATCTACTGGTCCGATCAGCTTCCCGCTGATCATGACCCCAAGTAGGCTCATGATCGAATTCGTCAATAAGAAATCTTCCAGTTTTCCTTTATAAACCTTTCGGTAAAACGTTCTCACCATATCGGCCTCCGCTGGTGGTGTACTTGATCGACTTTCGTTCTCTCCGACCAAGGCGCCTTCATCAACACCTTCGGCTGGTCGGTCTTGTAATACTTCTCCACCGGATCCCAATCCGGATCATTATACACACATATATTTGGCGGATCATAACGCAAGTTAAGATCCGCATGGGCTCCCGAAGGAGCCTCGGGAGGTGGTTGAGGCTTCTCCTCCTATATATCATCAAGATTTCTGCCCAGGTCCTGATGATCAGCATTTCCTTTCTTCTTCAGGCATGAAGACGGCGAACAGCCTTCCATCGTCACAACCTCCTCCTCCGTTTCCACCTTTATCTTCACTTCTGCTTCCGCTTCCGTTTTCACTTCCGCATCAGCGCCATCTTGCGTAGAATCGCGGTGATATCCCGCGTCGCCCAAATATCCGGGCACGCACACCAATGCGGTGGAGCGGCCGATCAAAGTTTTTGACGCTTGATCAGGCGGTACCACGGCGCCCGGACTGCCGACTAACGAAGGGGGTCCTCCGGTTGTACTTGACTGCTTGTGTTTCTGCTCACCTTGTGTACCCGACGGCTTATGCGTGGGTCGATCTCCAGGTGGCGGGGATGTAAACACGGCAATTCCTTGATGCAAGATTGGGGAACTTGTAATGAGTAGGTCAAGGTGCTGATCAGGCGTGATCAGGTATAATCGAGCTCAAATCAGGTGCGAACAGGCTTGATCAGCAGTGATCAGGCTTGGGCAGGCACCGAAAGTCGTTGATCAGCTGTGATCAGGCTCGATCAGGCTTGATCAGGCACCAAAAGTAGTTGCTCAGCGGTGATCAGACTTGATCAGGTGCCAAAAGTCGCTCGGGTACAAGTTGGTGCGATCTTCGAGTTGTTGATCGCGGGTCACGAGTAGCAGAGTGTCGATCAGGTGTCGATCGGCGAAGGGGGTACTTGATCGGGCAGCGGAAGTCCTCACTGCCCGATCACGGTGCATCTGAGTCTTTAAACAGCTAAAGGAACACCCAAATATCTGTATTCCTAGCCTAGACCTACGAGGGGGGGGGTAAATTTCGCTTAATCCACCTAGAGTTCCCGTGGGGCGCTTGTAGCAGCCGAACTCTAGGGACCAAACGCGAACCAAACGTGGAGAGGTGAGAGCACTGCTCAATCACACTCTCAAAACCAAAAACCTTTATAGAAGAACCGCTGACACAGCGGGCGGAGTTGTGGAGTGAGTTCTCAACACTATACGTCTGCCGGTGGGCCAAAACTGCACAAAGTGCTCCCGCCCGGGACGTAGAGGTGTATACTAATAAGGGAGGCGCAATGGTGCCGTCCCTGTAGGGTTCAAAGGGGTTGAACGCAAAAGGAAAACTTTATTATTGCTTAAATCCTAAGAACTGCCAATTTCCTAATATCCATCAATCAGAACTACCCGTTCCAGCGTCCTCCGTCGACCAGTCGACCGGATATGTCTGTCATCCGTCGCCGCTCGTCGATGTTCGCGGAGTACCTGTACGTAATTTTCCCATCTTCCTATGCCCTGTCTATGTCCTGACTATGTACACCACGGTTATACACGCAACTGTATACGCCGTGATACCCACAATCCTATACGATTACGTACCGATTCTGACCGTAATCGCCCCCCTAAATAAGGCCCTATAATAAGGCCCTATAGTAAGGCCTTATAATAAGACCCGTTATTGGGCCCAATGATAACACGCTTTACGACAGGGTCGATCAGCTCCGGAAGACAGTCCGGGAGCTTCAGTCGCAGTTGGACGTCAAGAATACGTCATTATTGCCACTGCGGAAGGAAGTGGATACCTTGATCCCCATGTCCGCTAAGTCGCAGGAGGTGATCGCCGAGAACGCGCATCTCCGGGCCCAGATCGCCATCAAACAACGCGAGGTAAGTTGATCGGTCTGTTTTTCGTCTTGGATCTGCTCTAACCTTCCTTCGCGTGCAGATAGGCTGCCCACCGACATCGCCAAAGCGTTTGACACTTTACTCGCGGCTGATCGGCAGTCGCATGACCACTGCGATCAGCTCCGACCGATCTTGGACGGCTGATCGGCGCACGGCATGATCTGTCTCGTTTGGAGGCCTACAGGTCACACCTACGGGAAGAGCTCGCGCTGGTCAACCAGAAGAGGTTGGAGGATTAGTCCGATCGGACTTTGCTCCGCACCCAACATGGTGACCTGGAGAGGCAGATCGGCGAGTTGCAGGTCGTGGTCAAAGACCAGATCGAGAAGGTCGAGTCCTTCCAGATCCGATCGGACACCTGGACCCAGGAGTCAAACCGTCGTTGGGCGGCCGTAGATCGGTGCCCAACAGTTGACCGACTTGTTGTACCGGCTTCCGGCTGCAGGCTCTAGCGTTGACCGATCTGCGTCGGCCGCTCTGATCGATCTGCTTCAAGATCGGAAACGACGCCACTCATTGGCTAAAAGTAAACACTCCAAGATTCCAAAAACTTCCAAGAAGCGTAAGGACGCGTCGAAGGGCTCAAGGGCGCGGGGCGTAGCGCGCGACTCCGAACTCGAGGAGAAGCAATCGGCGCCCCAAAAGAAAGCTAAGAAGCAGGTGCTTTTTCCGAGCCAAAGATCGGACGCAGATAATACGTCGAACACTGTCAAATCCCATGCGCCCTTACGCCCCCGCGCCGCTCAAACCAAGCATATAGAGATCTCCTCCGGAGAGGACCGGGAAACGGATCGGGAGATTCGGAGTTCATTCTCACCGCTTTGTCCAAGTCCCAATCCGACCGACGCCGAGGTCCTGTTCCAGTGAAGTCTGCATCGGGGGCTGATCAGGTGATCCGCTCCCAAGGCGATGGTGTTGCACGAACGCGTGAGTTGACCAGATTGGAGCCTTCCTTCCAGCCCGGCACATCTGGGCTGCTCCATCACGCCCGATTGAAAGGAGTGTTGATCGGAGATCGACCCCTTCCGACCTTGGCTTCAGATGCCACTTTGCCATGGTCACCGGGGCAGATCGGTAGCTTGCACCGATCAGCCCTGACCAAGCAGATACTAGCCCGGTCTCTATCGCGTCCGGACTCCTGGCTTTTTCCTCCAGCTTCAAAGGCTCCTGCCGCTTCTGCATGGCGGGCGGACCTGGTTACAGCACCACAAATCGCCCTTCCGTATGCAGATCAGCCATGGAAAGTGTTTATCCGCCCTATACTGGGTTCCATGTTTGCGTCGACTGCGTGGATCTACTCGTTCCTAGGTCGAGTGAAGGCTTTCAATAAAACTTACAACCAAGCGATCTGGGAGTATACGCACTATCTAGTGCTTCCTGGTCTAGCGGAACATGATCAAGGCCTGATCTTGTTCCAGAAAAACCGAAAGAGGCGCCGGAGTCGGGCAGGCGAGGCCTGGCAGACCCTATGCTAGTTCGTTCTGGGAGGGATGCTGGCCCGAGAGTGCTGCATCGACATCTTTCTATATCCTGTAGTTCTTCATATGGCGAAGCGTCGGGTTGAGAAAGCCGGGGTATTAGCTGACGACGGCGTCTGGTATCCCGGTATTCATTGTGACGATCCGATCACAGACCTGAAGGACGCCTTCATCCAGATCGATCGGAAGGAGCCCTGGCGCAATCATCATCAGGACCAGATCGAAGACCATCCTTAATTGACTATCGGTCGTCTGTGGGGTGACTGCGAATCTTGATGCGGCAGTTAGCTGACCAGATAATCCATACATGTCATCATTCTTTCCAACTTCCTGATCACCTGATCACTTGACCAAATTTCATCACTTTCTACAAACTTGTACCAACACGTTATCACACACAGTTTACATACACATCGCGAAAATTATCACCACGTTAGTCACTCCACTACTCCAGCTCATCACAGTTCATCACACTAATTCATAATAATTCAGACCGTACACATATTCACACCGATCGATATACTGATCGGTGCTACTGCGTGTATTGATCTTCATCTTCATGAGTCTGCATCATTGCGAAGCGATTCCGACTGACTCGTTCTCGCTCGAACTCTCGTAGCAGTGCTCCACAATTTAGATCGAGTTCGTCGATCCAAGTTGCTTCGTCATGACCCTTCCATCGGACCAGATATTCTCGGTGGGTGCTACCAAAACGCGTCTTCTTGACCGATCGGACATCTATCACCTTTTCCACCTCGAATTCTTCCTCTTCCAATTGCCTTTTCCAAATGTCTTCCGGAGGCAGAGCTTCGTCAAAATCGAATCTCTCCGCTTCGTCCACCAGACAGGGTATTTTAGGCCGATCGGGGAACTCTCTGACCAGCTTCAGTTTGGACACATGCATGATCGAAAAAACTTTATAATCCGTGCCAATCGTGATCAGACGGGCAGCATGCTCACCGATCAGCTCTGCTACACGGAAAGGACCGTGCCACATATGAGCCAACTTCTTCGCATAGCCTTCATTGACCCGATCGAGGTATAACCATACCCTCGCCCCTGGTTCAATACCATGAGGTCGGACCTGATCGTTATTCCGATCTGCTCGATCTTGTGTGGCCTGACGCAGCTTTTCATTGGTGAATTCTTTCGCATGCTAGTAATGCTTCTGGACCTGCATGTGCCAACGACGGACATCGCGATCGCGGTTCCAAGTGCAGCCGGTCGGTATCGCCGCTTCAAATGTCGATCGAGGGTCCCATCCATACGCCAGATAAAAAGGCGTTTCTCCTAGGACCCGATCGGTTGAAGAGTTAAGTGCGAATACCAGTATCTCTGCATACTCGTCCCAGTCACGTTGGTCCGGATCGGCAACATACATCTTGATCACCCTTGTGATTGTCTGCACCATGCGTTCAGCCGATTCGGTCGCTTGCGGACGATATGCCATCGTTGCGCTCTGCTTCTGGCCTAGCATGCTATTGAACGATCCGAACACCTAAGCCATAAAACCGGTTTCCCGATCGTAGCTGATAACTTCGCTGGCGCCGAACCTTCTGAACACACATTCCTCGTAACTCTGGGAGATCTGCTCCGCAGATCGGGATGCACTAGCCTTCGCGATCACCATACCAGTGAACAGGTCGATCCAGATCAGCAGCTCAGTGTTGCCGCGCGTCGATCTAGGCAGTAACGGTATGTGGTCCATTGCTATCACCTGGAAAGGGTAAGTAGCCTCGATATTCCCGGGCGATCGCCCTTTGATTATCGGTCTGCCCTTTACGGTCTCGCAATATTTGCAACAGCCCACATATTTCTGCACGCTCCGAAAAAGTGCTCTCCAGTGAAAGTGGGCCCTGATCTTGTGGTATGTCCTGCCTATGCCTTGATGTCCCCCTTCTAGACTCACATGGTAGTGATGACGGACATCCGGCGGTAGCAACTCAGGGATCACCAGTTTCGCTCGTCGATCTCGATCGGCACTGTCTTGATCAATGTCACGGCAGTAATACAGCAATACATTGTCGTCCACATCGTAACTGTCCGCGATCTTGGTACACTCTTTCGCCTGATCATTTGTTAACTTGGACAGTTCACCGCGCAGATAGGCCTTCAAGTTGACGATCCACTCTTCTTCGTCCTGCGCCTTGAGGATCCGTTCCATCCTTAACTGTTGCACTGCGTATTCGTTCAAACTTTCCTTCGGGAACGGTCGGCGAGACTTTTGAGTTCGCGATCTAGTCGCCTCCATCACATGCACCTGATCGGGACTGTCCTTGGGCTTGATCAACTCCGGGAGCCTGTTTATATCCATAAGTTCATGTCGAACGGCCTCCTCGTTGATCTTCACCCCGATCTGGTCCCGCATGGCTTGGGTCGCGAGGTGGTCGGCGCTTCTGTTCCAATCCCGTTTCACGTGCAATAGCTCGTGGTTGGGATGTTCTTTCAACATCTTCATCACCCGATCGTTTAACAACTTCAGCTGTAGTGCCTTACAGTCGATCTTCCCGGTGATCTGCTTTATCACCAGGTTGGAGTCACCACATATGATGATCCGACCTGTCTTCTGTGATGACAGCAAATCGAGGCATAGAAGGAGCCCCCGATATTCCGCCTCGTTGACCGTTATGTCAGGCGTGAAATCGGCGGCGGATGATACTATAGACCATTGTGGTAACTGCCACAGTATGGCACTATAGGCGCTGACCTTCTTATTCACGCTAGCCGATCCGTCAAAACTCAAGACCAGGAGTTCCTTATCCCGATCGACGATCGGTGACGGCAGCGAGATTGACTGTCGAGGTTGCTTCCTCGGGGCAATCGCCATCAGAGCCTCATCCACTTCAGACCGAGGGTGATACTGGCAGCCAATGTGCCCAATATCTCCTCCTCTCCCTTGGTGCATTTGACGACCTTGAGGGAACACTGCGACAAGATCGCTGACCATCTGCCGAGCCGACCTTCCATCCCATTGGCTTATAATAGCCAGGCCAATGTCGACTTTCTCGAAAGAAACTTTACAGATCGGCCGACCAGTAGGTTGTATCACACATCCGAAATCCGTACTAAATCCAGAACTTCCTTTTTGACGATCCTAGTTAACTTCGTTCGGCTTCAACGTCCGGCTCGTAAACGTACCAGATGTTACACTCTATCATGTTCTTGCACTAGAGTGGCAGAAATGGCCCACTTACTAGCATACACAATGACGAGCGGCATTTTTTCCGGATCGAAGTGTATGAGAATCGGTGCCGTCGCCATCTTGGCCTTCAGCATACCGAAAGCAACCTTTGCACGCTTCATGTGATCCTCTGCCTCCACCTGCGGAAAATCTGCGGGCATATGAGAGTCGCAGCCCTCCCGTAAAGTTGTCCGATATCCTTCGCGCAACATATGGTAGTCGACTTCCCGGAGCTCGTACAGCACGGCCGCGTAAATCGCGAAATCTTCAATGAAGCGGCTGTGGCAATTTAGCTTCCTAAGAAGGAATGCATTTCCTTCAGTGATCTGGGAAACGGGAGGTTGCTCAGTGACTCCAGATCCTTGGGATTGGCCTCCAGCCCACTGATCGACACCATATGACCCAAATAGGCGACCTTGGACATGCCCCAAAAACTCATCACAGCACTGATCGACAGGTTCCAGCGATCGCATGTCTCCAACAACCGTTCGACCTTCTCGCACAGATCGCTCCATGACGAAGCAGGGATCAGAATGTCGTCGATATACGATCGCCTCCCCAGAGCGGACGGTCTCCTTTCCCGATCGGGTTCACCCTCTGTAAATACATCTTGGTTTTCGGTGGGGTCCCGATCGGTACTGATCTTGAAGTGTCCATACAATGCGTTGTCGATCAGCCTCTGGTAGATCTGTGGCGCGTTCTTCAAACCGAACGGCATACGGTTCCACTCGAACAGACCGAACGTCGTAACAAATGCGGAGATCTAGCGAGCCCGATCGGTCATCGGAACCACCCAAAATCGACTTGCCATATCCAGTGAGCAATACCATAGGGTCTTGTCGAGATCTTCTAGCAAATCGCTGACCAGCGGCATCGGGTACACCATAAGCTTGGTCAGCCGATTTACCAACCGATAATCGATACACAACCTAATGTCAACGCCGTTCTTCTTGATCACAATCACGATCGGTGAGGCCCACGGCGAGGTCGACGACTTAATGATCTTGGTAGCTAACAGTCCTTTAATAATATCGGACAATTTTCCGCGGTACTGTGGCGCCACACGTCGTCATCGCTGGGCGATCGGGTTGGCATCACCAACATCGATGTCACAGATTGATCCGCGAGCAGCAGGGGGTAAGGCATTGCCTTTCCCGATCAGCAGATGTTTCTTCTTCCAGATGATATTCTTAAGATGATCGATCTAGTCGGGACTGTTGACATCCCGATCACCCACTTGCAGATCGTCCAAGGTGAATTCGGGCGGGTCATCAGACACCTCAGGGAGGACTGCCATTTGGATCTCCAGCTCCTGAATATATTGATCCCCACCCCCATGGATACAAACTTGGTCGTCTTCGGGGCAATGTCACCCAAACCGTCCTGATCGGTTGAGCTTTGCTGTTCCCAAACGGCGGGCTGCCTTTCAGCGACATCGATCTACTTAGGTGCGCCCTCGTGGTCCGCCCCAGCAATGCCATGTTTCCCTTTTTCTATTCCAGGCTCCGCTGTCGCCTGTTCTTGTGTCGCAACCACTTTGACGAACATTGGCTCATGTGCTTGATGGTCCACCGTGTCCGGCTACTGCGGTGCCTTTCTTCGAATTAACATCTTCTTTGGGGTTACATAGATGGGTCGTTCCACCATTGGTGAGGTATCTTCTTCCACCGATCCATCATCGCTGATCATATCGGTGGTCGCTTGGTATGCCAAGTTCTTCCACTCAACATACCGCCTCGATCCGATCGAGACGAACCCCAACTTTCTTCGCACTTTCCCTTCTGCCAGCCACATGCCAACAATATTATTGTTGTCGAGCGTAAGCGGCTTGTAACCGATATTAGTGACTCGAACATAATCGTATCGGCCGGCGCTCTTCGCAAAGATCGGCACCCAACGATCGCCCCTGGTCACCCATAACTTCCTTGATCGAAAACCTTTGTCGACCGGGGTATCAGCGGATTGGCCGACTGGAATGGTGACATCTTGGTCCCACCTGACCAGATCGATGTGCGATCCATATAGGGGCCGCCGACCAGCTAACTGGAACTGGACCTCATCCGGGAGTGTAAGCATTCAATGATACAGATTAAGGCGAATACCTGCCGGCACCATGAAATCCATGCCTAACAGGGCATCCTGACCGGCCAGCTTGCCAACCCAAGCGCTGAAGAAGTAGACCAACGAACCCGATAGGGTGATCTCCACGCGCGTCCTTCCTTCGGTCATGTAAGAACTTTCACCTATTCCGACGCATTCTTGTCTCTGAGTGTCGTCTATACGACGTCCGACCTTACGAGCAAAGGCGGAGTCGATAATCGAGACTTCGGCCCCAGAGTCGAATAACATCGTCGCCTTCTGATTGTTAATCTTACCACAGGTTTTCGCCTGCTTGAACCATTTGTCGGGCGCATGATACTTCCAGTATCCGCGAGACTCCCCAGGCAGCAGATCCAACTGCATGACCACCTTCGATCGGGAATATTCATCGGTCGTGAGATTGTAGACCGGATGATCCCGATCGACGCAATTGAGAATAGAACATGTATTGTCGGTTTTATTCTCCTTGCCGACATATGCATAGATGCCAAACGTAGACCGCTCGGCTCGATCCAGATTCCAACCTGGCGAGCGTTCTAGTTTAACATCTTTTCCACGTCCGGTGGAAGCATTCCCGCGTGCTTGTTCGGCACATACCATTTGCGCATCAGATTGAAAAATTCTTCCATCTTGCACTGGCCGGCCTCGTGTATCTCTCCACATGACTTGCACACGAAGAGGCAGTGCTCGGTGGGGTGGCCGCGTCTTTCGCACTTCTTGCATATCAGCTTCTTCCAGCAGTCCCCACCATCGTACTTGCTTGACACGCAGTGAGAACACTTCTTGCGAGGTCGGTCCGAGTCGGACTTGTTCCCACTCCTGCCCTTCCGATCTGCCTGGTCAGGCGTCGATCTGGTTCTTGGGGCAGGTTCCGTGACGAAGATGTGACGATATTAGTCCTAGTCTGACTCCCGACTGGACTGGCCGCTACTTTCTTCTTCCGATCCAGTGCTGTCTTCAGTCTCGATCACCTTAACAACACGGGCCGATCTGGTCAGGGGCTTCTTCACCGGATCGGTCAGGGTCTTAGTTCTGTAGAGACCCGATCCAACGGCGCCCTTCGCCCTCATGCTGCGTGAGTGTTGCAACGTCCGCAACGTCTGCTCCGCTTCACCCACATCTTTGAGGCGCAGCAGAGTGAGCTGATCTGCCAGCTCTTGGTCATCAAGGGTACTGATATAGTGACCCACGTGCTCCAAAGCGGCACCTGTCGGCGGGTTGCTTTCCTTGATCACTATCCCGGCGCTAATTGCAGCCACGTTTAAACGGTGCAAGTACTCAATCGGCGTCTCGTCGCCCCGCTTCTGCATATGATGGTATTTGCGGGAGCTAGAGAATCCGGAGTTGCAGTACTGCCCCTCAAATTCTGAACATAGCAGATCCCAGTCAGATCGGACATCCCGACTCAACTGTTGGATCCAGTTCGCATCCGGTCCTTTCAGCAGATCTCTGAAGGTCAAACACCGTTCCTTTTTTGGTGTCTGATCCCGCAAGAAAGCAGATTTGACCCGACCAAACCACGATCTGGCTTGCTCCTCGTCGGCGTCCTTGCCAGTGAAATCCTTGAGATCAGTGGTCGCAGCCATGCGAATGCGTGGGATTGCAGTAGATACAAATTCAAAGGCGGTCGTAGAGGCTAGGTTAGCCCTGTGCGTTCTGCCCGCACCTGCACCGTCTGACCCATAGTGGTCATCCGGATCGCCGATCGACTCCATGTAGAAATCGCTCTTTTTGCTTGATCGGCGCGGTGGGGCTGGCTGCGGCTTGCGTCTTTCTCTGCCAACTGGTCTGTCACCTCAGGTAACCGTATCCGTTGATGCCACTGACTCCATATCAACATCCCGGCAAGTATTGACATTTTGCCGGGCAGATCGGTTCTGGGCATGCGGGTGCGGAGGCGATCGGTATCGGTCTCCCATGAAACGCTCCATCATTGCCTCAAACATGGCTTGGACGTTAGCTTGGGTCATGGGCAGCGTGTTGGCATCCTCCTTTGGAGGTACTGAAACCTGTGGGGGCTCCTGGGGCCCCGACCGGCATGCAGCCCCATGCTGCCGCGCGTCCTTTTTATTCTCCCATGGGGGTATGATCCACCCCCCTGGTCATCCGCTCAACACCGACCTCCAACTCCGATGAGCTATTAGAGGAAGGTGGAGACTGATACAGAGATTTATCATCGGAACACACATCATCGTGTGATTCCTTGGTCTCAGTGGCCTTCAATGCCACGGTGGGAGTTGGGCGGCTAACCGCCCCCCCCCACCAACGGTACCAAATGATCATGGAGGGTCGAGATCGACAACTCCAGCTTCCAAGTGTCCAGATCAATCAGCTTATGTACGTTGTCGAGGTTTTGCACTTTTATGCCGACCTCAGCCAACATCGCCAGCAGGTTCTTCACCAATAGAAACGGCAGATCGCTTTGGATCGGCTCGGTGGTGGGTCCGAGAAGGCGATCGTGGATATGGGGGTTTAAGATTTGCATTACCTGGTCTTCACGAATAAATCGCTTTAACTAGTGGATGTAATACATCTTGGTCAGGTCTTCTTCCTTGATAACCCCATCCCCGACCTGCGACTTTTCTTCCAAGTCATCTTCATCGGTGGCATTCCAGCCTTTGCTTGGGGACCTTGGGAAAGTGGATCTGATCGTTCCGATCAGCCTCCAAATCGTTTTCATCTTTAGTTTTTACATCAAATCGTTCATTCAAATGCATAGAATCAGGACAAAAGTCCTGATCCTTTCCGTAACTATAGCAAGACTTGCTAAAGTCCCGATCAGCTCCGGTGGGAGACTTATGGGGAGGTAAAAACTTATTAATCCCGATATGGTCGTCCACCCGGCCAGATCGGACATCGCCATCCTTATCGACAACGAGAACATAAGGCGATAGCCGTTCCTTATGTCCTCTCCAGAACGATTCCACATTTAATTCGTTATAATCAATTCTTGACGAGATATCATCTCGGTGATATCCGCGATCACCAAGTGATCCGGGCACGCGCACCATTGTGGTGGAGTCAAGTTCAAAATCGAACACCGTAGTGTCGAGAACCTGACCACCATCTTGCCCAGCCTTCCTACTGACGGGGGGGGGGGTACCCCGCGAACCTTCGCTACGATCCGATCTGATCGTACGCTGCTAGCAGACGACCGATCATCAGCATAGTACGCCTGGACCGATTTTTGCGTCTCCATCTCACCTTTTGTACCCGATAGAATGGTCTGGTTGCACACTTGGTGGATCGTCGCTGTGAATTGATTTGGGTCTAAAATGCGAGACCGTGCTCGGTAGTGTACCCTGGGCGGAACTCTTCACCCTGAGTACGGGCAGACCAATTATACTTAGAGTAAGTGTACTCCAAAGGGAAGATCGCTTAACCGATCGTAGAGTCTAACCAATGTATGAAGAAAAGTCCAATATTCCAACATGGAGACCCAACGAGAACATAACAAACTCCACGAACGACATCTCCACTTAACAATCCAAAAACGTGTTTACACGTTCCAAGCGTGTGTAACTTGGGCTTGCGAGGACGACCAATGCGTACTCCCGTCGAGGGACTTCCGGCGGGTCAAGTGCGTCTGTAACGCGTCCCGGCCGGGTATAATGAGCTAGAGGGGATTACTCGACCCTCTGCTCCCAAACACTCCGCGGCGTGCGGAGGCGACTGATGTACTGTGCTAAGATGCGAACGAATTCCTTGTTGAGGTGTTAACGACCAAGAAAGACGCAAAAACCAAAGACTCTTAGAAGGAAAAACCAAAACTTACTAATCCTATCTCCCTACTGTCCCCAATATATACAAACATGAAATATGTAAAGTACACGCAATATCATGTGACCTACCAAAATCTGCGTTCTTGACACTTCTTGCACATGATAGGCTTAAAATCCTCCTTGTTTTCCACCAATCCGATCGCTGATAAGCTGATCGGCGTGCCGCTGACACAAAGTGACTAAAATTCTTGAATCTACTTCACCACAATTACATGAACTAGGCATGGTGACTCCGTCCACTATTCATCAACTATTCTATTATAATATCTCTCAGCTGTTGCACTAGATATGCCAGGAGATCTACATTTATGTTTTCCGTCCAGCAATATTCACATTCTGATTCGGCAATAGCAATTTGCAGTATATTTCTGGTTCCCTGCTCCTTGAAACCTGCTCAAATCATATGGTAGACCTCGGCACTGTCGAACACCCTAATAGACAGCTTCCAATCCTTAGCCGAGGGAGTTAGGAAGACGGGTTGTTGATTTCGCATTGGATATTCTATTCCAAAATTTCTATTATGAAATTGACCTTGCGCCCTGGGTTTTCTCTCCGACGTGCGTTTCAGAGACGCCAACCTCATCCGGGTGCCAAGACTCATTGATTTATTGAAGCCAAAATTGTTTACATCCAGGAACCCCGCGTGAACTCTCGAGTTTGTCAACTCTACCACATACTTTTGGAACATTTCATTTGGCTCCTTCGGCTACGATACTTGCCTGCTTCTCTTCTTCGAGGATCTCATCGATTGAAACGTCATGCCCCTTGGGATAATAACCTGTTAAAATGTTTCCTTGTCCATTTTGCGTAGATATGAAGACAATTGAGTCGTAGATGTAGATTTAAACCTTGAATATACTGATTTTTTTAATTTGGCTTCTGTGGTGATGTGTACCGTAAAATTAGTGTACTATTGTGGGTGTGACTGTGGGTACAACTGTGGGTACAACTGTGGGTATAACTGTGTGCACAACTGTAGGTACGTGGACGGGCCATCGGATTAGAAGCATCACTGTAAAGAGGGTTATATTCTGGTTACATTTAGTTATGTTGTGTACGTAAGTACACTACGGTTGGGGTCAGTATTGATCGGTGCGAAAAGTTTGGACTTATTGGTTATTTTAACCAATCAGGGCAGGAGCCTTTGGTGGACCAGCCACGTGTTAGTACACAGGTGGTGTACACTACATTTTGGCTAGGTACGAATTTAGTAAGTTCTACTTAGTATTACATATAGTTTACATTAGTTTAAATTAATTTAGGCTAATTACATATTAACTATACATTCAGTTTACATTTCACTCAAAAGACTGCAGGACGCACGACCTCGACCGGTCGCGCGCGCAGTGAGTGTTGTAGTGTAAGGGAAGTTCTTCCCTTAGCTACCACCTTATTAAGGGAGCCTTGTGTTAAGGCGTTAGCTCACGCTAACTTGTAAACCAAAGTGGAATCTTGGCCCCGAGTAAGAGAGTGCTATCTTACTAAGCCCTTTATAAAGGGCGTATCGGCTAAGTAGCGGCACATCGCCGCTTTAGGAAAGTCTTCCTCTGTGCGCTAGCCGCACCGTGCGTGTACACACCGGCTACATCTGGTAGCACTTGTAGTCAATCCAACATATGTGTTGGTAGGCTACGGCATCCTCTGCGAAGTATGAATCAGGACGATTTGGAAAGGTTAACTCTCGTCCAGCAGGAAGCCTTTAACAGGCTGTTATCCTTACTGGGTGACGAAGGCATGCAGCTCCTAGAGGAGCAGGGTTTTGAGGCCGTAAAGGCAAGGGTCAATACCCTCATCGCCCATGAGGCGAGTGTCGTTCCACAGGGGTGCGTCCCCCATTGTCCTTTAAGATAAAGGAATTCACCGGTGAAAAAGGTGATAACCTTTATGTGTGGCTTCGAGAGGTCGCAAACGGCCTTCTCCACAGCGAATGTGATCGCTGATCACTTGCAAGTGGGACTTGCACTGACCCATCTTACGGGTAAAGCCCGTGAATGGGCTTTTGCATGCTCGGATTCGGTCATGGACGTGTTCCCGACCTAGGAAGTCCTTAAGCAAAAGCTTGTGGACATGTATGCAACGACTGATCTGGTTTTCTAGAATAAGCTGGCGTTCTGAGGTGCCGTCAGGGCACTAAGGACTTGGAAACATATATACAAGAACTTAAGACCCTGTTGGCAGGGATGTACGCGAAAGCGTACTCGGACGATGTGTCCATTGCCGTGTTTATGGGAGGCTTGAGAGAAGGGCCAGCACGTTCGTAGCTATTACGAAGCCGACCCCAATCCCTGGGGGAGGAGTTTAAGATGGCGTACAAAGCCGAGAGGAACTTTCGTTCCTCTAAGGTGGGTCCCGAACCCATGGACCTGAGTCAGGTCGAAGCGGAGGAGAAACCTTCCGCTAAGAGTCTTGATGGCTCTGTCTCGCTGAGTTATGAAGTGGAGCTTCATGCAATGTTGCAGCGGCAGGGGTCGCTGAGATGCTTCTTGTGTTGAAGCGCGGATCATCAGCGGAACAGATGTCCGGGGAACCCCCAACGAGATATTCGCTTTAAGGGGCCGAGGGTAGGTAAGAAGCCCTCGCCCAAGCCGTCGGGAAACGACGGCTCCCAGTAGGTGCGGGGCGCCCTACTGGGGGATCCCCAGTGCTGTTAAGCCCCAGGGTAGGGGACGACAGCACAAAGCCCCGAGGGAAACGGTCCTTTCTAGCACCGAGTTGGTGTACCATCCAGGTTTGCTGGTTGTCCTTGCGGACGTGAAAGGCTTTGATAAGCCTTGGAGAGTCTTGACAGACTCTGGAGCGTCTGACAATTATGTCAGACGGGCTTATGTGGAGAAGAGTCGGCTGTATGCTGAGGACCTAGAGGCACGTTCTCGTGACGTTGTCACGGCCCGTCTAGCGACGGGCGTATAGGTTTCTGTACCCAAGGTTTCGATTGACCTTAAGCTGAAGTTTGCAAACTTCGATAGCTCAGAACGTTGCCTAGTCCTGTATTTGGACTCGAGGTATGACCTCATTCTGGGCATGAAATGGCTGGAACGCCACGAGCCATGAATAGACTGGAAGTCTAAGTCCATTGGATCAACGCAATCGCGGTCGGGTGAAGCATTGGGGAATCATGAACTCACCTTTTCCCGATCGCAAAAGCAATTCTGGCGAGAGATGCCAGGGATTGGGATGTCCGAGATGATCAGTACCAATGAGGTAAAGGAAGTGTTCCTTGACGAGGGGGATTCGGAGGTTAATCCCCACGCCGAGATAGGCGAGACTGGTGAGTCGCCAGTGATAGAGGTGGATTCCTCTGAGGTTAAACGCGAGGCGCTTAGAGAAGAGACCCGAAGTTCGTCTCTTCTACAGGTCGGAACTGATTCCGACCACGCCGTGTTCGGCGAACAAGTTGCTACTTCAGTGGTAGGGGTAGAGACCCCTGTGGTTAAGCGCGAGGCGCTTCCAAGCGTAGAGACCCGTAGTTCGTCTCTTTCGCACGTCGGAAATGATTCCGATCACACCGTTGTAGGTGATACTGGCGAGTCACCGGTGGTAGAGGTAGAGACCTCTGTGGATAGGCGCGAAGCGCTTCGAATACATGGGGCAATTGAATCCCCCCATCTGGGTCTCGGGATGAGTCCCGAGGCCAGTAGTCAGCAGTCCTATCGGATGCTGAATAGCGTGACAGGTGTTGTCACAGAAGGCGTAATCCTGGAACAGTTGCCTGGGGTAGGCGAACTGTTGTCGTTGGAGGAGATGTCCTTCAAAGAGTTTGAAACTGGTTTGAAAGCAGATGAAATCTACAAGGTCGTCGTGTTGCGTCCGGAAGAGGAGTTGAACTCCTCATCCACGATGGACGAGTCAGTTTTGGGTGAAACAAAACAGTCATTGAATGCCCGAAGCGGTCTCAAGATCCTCGCTGATCCTGAGGACCCTTACCATTCCTTACTTAAGGAATTCGGAGATGTCATTAGTGACAACCCGCCGATGGGGTTACCACCGGATCGGGGAGTCCAACATGAAATTGATTTGGTTCCTGGAACCAAATACTGCGTTACTAGGCAGTGGCCTCCCCCCAGGAACAATGCGACGTCATCGACGCATTCTTCAAGGGGAAAGAAGAGTCAGGGATGGTACGGGAGAGAAAGTCTCCCCACTCATCTCCCACTTTTTGTGTTCGTAAACCGAACGGAAAGTGGCGCATTGTGCATGCGTAGAACAAGCTGAATGCAGCTACTGTACCCATGCAGACTCCGATTCCTCGAAAGGACGAGAATAATATGGCGGGCTGTACTGTTTACAGCGCCTTAGATCTGGTGGACGGGTATTATCAGGTGATGATGCGAGCATCCAATATTCCGCTTACAGCGGTCAGAACGCCTAGTGGCATGCTGTGGGAGTGGCTTGTTATGCCACAAGGGCTTTCGAATGCACCAGCGACTTTTAATCGCTTGGTGACTTAACTCTTCCGCCCTCATAGAAAGTACGCTAAGACGTACTTCGACGATATATTCGTTCATAGTCGTGCGGAAGGCAACTCGTATGATGTTCAGACGCACATAATACACCTTCAGATGTGCTCGAATGTATGCGAGAGCATAAACTCTATTCAAACGCATCAAAATGTATTTTTGGTGCTGAGGAAATTCCTTTCCTCGGATGCTTCATCGGTAAGGATGGAGTGCGGGTGGATCCCGCGAAGGTGAAAGCCATTGTGGAGTGTCCTTCGCCTGTAAATCTCAGGGATTTACGGAAGTGGCTTGGATTAGCCAATTATCTCCACAAGTACAGCGAGAGCTACGCTGAAATGGCGAAGCCATTAACCGACCTTCTTAAGAAGGATGTTGATTGGTGTTGGGAAACCGAACACCAAAACGCTTTTAAAGCGGTTAAGGGTAGCTTGCTAAAAGCTCCCGTTTTTGCTCTCCCAGATTCTGGTAAACCATTTAGTGTCGTCTTCGACGCCTCCGATTTCGCAATCGGATGTGCTTTGTTACAAGCAGATGATTCAGGAAGGGAACCCGTAATTGCGTTTGAGTCGAGGCAGCTTAAAGCTGCAGAACGGAATTATCGTGTTCATGATAAGGGGATACTTGCTATGAAGTATGCCCTTGTCAAATTTAGGGTTCACCTAATCGGCTCAAAGCCGTTCGTGGTTTATACTGACCACGCGTCCTTACGGACAGCGACAAAGTAGCCTCATCTCTCCCAACAGATGGCCCGTTGGCTATCCTTCTTTGCGGAGTACAATTTTGAGGTAAAGAACAAACCGGAAAAACAGAATGTACTTGCAGAAGCGTTGTCGCGTCGTCCCGATTACGAGCTCGCTCACGCGACATTCGTCACCTCGTCTGTGGTGGATCTGATACGCCAGGCGTATGAAAAAAGAACCACAGTGTACGGCGCTTATCAGCGCGTTGGGTGGAAAGGGACTTGGATCGTCTGAGCCAACCCTGTCAAGTCGAGCTAAAGATTTTTTACACCGTTACAGGTACTGTGACGGTTTGCTATATTATAGCACGAGCGCGGAGGACACTCCGCGGGTGTGTGGTGAAGTGGAAGCTATATTTACAGTATATAAAAGATGGACTATGGTAGTTATCAATGCTTGGTATATTTTATCTCGCCAAACTTTACATACTAGCACGATGACGTTTGTTACGCTGGTGATTCCTTCAAACACTGAATATTAGTGCCATTTTTTTTAGATTGTGTCATGCCTTCAATAGGTGAACAATACGAACACTTAGTGTAACACGGTGTTAGTAGTGCGAAGCTTCTGTCTTCTAGCAAGATGCTTCAATTCATTACTAGTGCCAAGTGATGCTTCCCACATTTTACAGTGTTTCGACACAGTTGCGTTAGCTCTAGCATCATGACAGTGACGCTAAACTCTAAGTTGAGCGTCTTCAGCTTCATAACTGTCTAATTCGAGGTCCAACAACTAGGTGCACTAAGGCACATCAAATAACCAAGTTACCAGACTGTGAAGACGAACTGTCAGCATTGCATAAGGGAGT
>CM047582.1:28195460-28256944 GCA_026184515.1 Peronosclerospora sorghi | reverse complement strand
AGGCGCAACTTACCAACGCAACGGCGGATTCGTTCGTGGCAGCAAAGCCAACGAAACTCATGCGCCCTTGGTCTCATACTCAACAACAAAGCGGCGCTAGGGCACATGATATAACAAGACAAACAGATTGTGAAGACGAACTGTCAGCAGTTCATAAGGGAGTCAAGATATAGGCGCAACTTACTAGTACAACGTCGGGTCCGTTCATGGCGGTGAAGCCAACGAAAAGTAATGCGCCCTCGGATGCTCCAGTTGATCGGCTTGGGTATTCTCGATAGTTTTCAAGTGGTTAAATATTTTATTTTGGAAAAGATATTTTCAGCCAATCAGAGGCGACCTGTGACGGCCACCTCGCGACGGCCACCTCGTGGCTAATTGATTTATGATTGGAATGAATGTGGAGATATAAATTAAATTTTGACCAACCAGAAGCGACGTGCGACGGCCATCTCACGGCTAATTTGTTTGTGATTGGTATGAATGTGAAAGAATAAGTGGAATTTTTGACCAATCAGGAGTGACATGCGACGGCCGCCTCGCGACGGCCACCTCGCTCAATCAGATTACAGTGGGTTTCTGAAGTAACTGTCAAAGATGATCAATCAGGTTACAGAGGGTTTTCGAAGTAACTGTCAAAGATGATCAATCAGGTTACAGAGGGAATCAGTGGTAGCTCTTAAGGATGATCAATCAGGTTACAGAGGGCCTCAGCGGTAACTGCCACGTATTGAAGTCAGCGCTGAAGTAACCAAAAAGTAGTGAGTGAAAAAAGTGATTGACGTTGATGTAGGAGGTGGTAATACTTAATAGAACGAAATTTCCCTTGAAGTGCGAAGATCTCTGGCGTTCTTTTAAAAACCTTCTTTTTGATTCCATACAAAAACCAAGTGTATACAAGGAAGTCGGTGAGCGCACGCACTAGTAAGTGGAGCAGCAGCCGTTTGAAGTGCGCTAGTGTTGGGGGCAGCCCGGAACAGCCTTTGGAAGTGTACCCCAAGGGTGTTTGACTGATTTGTTGCTTCGGACGGAAGTATTAAGTACCCGGGAAGTAAAACAAGGAGGACTAGCGTATTACCTCTTTGTGTTGTTAATTAAGTGGATTTATAATAATTTTCAACCCCTTAACGACAACTGGTGCCGCGACCCGGGACTAACGTCGACTTCAAATTCAATCTTATACAATGGCATTAGTACCGCAAGAAGATGGTCCAGATCTCTATTTTACACTAGAATACTCCGATGATGCTACTCACAGGACTTACACATTTTCTGAAGCGTGTGCAAAGGTAACGCAGTATCAACAACAGGTGCTCAGATTACCGGGTGATTCGATCTGTTGGTTGTCATTATTTGAGATACATAAGATGAAGCGGGCTGCACCCAACTTTAGGGTGCGGGAAGATCTCACTACATTTGGAAATCTACAAGCATATGTGCTGGCACTGGAGGATTTGTTCCCAAATTTAGGGTATGAGGTTATAAGACGGGATGAGTTTTAGAATGCGTGTGATTACGATATGGTACGGACCGCAGAAGATATTGGACTGATGATTTCTTCACTATTAGCAGAAAATCAGCGGGAAACATCATTAATGGTATATCGAGAAGAAACTGACAGTATCATTCCCACTTTTACTATATAATAGAAGACACCGTACATACACCAGTAAGGGAGTCTAAACCACCGGGTATGTTGGAGCTCATTGACAGAAATGAGCTTGAAGAAGTACCACAGTTGCGGCCCAGAAAAATTACCAAAACTAAAAAGAAGTTGGATTTCTCATCTGATGACGATGAAATCATGTCCACACCAAAACTAGCTGGGATCAAGAAAGGTCAGGAGTGGAAGCACCTAGCCAGTGTCCAGGGATGGCTGCACCTAAAAAAGATCCAGTGGTGGCCAATTTGGTGAAGATGATGCAAGATGGGT
The DNA here is from genome assembly GCA_026184515.1 of Peronosclerospora sorghi. Lineage (NCBI taxonomy): Eukaryota > Oomycota > Peronosporomycetes > Peronosporales > Peronosporaceae > Peronosclerospora > Peronosclerospora sorghi. Next base: position 28,255,014 of record CM047582.1, on the reverse strand, counting down.
ATTTGAGTTTGGAAGAATTAGCTATAATCAATGCGAACTTGTCAGCTAGTCGAGCACCCAATACAATGAGAGGAGCACCTAGTACATCGTATCATACACCAGCTACACATTCCCGGACACATCATAATACTTCAGGGTATGGTATGCCTGGTGGAAGTGCAAACGCATGGGCACCTTCACCTCAACCAGTTACAGCCATCATTCAGAAAACTTAGATAAAATCTTTTGATGGTAATAGGCAGGATGCTGGAAGTGCACGGGCTTGGGTCGCTCGATTCTCACACGTAGCCAATATATCACATTGGAATGATAGTCAACGTCTGGGAATGTTTGTGTCAGTTTGACAAGCACAGCGTCATGGTGGTATGAGCAACTAGCTGATTCGGTGAAGTATGTCTGGGGTAAGTTGATCGCGCTTTTTCAGAAGAGATTTTGTGTGGACAAAGTGTCGCCTCGAGTTGTGTATTCAAGATTGATGCAGAAACATTTTGAGCTGGCTACCGATTAAACGCAGCAGCGTTACGAGCAGGAATGGACTTTAGAAATGCGTTCAATGCTTCACTATTGGAAGAACACATTCAACAATTCCTTGATACCATTCATGATCGCATCATACAGATGCAGTATCAACATATCACTTTCTCAAATATTAAAGAGCTAGTAAGATTATTGATTAAACATGAAGCGCGGTTTATGAGGCCTGGAAAAGAGTTAGCTACACGTAAGAATGATGATGCTATGTATGAAGACCCGCAACCTAGCGTGAATACGATGGGCGGGGAAGTACATGCAGTACAGCGGGTGCGACCGACGTATGAGGACAAGAGTGCGCGAACGCCAACAAACCCTAATACTGACCATGTTGTGATATTTGAACACTGTAACCTACGGGGGCATGATAAAATTCACTGCTGGAAACTGGTGAGGTGTTAGCATTGTGAGAAATTTGGTCATGAGGCGAAGTATTGTCGGAAGTTCATTGAAGAGATGACCGATATACGTACTAAATTGAAGTCAGGAGAGTTGACCAAAGCTCAGGTGGCGGAGCTCTTAAACGCCTATCCCCACAGTGCATTGCAACCACTGTCGAGAGAAAGGGGGGGCATTGTCAAGTGAAAGTGAAGCGACACCGCTGTCACCCTGCATAAAGAAGAAAAACAAGCAAAATACTACATGTTGTATGTATGGGTCACTCAATTGGACGAGGATCAAGAAAATAAGAAAATTCAAGAAAAATTGACAAAACAAGCTACCTCCAGTGAGGGTAAGAAACAAGCTGAACTGACGATAAGTGGTGAAGTAACAGAGATTTCAGCATGTGTCACACTGGTGGATAAAATTTGGGAGAAGGAGTATGGAGAAGACAACTAATGGAGCGCCTCAACCCAAGGAAATGTTAATGTTGGACAAGGGGCGGACATAATTGGTGATTCATACTCTGTGGAAGATAATGCTATTGAATCTAAAGGAAGGCGGAACCCAGCAGAAGAGGATACAGCTGAGGTGAAGATGTAGAAGCCTCACAAAATAAAAAGTAAAAGGATAATAATATCAAGACATTCAAGAAAAAAAGATAAAAAGTGTGACAAGACCCTGACGATGTATTACATCCCTATCACGAACCCATGTTGTTTGTGATGAGTAGAATGCGGACCGGAGTTGTTTGCATTAGGTGGAATAACAAAAGAAAAGCAGAATACAAAAACAAGATACATGTTTAGCCAAGAACTGGAAGTTTGTTGGAACATGTGGATAAGTCACGTTGCCATTTATTTTTTTGACGAAATATGGTTAACTATGACGAGGGTAATATGAAGAGTGAGCCTATGAGTGCTCCTTGAATTAGAATTAAGATGTGAAATTTGTGTAGAATGAGATCGTACGAAGAGAAACCTGTCAGGGTGTGGTGGAGTCAAGTTCGAAATCGAAAACATTAGCATCGATAACCTGACTACCACCATCGCGTCCAGCCTTCCAACTTTCGGAGGGGGTACTCCGCGGACCACCACTCGAGATCTGGTCCGATCGTCCGCTGCAAGCAGACGACCGGTCGTCATCAGAACCCACTTGGTCATATTGTTTAGTGTCCATCTCACCTTGTGTACCCGATGGAATGGGCTAGTTACACACTCGGTGGATCGGGATCGCCGATTGGATCGAAGCGGTCTTGAATATAGAAGGCCGATCTGGGTAGGTATCTCTGGGGCGGAACTCTTCACCCCAGACACAAACAGACCAAAAACACTTCCAAGAGATAACTTCCAATAGGTCGATCGCCCAAACGATCAAGACCTGACCAATACGAAATAATAGAGGGTTGACCAATCAACCGGTCTAGCCCCTGACCAATATGAGAGAAGACCAAAACCGGTCTAAACTCCAACCAATGTTACAATGAGACAATATGTCCACGTGAAGACCCAATATGCTCGTGAAACTCCACAAACGATATCTCCACGCCAAGACCAATCCAGTGAATAGCACGTTCCAAACGTACTTGAGTTGAGGTGTTGAGATCGCCAAATCGTACTCCCGTCGAGGGACTTCCGGTGGGCCAAAGTGCGCATGCGGCGCGTCCAGACCGGGTATAAAGGGCGAGAGGGGATAATTCGACCCTCTTCCCCCAAACACTCCGCGGCGGGCGGAGGCGACTAGTGTACGAAAAGGGAAGAACGGCGACCCCTAGCTGTGGTGTGAACCAAGACCAGAAGAGGTTTCAGCCACTTATCCGAAAACTAAAAGATTTTTTTTACTTAAAGGTATAACCTCTGTCCTAAAAGGTAAAACCACAACTAAAATACTACTACCCTATAGTCCCTAAATGTACCCCCACAAAAATATGTAAAATACCCAAAGTCGGGTGACTCACCAAAACTTGCGTTCTTGACACTTCTTGAGTCTGATAGGCTGAAAAGCCCCCCTTGTTTAAACCAATCCGAAATTAGACCAAATGCCTTGACAAAACTTGACCAGAAGTGTGCCAAATTTTTGGCACGCTTCTCCACAGCCGCCCCTGAGTCAGACCGTGTCGCACAACGATAACGGTCTGACCTCGTCCATCAAATTCAGTTGAACCTTGGTCATTCAGACTTTTCCGACATGGAGCAACCATCTTCTTCATCCGTTCCAGGTACTTGCACTTCTGGACTTGACCTTCTTGTATTTTCTTAACGACCGTTCTTGTAGGCACCTCGCATACCACGTCATTGCATGTCACTTCGCCCGTCCGGTCGGTCTGGTCTGTCAGCCCCCATCGTTCTACTGCACCTCAGACATCGGCAGGGAATCAGACCGGGACCGACGCGCAGTTGCAAGACGCACTTGAAGAGATCGCACGTCTCCAGGAGCAGATTGCTCAACAGACGACACAACGTAAGCATGCATGTCCGGTCTTCACCTTGGACCTGTTCTAACCTTCGTTTGTCTTCAGCCCGTATACCTCCAGCCCGTATACCTCCTGGCATCAGCAAGGCGATCAATGCCCTGCATGCCGCCTATCGGCAGTCGAACACGCATGACCTCCAGCTGCGTCAGATTTTGACCGGACTAATAAACGCGCGCAATAGGTTGACCCACTTGGTGGCTCATCATCTTCATCTTCGGGAGCAGCTTGTGCTGGTTCAACAGCAGCAAGCAGAAGACCTTCTTGACCAGACCACGTTGAGCATTCAAAGCGACGACCTCGAGAGGAGTCTCACTGAGCTCCGAATTTCGATTCAAGACCAGACCGAGGAGGTCCGGTCTTGTGAACGCAAGTCGAACGATTGGACGCAGGCAGCGAACGGTCGTCGGGCGGTATTAAAAGAATGTCATCTGCGCTTGGTGGACCTGTTGCGTCCTCGTCGGCATCCGGTTGCTGCCTCCAATGTAGACCGGTCGGCGTCGGCCGCCTTGGTGGACCTATACCGGGACCGAGACCAAGGCCGTTCATTGGCCGAAATTCCCCAGCCCAAAATTCGTCAAAAGTCTAAGAAGCGCGCGGACGCGCCGAGTCCCTCGAGGGCGCGGGGCACAGCGCTCGACCCTGAACTCGAAAGGAAGCGTGCGGTGCCTCGTAAGCGAGCCAAGATACAGGCGCCCCTCGTGGGCCCAAGCTTGGACGAGGATGACGACAGTAACATCTCCAAAAATCAAGCGCCCTCGACCGCCGATGCTGACCGTGCCAAGTATTCAGAGGTCTCGTCCTGGGGTGACTCCGGCGAAGACTCCGGTGATTCGGAGTTTGCTGTCCCCATCCCAACCAAGTCGCGAACAAGTCCACATGAAAGTTTTGTTCAAGTTGCATCGACTTCGGAGCAGACCAAGAAGACCGGTCCGCATGGTGGGGTTCCACCACCTCATGCGTCGACAAAGTCAACACCTACGGTCTTGCCTGGGACGTCCAAGCTCCACAAAGATGCTTTGTTGGCCAACGTGGCAATCGACAGTTCTTCCCTTCCGCCACGAACGCGTGAGGATACTTTGCCGTGGTCGCCAGGGCAGATCGGTTGTTTACGCCGGTCCACCCTGACCAAGCAGCTCCTGGCCCGGTCTTGGGTGCATTACACCGGTCTTGGACCTCAAGGATGCTTTGGCCCAACTAGACCAACAAGAACCTTGGCGTAACCAGTACCAGGACCAAGTTGAAAGCATCTGTCGTTGACCGTCGGCCGTCTGTGGGGTGATGGCGAGTGAGGTCGTAAGTAGTCGACCAGATAACATTTAATATATATCATCGTTCTTTTTCACATGTTCGGTCATCAAATCACTTGAGCTAATTCCACCACTTTCTCCAGAGTTGCACTAGACACGTTATCACCAACCGTTCCACTTACATCTCGAAAAAACAATCCACGTTTGTCACTCCACTATTCCAATTCGTCACATATTCACAAGACACAAGACACAAGACCTTCCACCTCTTCACATCGGTCGGGAATACCGATGCTACTGCATGTCTTGGTCTTGGTCTTCATGGGTCTGCATCACTGCGAAACGGTTCCGACTGACTCGATCCCGTTCGAATTCTCGTAGTAGTGCTTCACAGTTCAGGTCGGACTCATAGATCCAAGTTGTTTCATCATGGCCCTTCCATCGGACCAGATATTCTCGGTGGGTCCGGCCGAACCTGGTCTTCTTGACCGATCGGACATCTAAGACCTTTTCCACTTCAAATTCGTCCTTCTCCAGCGGTCGTTCCCAGCTGTCCTCCAGCAGTAATGCTTCATCGAAATCAAACCGTTCTGCCTCGTCTACTAGACAGGGCATTTTGGGACGATCAGGAAATTTTCGGACCAGTTTTAACTTGGACACATGTACGATCGGGAAGACCTTGTAGTCCGTGCCGGTTGTTACTAGACGGGCAGCGTGTTCACCAATCAGCTCGGCAACATGGAAAGGACCGTGCCACATGTGAGCCAGCTTCTTCGCATAGCCCTCCTTCACTCGGTCTAGGTACAACCATACCCTCGCCCCTGGTTCTATACCGTGTGGTTGGACCTGGTCGTTGTTCCGGTCTTCCCGGTCTTGTGTAGCTTGACGTAACTGTTCGTTGACAATTTCTCTTGCATGCTGGTAATGTTTCTGGACCTGCATGCGCCAACGTCGAGCATCACGATCGCGGGTCCGAGTGCAGCCAACAGGTATCGCGGCTTCAAGAGTGGACCGGGGGTCCTATCCATACGCAAGATAAAAAGGCGTTTCTCCTCGGACCCGATCGGTCGACGAGTTGAGAGCAAACACCAGCCTTTCTGCATACTCGTCCCAATCTCGCTGGTCTGGGTCAGCAACGTACATCTTGATCGCCCTCGTTATGGTCTGCACCATGCGTTCCGCCGATCCATTTGCTTGCGGACGATATGCCATCGTCGCACTCTGTTTCTGGCCCAGCATGTTATTGAACGACCGGAACACCTCGGCCATAAAAAGCGGGTTCCCGATCGTGCCTGATGACCTTGCTGGCGCCGAATCTTTGGAACACACATTCTTCGTAGCTCTGGGCGATCTGCTCGGCAGACCGGGATGCACTTGCCTTCGCAATAACAAGACCGGTGAACAAGTCTACCCAGATCAACAACTCAGTATTGCCATATGTCGATTAAGGCAGCGACGGTATATGGTCCATCGCTATGACCTGGAAAGGGTAGGTAGCTTCGATATTTCCGGGCGATCGCCCCTTGATTACCGGTCTACCCTTTCCGGTCTCGCAATCCGTACAACAACCCACATATTTCTGTACACTTCGGAAAATACCTCTCCAGTGAAAGTGGGACCTGATCTTGTGATACGTTCTGCCTATGCCCTGATATCCCTCTTCTAGACTCACATGGTATTGATGGAGGACATCAGGCTGCAGCAACTCAGGTATCACCAATTTCGCCAATCGGTCCCTGTATGCAATGTCTTGGTCGGCATCGCGGCAGTAATATAGTAAACCATCCTCATCCAATTCGTAACTGTCTGCGATCTTGGCACATTCTTTTGCTTGACCATTCGTCAACTTAGACAATTCACCGCGCAGGTAGGTCTTCAAATTCACAATCCATTCTTCTTCGTCCTGCGCCCTGAGGATCCGTTCTGCCCTTAGTCGTTGCACAACAGATTCACTCAACCGTTCCTTTGGGAACGGTTGGTGGGACTCCGAGCTTTCGGTCTAGTCGCGAACATCACATGCACCTGGTCCGGAGCGTTCTTGGGTCCGATCACCTCGGGGAGCCTGTTTATATTCATCAATTCATCAAAAACGGCCTCCTCGGTGATCGTAGCCCCGGTATGGTCTCGCATGGCCTTGGTCGCGAGGTAGTCGGCGCTTCTGTTCCAGTCCCGTTTCAAGTGCAATAGCTCGTGGTTGTGGTGGTCCTTCAATGCCTTCATTACTCGATCATTTAACGATCTCAGCCGTGGAGCCTTGCAGTCGATCTCTCTGGTGATCTGCCTGATCACTAGGTTGGAGTCACCACATATGATGACTCGCCCCTTCTCTTGCGACGACAGCAGGTCCATACATAGAAGTAGATCTCGGTACTCCTCCTTGTTAACAGAAATATCCGTCGTGAAATCGGCAGCGGCTGCAACTATAGACCATTGTGGCAACTTCCACAATATGGCACTATAGGCGCCGACCTTCTTCTTCACGCTTGCTGATCCGTCAAAACTTAAGACCAAGAGCTCTTCATCATGGTCGACGGTCGGTGGCGGTCTCGAAACTGACTGATGAGGTTGATTCCTCGGGGAAATCGCTATCAATGCCTCTTCCACTTCAGACCGAGGGGTGATACTGGCAGCTAATGTGCCCAATATCTCTTCCTCGTCCCTGGTGCACTTAACGACCTCGAGGGTCCACTGCGACAAGACCGCCGACCATCTGCCTAGACGTCCGTCCATCCCATTGGCTGATAATAGCTAGGCCAAAGTAGACCGCCTTGACAGGACCTTTATAGGTCGGCCGACCAGCAGGTTGTAACACACATCCAGAATTCGTAGCAACGCCTGAACTTCTTTCTCGACAATGTCATAGTTCAATTCATTTGGCTTCAGCGTTCTGCTCGTGAACGTGACCGGATGGTACACACCATCATGATCTTGTACTAGAGTGGCCGAAATGGCCCACTGACTAGCATATACAATAATGGTCGGGACCTTTTCGGGATCGAAATGCTTCAAAATCGGTGCCGTCACCATCTTAGCCTTCAACATACCAAAGGAAAACTGTGCACGCTTCATATGGTCTTCGGCCTGCACTTGCGGGCAATCTGCAGCAAGACCAGAGTCGGCGCCTCCATGTAAAGTTGCCCGATCTCCTTCGCGCAACATATGGTAGTCCACTTCCCGGAGCTCATACAACACAGCCGCGTAGATAGCAAAATCTTCGATGAAGCGGCTGTAGTAGTTTAAACTTCTTAGGAAGGACTGCATTGCATTCAGAGACTTAGAAACGGGAGGTTGCTCAACGAATCCAGGTCCTTAGGATTAGCCTCTAGACCATTGTTCGAAACAATATGACCTAAATAGGCGACCTTGAACATACCCCAAAAACTTTTTATGGCGCTGATAGATAGGTTCCAGCGGTCGCATGTCTCCAACAATCGTTCAACCTTCTCGCACAGATCGTTCCATGACGATGCAGGTATCAGAATGTCGTCGATGTATGACCGCCTCCCTAGAACGGACGGCCTTCTTTCCCGATCGGGTTCACCCTCTGTAAACACATCATAACTTTCGGCAGGGTCCCGATCGGTCTTGATTTTGAAGTGTCCGTACAGTGCGTTGTCTATCAACCTTTAATAGATCTGGGGCGCGTTCTTCAGACCGAACGGCATATGATTCCACTCGAAAAGACCAAACGGCGTCACAAATTCGGAAATCTCACGGGCTCGATCAGTCATCGAGACCACCCAAAATCCACTTGCCATGTCCAGCGAAAAATACCACAAGGTCTTGTCCAGGTCTTCCAACAAATCATTAATCAGCGGCATCGGGTACACCATAAGTTTAGTTAACCGACTTACCAGCCGATAGTCGATGCACAACCTAATGTCGACGCCGTTCTTCTTGATAACAATTACGATCGGCGAGGCCCATGGCGAGGTCGACGGTCTAATAATCTTGGTAGCCAACAGTCCTTTGATAAGATCAGAAAGCTTTTCCCGGTACTGTGGCGCCACGCGTCGACATCGCCGAGCAATCGGCTTGGAATCTCCAACGTCAATATCGCAAATCGCACCACGGCTGCAGGTGGTAAGGCATTGCCCTTTCCGATCAGCAGATGTCTTTTCTTCCATATGATACTCTTCAACTGCTCTATCTGGTCTGGACTGTTAAGGACTTGATCACCCACTTGTAAATCATCCATTGTAACTTCGGGCGAGTCGGCAGACACTTCAGGGAAGACTGCCATATGGCTTTCCAGCTCCTGAATATACTGTTCCCCGCCTTCATGTATACAGACTTGTTCATCTTCTGGGGCGATATCACCTGGACCATCTGGACCGGCTGAACGCTCCTGGTCTTAATCAACGGGCTGTCCTTCACTGATATCGGTCTCATTAGGAACACCGTCCTGGTCCGACCTAGCAATTTCATGTTCCCCTTCTTCCGTTTCTTGCTCCGCTGTCGCCTGATCTTGTGCTCACACCACGTTGACTAGCCTCGGCTCGTCTACTTTATGGTCCACCGTTCCTGGTGACTGCAGCGCCTTTCTTCGGATCAACATCTTTTTTGGGTGACATAACTTGGTCTTTCCACTAAAGGTGAGGTATCCTCTTCCACCGACCCATCATCGCTGATAAGATCGGTGGTCGATTGGTACGCCAGGTTTTGCCACTCGACATACCGCCTCGATCCAATCGAGACGAACCCCATCTTCCTTGGTACCTTCCCTTCTGTTAACCACATACCGACAATAGTGTTATTGTCCAGTGTCAGCGGCTTGTCACCGATATTGGTAACACGGACAAAATCACGTCGACCAGCACTCTTTACGAAGGTCGAGACCCACCGATCGCCCCTGGTCAACCACAACTTCCTCGAGCGAAAACCTTTCTCAACCGGGGTATCGGCAGACCGACCAACTGGGATTGTGAGGTCTTGGTCCCACCGGACCAGATCGGTATACGAACCATACAGAGGTCTTCGACCAGCCAACTGGACCTGGACCTCATCCGGGAGCGTAAGCACTCCATGTGACAGGTCTAGGCGAATACCAGCTGGGACCATGAAATCCATTCCTAGTAAAGCGTCTTGACCAGCCAACTTGCCAACCCAAGCGCTGAAAAAGTAGACCAGCGATCCCGACAAAGTAATTTTCACACGCGTTCTTCCTTCGGTCATATAAGAGTTTTCGCCGATCCCGACGCATTCTTCTCTCTGGGTATCGTCTATACGACATCCGACCTTACGAGCAAAGGCGGGGTCGATTATCGATACTTCAGCTCCAGAGTCGAACAACATCGTCGCTTTCTGGTTATTAATCTTGCCACAGGCTTTCGCCTGCTTGAACCATTTATCAGGCGCGTGATACTTCCAGTATCCGCGGGATTCTCCAGGCAGCAAGTCCAACTGCATAACCACATTGGTTCGGGAGTACTCATCGGTATTCAGACTGTAGACCGGATGGTCTCGGTCGACGCAATTTGGAATAGAACGTGTATTGTCGGTCTTATCCTCCTTGCCGACATATGCATAGATGTGAACCGTAGAACGCTCGGCTCGATCCAGATTCCAACCTGGCGAGCGTTCTAGTTTAACATCTTTTCTGCGTCCGGCGGCAGCATCCCCGCATGCTTGTCCGGCACGTACCACTTGCGCATCATGTTAAAAATTCTTCAATCTTGCAGTGGCCGGTATCGTGGATCTCTCCACATGACTTGCATACGAAGAGGCAGTGGTCAGTCGGGTGGCCGCGTCTCTCGCACTTCTTGCACACCATCTTCTTCCAGCAGTTTGGACCATCATGTTTGCTCGACCCACAGTGGGAGCACTTTTGACGAGGTCGGTCTGGATCGGACTTGCTTCCGTTCCTTCCCTTCCGGTCCACCTGGTCGGACTTCGACTTGGTCTTCAGGCCAGGTCCCGAAACATAGACGTAACGATACTGGTCTTCATCCGATGACTCCTGGATGGATGGACTTCCACTTTCCCCTTCTGACCCCGTGCTGTCATCAGCTACAATTGCCTTGACCGCTCGGGTCGGTCTGGTCCAGGGTCTCTTGACCGGATCGGTCTGGGTCTTGGAATGATAGCGACCTGATCCACCAGCGGTCTTCGCTCTCATACTACGCGACTGTAGTAACGTCCACAGGTCTGTTCGACTTCGCCCGCATCCTTAAGACGCAGTAGAGTAAGCTGGTCCGCCAGTTCTTGATCGTCAAGGGTACTAATATAGTGACCCACATGTTCTAAGGCGGCACCGTTCGGCGGGTTATTCCCTTTGATTGTTATGCCGGCGCGAAGTGCAGCCACGTTCAACCGATGCAAATACTCGATCGGTGTCTCGTCGCTCCGCTTCTGCATATGGTGGTACTTACGGGCGCTTGAAAATCCGGAGTTACAATATTGCCCTTCAAACTCCGCACATAACAGGTCCTAGTCAGACCGGACGCCCCGACACAACTGTTGAATCCAGTTCGCAGCCGGTCCTTTTAACAAATTCCGGAAGATTAAACAACGTTCTATTTTTGGGGTCTGGTCTCGCAGGAACGCAGACTTGACCCGACTGAACCAAGACCGGGCCTGGTCACCATCAGCATCCTTGCCGGTGAAGTCCTTGAGGTCGGTCGTCGCGGCCATACGGATGCGCGGAATCGCAGCAGATCCAAAGTCGTAGGCAGTAGTGGAGGCTAGGTTAGAATTGCGCACCTTGCCTGCGCCTGTACCATCCGACCCACCATGGTCGTCAAGACCGCCGACCGACTCCATGTCACAGTCACATGTCTTGCTTGGTCTACGCGGTCTGGCCGGTTGCGGCTTGCGCATTCCCCTGCCGGTTGGTTTATCACTAATAGTCTTATCCATAGATGCTACCGATTCCATATCCACATCTTTGCAAACATTGACACCTTTACAGGTAGACCGGTCTTGGACATGTGGGTGCATAGGTGGTCTAACCCGTTCTTCCATGAAACGTTGCATCATCGTCTCAAACATGGTTTGGACGTTGGTTGGCGTCATGGGCAACGTGTTTATACTCTCCTTTTGCGGAACTAAGGCCTGTGGGGCTCGCTGGGCCCCGACTGGCAAGCAGCCCTTTGATGCCGCATGTCCCCTTTTTGTTCAGACCGGGCATGTTCCACCCCTATGGTCATCCGCTCGACACCGGTCTCCAACTCTGATGAGCTTTTAGAAGCCGGTGGAGACTGGTAGATCGATTCATCATCGGAACCAATGTCAACAAGCTCTGTGGAGGCTTCGGCGACCTTCATTGCCGTGGTGGGAGTTGGGCGGCGAACCGCCCCCACCAGTGGCACCAAACGGTCGTGGAGGTCCGACATCGACGCCTCCAGTCTCCAAGCATCAAATTCAAACAATTTATTGACAACGGCGGGGTTCTGCATTTTAATGCCAACCTCCGCCAACATCGCCACCAAATTCTTGACGAGCAGTAATGGTCGATCACTCTGGATCGGCTCGGTAGTGGGACCGAGAAGACATTCGGGGATAGGGAGGTCCAACACCCTAAAGACCTGATTTTGCGAACAAATCGCTTCAATTCAAAAGCATAATACATCTTGTCCAGGTCTTGTTCGTTGATAGCCTCATCCCCGACCTTCGACTTTTCTATTCGAAGTCGTCTTCGTCGGGTGGCATTCCCAGCCCTTTTCTGGGCACCTTGGGTACCTTGGGGACTTTAGGGAGGTAGACCGGATCGTTCCAGTCAGCCTCCAAGTAATTTTCATCTTTTAGTTTTCCATCATTTTTTTCATTCATACACATAGGATCAGGACCTTGGTCCTGATCCTTTCCGGAACTATAGCAAGACCTGCTATAGTCCAGATCGGCTCCGGTCGGAGCCTTTTGGGGAGGAAAAAACTTATTAATCCCGATCTGGTCCTCCGCCAGGCCATATCGGACATCGCCATCTTTATCAACAACGAGAACGTAAGGCGATAGCCTTTCCTTACGTCCTCTCCAAACGACTCCATATTCAAATCATTCAAATCTTCGAATCCAATTTTTAATGGAATATCAGCACGGTAATATCCACGATCACCAAGTGATCCGGGCACGCGCACCATTGTGGTGGAGTCAAGTTCGAAATCGAAAACATTAGCATCGATAACCAGACTACCACCATCGCTCCCAGCCTTCCAACTTTCGGAGGGGGTACTCCGCGGACCACCACTCGAGATCTGGTCCGATCGTCCGCTGAAAGCAGACGACCGGTCGTCATCAGAACCCACTTGGTCCGATTGTTTAGTGTCCATCTCACCTTGTGTACCCGATGGAATGGGCTAGTTACACACTCGGTGGATCGGGATCGCCGATTGGATCGAAGCGGTCCTGAATATAGAAGACCGATCTGGGTAGGTATCTCTGGGGCGGAACTCTTCACCCCAGACACAAACAGACCAAAAACACTTCCAAGAGATAACTTCCAATAGGTCGATCGTCCAAACGATCAAGACCTGACCAATACGAAATAATAGAGGGTAGACCGACCGTTCCGGTCTAGCCCCCGACTAATACGAAATAAGACCAAAACCGGTCTAGTTTCCAACCAATATTTAAACAAGCCAATATGTCCACGTAAAGACCCAATATGCTCGTGAAACTCCACAAATGATATCTCCACGCCAAGACCAATCCAGTGAATAGCACGTTCCAAACGTACTTGAGTTGAGGTGTTGAGATCGCCAAATCGTACTCCCGTCGAGGGACTTCCGGTGGGCCAAAGTGCGCGTGCGGCGCGTCCAGACCGGGTATAATGGGCGAGAGGGGATAATTCGACCCTCTGCCCCCAAACACTCCGCGGCGGGCGGAGGCGACTAGTGTACAAAAAAGGAAGAACGGCGACCCCTAGCTGTGGTGTGAACCAAGAACAGAAGAGGTTTCAGCCACTTATCCGAAAGCTAAAAGATTTCCTTACTTAAAGGTATAACCTCTGTCCTAAAAGGTAAAACCACAACTAAAATACTACTACCCTATAGTCCCTAAATGTACCCCCACAAAAATATGTAAAATACCCAAAGTCGGGTGACTCACCAAAACTTGCGTTCTTGACACTTCTTGAGTCTGATAGGCTGAAAAGCCCCCCTTGTTTAAACCAATCCGAAATTAGACCAAATGCCTTGACAAAACTTGACCAGAAGTGTGCCAAATTTTGGGCACGCTTCTCCACAAGGGTACTAAAGGTGTGAAACCTGTACATCCATTGAAACAACAAAGAGAACCGCATAACAAATCAAAGATTGTACGAAGCGAAACCTGTCAGGGTGCTAAAGGTGTGAAACCTGTACGGCAACAACAAAGATCGTACGAAGAGAAATCTGTCAGGTACTAAAGGTGTGATACCTGTAATTCTTTTGAAAACAACATGGAGAACCGCATAACAAAACAAAGATCGTACGAGAGAAACCTGTCAGGGTGCTAAAGGTGTGAAACCTGTACGGCAAAAACAAAGATCGTACGAAGAGAAACCTGTCAGGGTACTAAAGGTGTGAAACCTGTACAGCTATTGTAAAATAAAACGAAGAAAACATGTATATCGAGGGCGACCGTACGAAGAGATACCCGAAAGGGTCCAGCAGATGCAAAACTGGTATGAAGAGTCACGCGATGTTACGAAAAACAAATAAAATAAATAAATAAATAAGCCATGGGGCAATAAAATGAGCGCTCCAGTAGTACCCACGCAGTCTTTTCGGTTAAATCGTCCAGTTATGTCGGAAAAGACGGCGGTAGATGATTCGCTGCTGGCGAAACAACGAATTTCCAATAGTAGGCGACCGAGCAGACATGTCCCATACAGGTCCTCAAAGCTCACGCGGTTGCTTCAAGATGCACTGGGTGGAAACAGCAGGACTCTTTTCGTTGCATGTGTGTCACCTGCCGACTCAAATGCGAGCGAGGCCTTAATAAGTGGACTGCTTGAGTGAAAGTAAATTTTCGGTAGCCATCATGGAAGAGCAAACGCCGAAATCAGATGATGCGTTTGTGACATATCCGCTGGGAACATTGCACCGTACATTGGAAGTCATGAATTGTGCGCTTGAAATGCGGGAAATTCAACGAGCAGAAGAGCAGCAGCGCGAATCCTTTCAAGCTAAAATTGCTCAGCTGGAGACGCGATCATCGACATGAGCTATTGCGAGATGGAATTTTGAGTGCAATACGTAGGATGCAGACATGGCTGTCGTCGTCGGTATATCAACAAGCATCGCAAGATACAGGAGAGGCGATTGATCTCAAGGTGACGTCTGCAAAGGAGAAAATAGAGCTGATGGAAAGAGAAATGAAGGACATTCAGTGCCAAAAAGAAACTTTATGTAGTGAATTGGAGAGCAAAGTGGAGCGTTGTCAGCAAGAGTGGAAAGCAAAGCATGAGCAGCTTGTCCTATTGAGAGATTCTGTGAAGAGAGCGACGAACGACAACGGACTGAATGTTCTAACCCGACAGACTGAAATCAAGGTTCGATGTAACAATTATAATATGGAAAGTATTTTAGAATATCTTACCGAAGAAGAAAGGAAGGTTGCGGGTAGTATTGATGAGAACGAGCAAGCGATCTCATATGTGTCGCATTTTTTCACGAAGGACAAACCGCGGTCGTCCCAATCCCGGGAAATACTAGCAAGGACTCAGGAAAAGCTACAGCTTGCTTCTGACAAAGAATCTTTTAAAAACTTCCCTGGACAAGGAGTTACGGAAGCGGGCACAGTTGTTTCAACAGATTTTGAACGGGCTTACGGAGTATCGACATGATGAGATGACAGAGCAGGAGTTCATGGAAAAGAATGAGCAAAATCTAAAATACTGTGAGGAGAGTATCTCTCGTATTTGCGATGCTTTACGAGCGAAGCAGAGTCAGCAAACATCAATTGCTGAAACCTTGGCTTCGATTGAATCTCTAAAGATTCAAGATGTGATTCGAAGACTCATCGTGGAATTGTATTCTCAGATGCGAGAGTTGTCTGGTGATCAGAATTTGTCCCGAGAGCAACTATACAATAGTCACGACACCTGAAAAGTGGAATATTATCACAAGAAAATCTGGCGATGACCGAACATATACTCAACTAGTGCGCTTAATGATTATTGATGAAATTCACTTACTTCACGACACACGTGGTCCCGTGTTGGAGGCTCTAGTTGCCTTACGATTCGCAATATAGAAGCAACACAAGTGACCGTTCTACTAGTCGTTCTTTCTGCTACGCTATCAAACTACGAGGATGTAGCTGCTTTCCTCCGCGTCAATCCTGCGCAAGGATTGTTTTACTTCGATTCTAGCTATCGTCCCGTGCCTCTTCAGCAACAATACATCGGGATAATGGAAAAGAAAGCAGTCAAGCGCTTTGCGTTGATGAATGATATTTGCTATGAAAAAGTGGTGCAGCAGGCAGAACTAGATAATCAAGTACTTATTTTGTACATTCGCGTAAGGAGATTGTCTCTACAGCGCAGGCATTACGGGAATTATTTGTAGAAAACGATAACCTTTCTCGTCTAATCAAGCCAAAATCTGCCTCAAGCGAAGTGCTTATACAAGAAGCCGAGAAGATTGAGCGCAATGATGATTTAAAGGACCTTTTTCCATTCGGTTTTGGTATTCACCACGCTGGAATGAAGCGACAAGACCGTACTTTAGTGGAAAATGCATTTGCTGATGGCTACTTAAAGGTTCTCGTCAGCGCGTCCACGTTAGGTTGGGGTGTCAATCTGCCGGCCCATACGGTGATAATTAAGGGTACTCAGATTTACAACGCAGAGAAAGGTGATTGGTGCGAACTTAGTCCGCTCGACATTTTGCAAATGCTGGGGCGTGCAGGCCGTGTTCAGTTTGACACGCAAGGCGAAGGTATCATTATTACGCAGCACTCGCATCTGACCTTTACATGTCACTGATGAATCAGCAGCTTCCAGTGGAATCACAACTAATGGGCAAACTTGCGGATAATCTGAATGCTGAAATTGTGGTGGGTAGTGTTCAGAATGTGGCACAAGCAGCAACGTGGCTGGGCTATACGTATCTTTTCATCCGCATGCTGCGTAACCCGACACTATACGGGATCTCCATTGCAGACCACAAGGCAGACGCAACACCGCTGCAATATCGTACCGACTTGGTGCACTCGGCTGCAACGCTCCTCGCCAAACATAATTTGATTAAGTACGAGCGACGTTCAGGATTGTTCCAGGCTACAGCGCTTGGTCGTGTTGCTAGTCATTATTACATTGCTCACGACTGAATCAGTACATACAACCAGTACTTAAAACCCCACATGTCGGATATCGAGATTCTACGGCTCTTCTCTCTTTCGAATGAATTCAAATATGTTGTTGTTCGGTCTGAGGAAAAGCTGGAACTAGCAAAACTATTAGAACGTGTACCTGTACCGGTAAAGAATTGTTGGTGTCCTCCGCTCCTGGTAGTATAGCACCTGGAAGTGGCTCAGATAAAGTGAACGTTTTGCTCCAGCTTACATTTCGCGGGTAAACTTGGATGGATTTGCTCTTATGGCCGACATGGTGCACATTCATCAATCAACTGCACGTTTTTTTCGTACTTTGTTCGAAATCTCCTTGTCTGGAGGGTGGGCGTCTTTAGCAGAACGAATGCTTAGTTTTTGCAAGATTGTGGATAAGAGAGTGTGGCTGTCGCACTCACCTCTTCGTCAATTCGGCTCTCGACTGTCCGAGACCATTTGAAACGAATTGAGAAAAAAAGATATTTCATGGGAAAAATACAACGATCTAGAACGTGCTGACCTTGGTCAACTCATTAATAACCCGCACTCTGGCAAGCAGCTGTACAAGATGATTCATCAGTTCCCGAAGCTTGAGCTTTCGGCTCATGTGCAGCCGATTACTCGCTCGATGCTGAAGGTGGATTTGGTCGTGACACCTGATTTCGAGTTTGCGCAGGAAGTACACGGCAATGCAGAGGGATTTTGGGTGTTGTAAAAGACGTGGACGGCGAAACAATTTTACATCATGAATGGCCGCTTATTAAACGCCGCTTTGCCTCTCAAGAAACGTATGTGAGTTTTACGAAGCCGTTATTCGAGCCGTTAGCACCGCTTTACTACATCAAGGTGATCTCCGACAAATGGATTCATTGCGAAAGCTCCCTGCCGGTGTCATTCCACAAACTGATTTTACCGCAAAAAAATGCCCCCTACTGTGTTGCTAGATCTCCAGCCACTTTTTGTGAATAACATTCTACTAAAGCTCTCAGGTGGAAAGAAGATGATTGCGGAAGCGATTCTCAAGTCTGTGTCAAACTCTCATCAAGTATTGAGCCCGTGGCGGTTTAAGCGCTTCAACCTCATTCAAACGCAGGTTTTGCCTCGCTTGCTAGAATCAGAGAGCAATCTTTTCATTGGTTCACCTCCTGGAAGTGAAAAACGTATCTTAGCAGAACTTGCTATTATGAAAACACTGCTTTCGTTGGGTCAGCCTGACCCCAAGAGCGATGAGTTTGGCGAGAACATATCGTATATTTAACACCTAAAGAGTCAAATGGACATGAAAAATTCAATGAATGAAGATGGCGAGTTTGATCTGAGCGTCCTTGGCGAAGACCTCAAGACGCTTCTACTCGAGATGATACGGGTCTGGAGATGCAGAACGATTTTGAGGGTACGATGCACGACATGCCTGACGATGAAGAAGGCGAACAAAATGAAAGTGAAGACAGGGGAGAGTTTGATCCTGAAATGGGTGATTTTGACCAGAATGATGAAAACGTCGTGGATGAAAAACTGTGGGGTGAAGATTCTGACGACGATGAGGATCGAATTGACGAGGAAAAGTTAAAGTTTGAGGAAAACTCCGAGGTGAAAGGCGAGGCACTAGAGGATGAGGTGTGTGGTAAGGACGGCGATAGAAAAGAGAGGACCAGTAAACCGCTAAGGTCGAAGACAAGCATGCTTATAGAAAACTTCGCTTCATGCGCATAAGGAGAAGACACGGAAGAAATACACAGACAGATTCGAGGTAAAGAGCACCCTAACACAAAATGTCTGGTACAAGAAGTGCTTCACAGTACAAAGCAAGCTGCTCGCTATGTGTTTGAACAAGAAAGTGCTTGGAATCAGATGACGCACATATGCAAGGAAGGTGACATATCATGTTTTGCCACGTCTATGACTGACGTTTCTTCACGTACATTTCTGAATTGGGGTTAAGAAGTATGTGTGTGCGTGCCGTTGCACGCTTACGCTGAAGTTACTCAAGGGGCGATTGTGGTGAATTGGAAGCTATATCTCCAGTATATAAAAGATGGACTATGGTAGTTATTAATGCTTGGTATATTTTATCTCGCCAAACTCTACATACTAGCACGATGACGTTTGTTACGCTGGTGATTCCTTCAAACACTGAATATTAGTGACAAAGATTGTGTCATGCCTTTAATAGGTGAACAATACGAACACTTAGTGTAACACGATGTTAGTAGTGCGAAGATTCTGTCTTCTAGCAAGATGCTTCAATTCATTACTAGTGCCAAGTGATGCTTCCCACATTTTACAATGTTTCGACACAGTTGCGTTAGCTCTAGCATCATGACAGTGACGTAAACGCTAAGTTAAGCGTCTTCAGCTTCATAACTGTCTAATTCGAGGTCCAACAACTAGGTGCACTAAGGCACATCAAATATCCAAGTTACCATACTGTGAAGACGAACTGTCAGCATTGCATAAGGGAGTTAAGACATAGGCGCAACTTACCAACGCAACGGCGGATTCGTTCGTGGCAGCAAAGCAACGAAACCCATGCGCCCTTGGACTCATACTCAACATCAAAGGGGCGATAGGGCACATGATATAACAAGACAAACAGATTGTGAAGACGAACCGTCAGCATCGCATAAGGGAGTCAAGACATAGGCGCAACTTACCAGCACAACGGCGGATTCGTTCGTGGCAGCAAAGCCAACGAAACTCATGCGCCCTTGGTCTCATACTCAACAACAAAGGGGCGCTAGGGCACATGATATAACAAGACAAACAGATTGTGAAGACGAACTGTCAGCAGTTCATAAGGGAGTCAAGATATAGGCGCAACTTACTAGTACAACGTCGGGTCCGTTCATGGCGGTGAAGCCAACGAAAAGTAATGCGCCCTCGGCTGTTCCAGTTGATCGGCTTGGGTATTCTCGATTGTTTTCAAGTGGTTAAATATTTTATTTTGGAAAAGATATTTTCAGCCGATCAGAGGCGACCTGCGACGGCCACCTCGCGACGGCCACCTCGTGGCTAATTGATTTATGATTGGAATAAATGTGGAGATATAAATTAAATTTTGACCAATCAGAAGCGACGTGCGACGGCCACCTCGCGACGGCCACCTCACGGCTAATTTGTTTGTGATTGGTATGAATGTGGAAAAATAAGTGGAATTTTTGACCAATCAGGAGCGACATGCGACGGCCGCCTCGCGACGGTCACCTCGCGACGGTCACCTCGCGACGGCCATCTAACGGCTAATTTGTTTGTGATTGGTATGAATGTGGAAAAATAAGTGGAATTTTTATTTTTGACCAATCAGGAGTGACATGCGACGGCCGCCTCGCGACGGCCACCTCGCTCAATCAGATTACAGAGGGTTTCCGAAGTAACTGTCAAAGATGATCAATCAGGTTACAGAGGGAATCAGTGGTAGCTCTCAATGATGATCAATCAGGTTACAGAGGGCCTCAGCGGTAACTGCCACGTATTGAAGTCAGCGCTGAAGTAACCAAAACGTAGAGGGTGAAAAAAGTGACGTTGATGTAGGAGGTGGTAATACTTAATAGAACGAAATTTCCCTTGAAGTGCGAAGATTTCTGGCGGCCTTTTAAAAACCTTCTTTTTGATTCCATACAAAAACCAAGTATAATACAAGGAAGTCGGTGAGCGCACGCCCTAGCAAGTGGAGCAGCAGCCGTTTGAAGTGCGCTAGTGTTGGGGGCAGCCCGGAACCGCCTTTGGAAGTGTACCCGAAGTGTGTTTGACTGATTTGTTGGTTCGGACGGAAGTATTAAGTACCCGGGAAGTAAAACAAGGAGGACTAGCGTATTACCTCTTTGTGTTGTTAATTAAGTGGATTTATAATAGTTTTCAACCCCTTCACGACAGGTGGTTGTTCCTCATGATGAAGAACTGAAGTATAAAGTCCTCTTTTAGGCACATGACGCCATTACCGGGGGTCATTTAGGTCGGTATAAGACCTACAGCGCTTTAAGCGCTTTGTATTGGTGGCCCAAGATGTATAAGTGGGTTGGTGCGTATATACGCACCTGTGAGACGTGTCAGAAGGCTAAACCCTGTGCAAGTTCAGCTGCGCCTTTGGCGAGCTTATCGGTTCCAACGGAGTGTTGGAAATCCATTAGCATCGATTTTATATTAGGGTTTCCGAAGGATAAGGCCGGGAACACCGGCATATTGGTCTTTGTAGACCGATTGAGCAAGATGGCTCACCTGGCGGCGATGTCAGAGTCCATAGATGGACAAGGAACAGCGAAAGTGTTCCTAGACCGTGTCTTTCGACAGCATGGTCTACCCGATTCCGTTGTGTCGGATCGGGACCTCCGTTTTACGGGACAATTCTGGGGAGCGTTGTTTAAGGTGCTAGGCACCAAGCTCCTCATGTCCACTGCGGATCATCCGCAGACGGACGGTCAGACGGAACGCGTTAATCGCGTTGTGGAGGATATTCTCCTGAGTTTATGTCCGAATTCTCCAAAGAGTTGGAGTGAGATGCTTCCGATGGTTGAATTTGCTATAAACAATTCGGTCCATGAATCTAAGGGTTTACCACGTTTTACGTGAACAGATTAGTAAATCCGAGGGTTCCGTTGACGCCATGTGTGTTTGGACCAGGTCTTGAGGGGTAGTATTCGCTGATGTCAGCCCTGTATCTGTGCGAAAGCACATCGATAGGTTCTTATCGACGCGCCTTAGTGTCTTACGACACGTCTGCGATGCCATGGCGGAAAGCCAAGACAAGCAGAAGGAGCAAGCTGATCGAAAGGGACGGCGCAACAAAAAGGTATACAGAGTAGTAGAAATTGTTTTATTAAACGCTAAAAATCTTCCTACACATGCAGTTTCCAACGTATTGCGGAACAAACTGCGCCCCAGGTTTGTGGGGCCTTTTTAGGTGCTAGCCCGAAAGGGCTTGGCGTACACCTTAGATATTTTGAAGGCGATGCGTACGCATCCAACCTTCTATGTAGGTATTCTTAAGCCATACCAGGACCCGGAGGCGGGTCCCCTCTTGGAGGGGGTTGGTAAGGCAAATAAACATAAGAGGCGTAAGACACGGCAGGGCGGAGGAAGCCCGACAGGGCTAAAATGCGACCACAAAGTTGCGCAACGGTCGTCTCGAGAGATGCAAGCCGCCTCTCGAAGCGTTAAGTGGCATCCCAATCATCGCGGAGTCCCTCGTGGACATTATGGATGTGACGGCTGTGTCGATCACAGAGCTCACGAATCTCATGTCGCAATTGCGCTCCCTCCTCCTCCAATGCTCGATGCGGAGGGTTCTCCACATTATCATGTGGAGCGTCTGATGGCGCGACGCCATCATCGTGGTCAAACCCAGTATCTGGTGAAGTGGAAAGGTTATCCACACTCACAGATTTCATGGGAGTCCGAGACTCCCCTGCGGCAGGATTGCCGTGACGTCGTTGACGCTTTCGAGCGGGAGAATCCCGCTGCGGGTCAACGACCAAAGGCGCGCGAGAGCCCCCTTCACCCCAGTAACTGGAAGTTCGCCGGAGGCAGATGTGGCACTCACACTGTCCTCTGGCACCGCGGTGGGGGCAGGGGCGCTGGCGTAGCGCGTGCGATAAGGGACACGTAATAGCTCCATCGCTTTGGCTATGGCGAATGCAATTCGCAACGCCTTCTCCACCCAACGTCACGACGAGAATAGCTGTCGTGCATCTCATTTAAGCTGGGGAGGAGCTTCTCCCCTTCCGCCCAAGCGCGGAATTTCTTTTCTGCATCTTCGGCATTTTCTCCCAGAGATATAATGATAGGAACCTCGCGGAGGTTCTCAACAGGGGCACCCTGTGCATGCCTTTCGAGGCGCTCTCGGTATGAGACGCTAGTGAACTTCTTTTGCGTGAGCAGTTGTTGACGGAGTTTCTCCCGGCGTTAGCATTGATACGGCTGTTCAGCCGCAGGGCCAGGAGTATAGAATGCTATACCATTCCTTACCATAGTCCTACCCACCTTGGGAGGTCACGAGGACCTTCAAAATTATATGCCGCCCTTGGCAGGCGTTTGGAGGCGCGTAACGCAGCCTTTCGTGCCTGCGCGGCAAGTTGGATTTCTTGAGCTGCGTCCAGATTATTGGTGATGATCGCCTTCGGCGATCCGGATATATCATCCGACATTGGCAGGGGTGGCGCACTAGTTAGTGCATTTTCCCCACGTGTGGGGAACGGATTAGGCTGCCGACATCGCCGTTCGGCGTTGTCGGCGGTCAGTCTTTGGGGAGATATCCCCAAGGGCATCCACCTCTGAGTTATCGGAATCGTCTACATCCTCTTCTCGAGGAGAATCCTCAACACCACTAAAGGTGCTCATGGTAAGCCAGAAGTGCGGGCAGTTGAAGTTCTCCAATTAAAATTTCTTATTGCGTAGCAAAAGTCTTGATGGGGGAGGATGTAATAGGGTTACATTCTGGTTACATTTAGTTATGTTGTGTACGTAAGTACACTACGGTTGGGGTCAGTATTCACCGGACCGAAAGTTTTGGACTTATTGGTTATTTTAACCAATAAGGGCAGGAGCCCTTGGTGGAGGCGTGGCAGCCAACCACGTGTTAGTACACAGGTGGTGTACACTACATTTTGGCTAGGTACGAATTTAGTAAGTTCTACTTAGTATTACATATAGTTTACATTAGTTTAAATTAATTTAGGCTAATTACATATTAAATATACATTCAGTTTACATTTCACTCAAAAGACTGCAGGACGCACGACCTCGACCGGTCGCGCGCGCAGTGAGTGTTGTATTGTAAGGGAAGTTCTTCCCTTAGCTACCCCCTTATTAAGGGAGCCTTGTGTTAAGGCGTTAGCTCACGCTAACTTGTAAACCAAAGTGGAATCTTGGCCCCGAGTAAGAGAGTGCTCTCTTACTAAGCCCTTTATAAAGGGCGTATCGGTTAAGTAGCGGCACATCGCCGCTTTAGGAAAGTCTTCTTCTGTGCGCTAGCCGCACCGTGCGTGTACGCACCGGCTACAGCACTACGCACGGGTACCTAACGGTAAGCGACGGACGACAGCGAAATCAGGTTGAGTGGTCGACGGAGTACAAGGGAATGGGTAGTTTAGATTGGTTGATATTGGGTAATTGGTAGATTCTAGGATATAAGCACTAATAAAGGTCTCCTTTTGCGTCCAACTACTAAGGACACCTACAGGGACGGCATCTAACGCCTCCCTTCAGTTTACACGCACCTCTAATTCCCGGGCGGGAGCACCTAGTGCATTTTTGGCCCCACCGACAGGCGTATAATGTAGAAGAACTCGCCCCGCGATTCCGTCCGCTGTGCCAGCGGTAGTTTTGTAATTTTTTGGGAAAATGATCGAGCAGTGCGCTCTCACCTCTTCCCCCATTGGTCTACTCCCTTCCCCTTGAAGTTCGGCTGATCTAAGCGCCCCTTGGGAATTTAGCTGGATTTCTGGGAAATTCGTCGATCAGCCCACACAGCCCACACATAAAATGGAAGTTCGACCCCTTCCTCTTAAGTCTAAGCTATGAGTACATAGTAAATTGGGTGTTCCATTAGCAGACTAGGCTTAAAAGGCTCGGCGATCGGGGGTGAAGACTCCCGATGCCTGATCAAGTAACCCTTCGCTGATAACCACAAGATCGGCGATCTGCAACCTGCGACCTTCGATCACCAACTCGCAATAGCGCCAACTCGATCTGGATCAGCTGAATCGATCAGGGGCCCGCGATTATCGGTTATTGGCCTTGATCAGCCCTGATCACCCCTGATCATCGATCAACGATCTTGATCATCCCCTGATCACTGATCTTGATCATCGACCTGTGATCAGCTGAAATCTCGTCGATTTATCACAAGATCATCAATCAACGGTCCTGATCATCGACATTTGGCACCTTATTACACCTGATCAAGCCTGATCACACCTGATCTCACCTGATCGACACCGTCGATCTACTACGAATTTATCGCAATATTGCATCGGAACCTCGCGGATGTACGTCCCGGTCATCTGAAGATCTACCCACGCCCAAGCCGTCGGGTACACAAGGTAAGCAAGACATAGGACAGTCACAAGACAATCGGAGGACCCCCTTCGTTAGTCGGCAGTCCGGGCGCTGTGGGAACGCCTGATCGAGCGTCAAAAACACTGATCAGCCGCTGCACCACACTTCCTTTAATTTTCTCGCAACCAAGTATTCATTAGCGACGAAAACAACACACAGGACACTTCGTAGACTGTAGATGAGATAAACAAGGCAGGGACTAGCTCAATTGAATATGTGTTAAGAAGTAATTATCATTCCTAACATGTAATATGCATGGGACTATGTGTTAAATCTATTTTCGGTAATTATAGTGGTTATGTAAATAACACATTTATAAGTACCCAATTTTAGCACTTACGAAGGACTAAATCAGCATTTCTATAAATGAAAATACCTTGGTACCGTGTGTCGTGTAAACCGGTACAGAATGCATATTTTCAATCCATACCGCTGGACGTATTCATCATCTTTGGCCAGCTGTACTTCTTACGCTCTACCAAGTAGGTTTTATAAAACCCTGGGTGATATGGTGATGATCCCTTGTAACTTGTTCCATGAGCATATAGTCTTAGATGTTTGAGCTACTGCACCATTTATGCCTCGATTTCTCGATTCTATGCTGCCTCGAGTAGCTCTTTTAGACTTACTTGAATTTCGGGTTTTCGCGATAACGCATCTGTGACCATGTTGGTTAGTTTTACCGGGAACCTACTTGAAGATTTGTTGGAATTCTGCAGTTCAATGAACCACATAATTCTTCGGTCAGTGGTCTTTAGAATAAGAATCAACACTATACTCTTGTGATCTGTCTCGACATTAAACGGTTTGTCTATTAGTATGGACACGCCATGTTTACAAAGCATTCACAATTTTAGTGGTTCTTTTACACAAATTAGATAGCTTCTCTGCGGGTTTCATCTTACAAACGAACTGTATACGCGATTGTATGTTCCAACTGTGGTGAAGTGTGCCATAAAATTGGTACCAATTGTGGACATTATTATGGGTGTGACAGTGGGCACAACCGGGTGAGTAATTGCGTGTACGATTATGTGTACCACTATGTATACAGTCGTGTGTACAAGTGTGGTGTACATGGACGGGACATAGACGGGGCATAGTGAGAAGGTACTATGTACAGGTATCTAACAAACAGCAACGAACGACGGATAAATCAGGTCGACTGGTCGACGGAGTACGCTGGAATGGGTAGTTCTAAATGGTCGATATTAGGTAATTGGTAGTTCTAGGGATATAAGTGATAATAAAGTTCTCCTTTTGCGTCCAAACACTAAGGGCACCTCAGGGACGGCACCTAGCGCCTCCCTTTAGTTAATAAACACCTCTACGTCCCGGACGGGAGGACTTTGTGTGTTTTTGGCCCACCGGAAGGCGTAGAGTGTTGAGAACTCGTCGCAACTCCGCCCGCTGTGTCAGCGGTTCTTCTTTTAAAGGTTTTTGGTCACGGGGACGTGATTGAGCAGTGCGCTCTCACCATTTCCTCTTTTGGTTCAAGTTTGGCCCCTAGAGTTCAGCTGCTGTAAGCGCCCCACGGGAACTCTAGGTGGATTTAGTGAAATTTACCTCCCTCGTAGGTCTAGGCTAAGAATAAATTGATATTGGGTATTCTGTTAGCTGGTTAGGACTCAGAGGCTCCGTGATAGGGAAGTGAAGACTTCCGCTGCCTGATCAAGTACCCCCTTCACCGACAACTCCAGATCGACATTTTACAACCTGCGACCTGCGTTCATCTGTTCGCAACTCGCGCCAAGTAGTGCTTAATCGACTAAATCGATCAGACCGATCAGAACGATCAGACCGATCATACCAATCACGTCAATCACGATCTGTAATTTTCGTCTATTGGCCCTGATCATACCTGATCACCCCTGATCATCGACTATTTGCGCCTGATCAAGCCTGATCAAGCCTGATCGACAACAAGTCGCTTCATCACAAGTCATCTCAATCTTGCAGCAAGGAATTGCAGCGTGCCATCGCCGCCACCTGGAGAGCGACCCACGCCCAAGCCGTCGGGTACGCAAGGTGAGCAGGAACACAAGCAGTCAAAGGACAACTGGAGGACCCCCTTCGTTAGTCGGCAGTCCGGTCGCCGTGGTAACGCCTGATCAAGCGTCAAAAACTTTCAGCCGCTTCACCGCACAACTCTCCCTCCTTTGGAAAAGGGCCCTGATTGTGTGGTGGAGTCGAGTTCAAAATCTAACGCCGAATTGTCCTGAACCCGATCACCATCTTGCCCAGTCCACCAACTTACGGGGAGGGGTACCCCGCGAACCTTCGCCTACACTCCGATAGGATGAACGATCTGTACTGCAGGACGCCTGGACCGATTTACTTTGACACTTCTCACCTTGTGTAGCCATTGGTTTGGGTGGCTACACAATCGGTAGACCGTCGCGCGATATGGACTTGGGGGATCGATATGGATCGATCGATACACTTCTGGGGCAGGGTGTATTTATGGTCGAAATCCTCACTCTAAACACGTCAATGTCCAACGATATACTTAATCCAATATATATCCAGGTCAGATCGCGTATAGCAGATCGTAGAGCCCAACCAAAACGAGAGATCGAAAAACCAATAAGGAACAGCCAAGCAAACTCATCCAATAGATTGGGGCTCCACCAACGAGATATCCACGTAAACTCTCCAATAATAGTAACCTTTCCAATTAGTAGTAACACGTTCCAAACGTGTGCGACCTGAGAGTGTGTGGTGCTGTGTTAACTACGCGTTCCCGTCGTGGAACTTCCGGCGGTCCAAGTGCATCTGTAACGCGTCCCGGCCGGGCAAGCAGGAGGGGACCTTGTTAACCCTCCGCTCCCAAAGACTCCGCGGTAGGAGGGGGCGACTTACGCGTAAACCAAAGAAACAGAAAACAACACAATATTTAATATCCACTAAAAACCTCAATATGTAAATACACGAAACATCGTGTGACTCACCTAAAATAGCGTACTTAATACTTCTGACACACGATTGGCCCAAAATCCTCTCCCCTTTTAACCAACCCGATCGCTCCAAACTGATTAGCGGTATACCGGTATAAACTAGTCGTATACTTTCTTTTCCACTTCACCACAGTTGCAAAGTTTGGGACATCCATCCTGATTCCATACGGTTTTGAGAAGTCAGCAAGTTGCAGTACTGGGGGGTGAAGATAGATGACGCATGAGCTCCTAAAAAAATCGTACCTGAATAGCTTCACGCGGCCGTTTAGGATTGATGCTGCCCATGCAAAGGACTGGCAATCTAAGCAAAATCTTGCAAGGCCTTCGAACATAAACCGTTGTTCCCAGAAAGCTTTCTATTTTTTACTTTTTCGATTCAGGAGCAGGCCAATCTGCTATTAGATATACATCTTGAAACCATTGAAACCCACATAATCGCCCTGCGTGGAGTTTTCTTGCTTACAAAGTGGCATTAGACAACTTTATGTATAGTTTCTGCTACTTATTGATTGAGAAGGCTTCCAAATCCTCTTTGATATCTTCACTCCTTGTAAAAATATAAATACCATCAAAATAGATGCTCATTTTGTCACTAAATCCTGATATATCTTATGTATGAGATGGTGGAAAGTTTTAGGACTTCCAAGAACTCTGATGCGACTGACGAAATCTTCAAAAAGACCGTCTAGAGTTCAAAAAGCAGTAAATATATACCTGACTCCCTTGGCACTACAAGGTAATAACGCTTAAGTAGATCCATTCAAGAAAACGAATAGCTGCCCGAAGTTGCGTCGAAAACATCTGAATGTAATAGCTGGTAGATGGTAGCTAGGTTTAGTTGATAAAGATCGTGCACGATACGCCATCCTACCGTTATCCTTGAGAGCTTATTATTCTTAAGTTTTAGAAGCCTTCAGATCATGTAGACTAATATCAAATATAGCATGTATATCTTTGTCTTTTTAAGTATCACCTGAACCTATTTAATCGTTATAATCTTTCCTTCATGACCATGGTGCCCATAGTAGTTGAAATTCTGGTTCATACGAGTATAGCGTTGTCCAGCAACCTCTTGAGTTTAAAGCTTGGAATGTGTGTGTAATTTTACCGGAATGGGATTACCGTAACGTAATAGTCACCTTAAACCTGCGAATATTCTCATTTCCTTAGGGTGGACATAATATCCAGAATAGTACCTTTCTTCTCAGGGGTTGGCATGACTTGGAGCTTCATGGTATCGCTGTGCAGGAATTGTCACGAGTTGTGGCACATGCAAAATACAGTTGTGACAGTGTCGGCCGTTTGTTCGTTACCGTCTGGGAGGAAGTTTCTACGAAAGAATCGCGCCCTAATTTATCAGGGTAGGGGCGCAGGAGGGCAGTATTTAAATGCTTGTTTGAAGGTAAAAAGTATACTAATTATAAATGCTTACTTAGGAACCTAACCTAAACCTTAATATAAAGATAAAATCCAAAGTAGCTAAAAATGCATAAATGCAAAAGTGACCACAATGGTCGCGCATCACTTAGAGTTTATATGCAGCCCCATGCCAGGCTGCACACATGCATCGCTTGTAAATCTTCAACACACTGAAAAGCTGGTAATTGCGGACTCATTCTACAGTCTCTTTGAGGTGATATAAAGACTACATGATTATACCCTAGGTCTACCTTGATGATACCAAGCTGAGTGACCTCGAAGTCGATTTGTTTAATAAGTTCATCTGCTAACCGTTTATACGACTGTCATTTTCAATGAAAGTCGACATATTCTGCTTATAGCTTTCATCTCAGCATGCTACCGCTTCTGCCTCAAGTATGGCGTACATCGCTCCACTCATGATATTATTAGCGTTCTTGCGTATAGGCTGCTTGTACTGCGTAGGGATGTGACCTACTCACAAGTCTTGAATATAGCCGAGTTTTTAAAAGGATATGCAGGAAGAGGACTTGATTGGAGAAGGAGCTTGTTCACTAGAAGGTAAAAGTTGAAGTGAGCATTTATTAGAAACTAGACATGCTACAAATATGCATACCAACTAGAATCTTTCTTAGATTATTCTTTCTATGTGTTCTCCTCATAAAATCTAATGAAGTAGATCGTTCTAGAATAACACAGAGCCATATTTACACCCAATTGTAAAGCCATCTTGGCTGAGCAAGATATTGTTTAGACGGGGGGCCAGTGTAATTAACAGGACCCATTCATACACCGTGTCTTAAGCTCCCCCTCACTGCGATATCTGTGATTTATCGACAATCCCGGCGGATTGGACAAGTTTCGCAAAACTGGGGAGTTTGTAGTCCCTTCGTCGTGAAGTCTGCTAGTTGTTGAGTCGACTGCACATATTCAAGACTGAGCACACCATCGTTGACAGCTTCAGGACGAAGTGATAACGTAAATCAATATGCTTGGGAAGTGATTGATATCCGACACTTTCGGCCATAGCAATTGCGGCCTTGTTGTCCATTTTGATCCCAGTGGAAGGTTGATCACGGAAACCAAGTTCTTCAAGAAGTTGACGTAGCCAAGTGTTTCTTGAGCAGCAAGAGATAGAGCCATATAATCCGACTCAGCGGATGATATAACAACGGTTCGCTGGCGCTTTGACTTGTATATCACTGGATCACCAACAATTAACACCAACACCCCGATGTGGAACGGCATGTAGTCGTATCTCCACCCGACAAAAACCGTAGGAGTAAACGCACTAAAGTCACCGTGTTTATAGAGAATTCCAACCTTTGAGGTCCCTATGAGATAACGGACGGAGTACCCTAGTTACTGCCTTCATATGAGCTTGCTTTGGAGCTTCAAGACACTTGGAGAGATCGCAAGTCGAGACAGAAATATCGGAACGCGGACCACTGGCAATATAAAGCAATGAACCAACTAATTCAAGGAACCGATTGCTATCAAATCTTTCTTCATCATTAACTCATCGAGTTTCTGGTCGTACACATTTGGGTTGTTCGCGGGGTACGCGGACTCTTGACCTAACTTTTCAATAAGACGTTGAATGAACTGAGACTGGCAAAGATGAAGCGTACCAGCTTCACAATCATAATCCATCTCAATGCCAAGTATATAACGGGAATCCCCAAGATCCTTCAACGTAAAATGCTTGGCAAGTGCGTTTCTGATACCATCGGCAATGGCATTATATTGGAAACTAATCAACAAGTCGTCCACATACAAAACCCAATACACCGGGAAATCACCTTCATGGCGCACAAAGACACATGGATCCGAGACACATGCATGGAATCCCATTGAGTTGAGTACAGAAAGGATGGTTTTGTGCCACACAGTGGAAGATTGCTTGAGCCCATAGATGCCGCGGCGGAGCTTGCAGATCATACCATCAGGAAGTCGAATCCTTTCCGGTGGACGCATGAACAAATTTCATCGAGCAATCCATTTAGAAATGCAGTATCAACATCAAGCTGACGAATCGAATACCCACGTTGGAAACACAACGCGAGAAAGGCACGCACTGAATTCGAACTGGATACTGGTGAATAGGTCTCCCAATAGTCAGCACCATACACTTGGTGAAAGCCTTGAAAAACATGTCGAGCTTTATAGCGCACAATATTTCCGTCAACATCCCGTTTCACATCAAAACCCCATTTATTCAAAATGAGTCGTTTACCATCCAGCCGATGAATTGTGTCCCACGTATGATTTCTGAAATAATAACGAAGCTCACAACGCACTGCTTATTTCCATTCCGCGGCTTCAGGTGACGCCATGGCTCTTTGTATGTCCGTGGAATCTTCATCACAGCTAAAGCAATTTCGTAGCCATCGGTAAGACGGAGTTGCTTTGGATCTGGTTCACCGATATCAGAGTCATCATCACGGGAGGAATCGTCGCGATTCTCAGGTATGGTGGCAACCATTCAACCACACGGTTTTCTTGAGTACGAACGATACTAGTGTCTTGAGCAAGGGCCATGACAGCAAGTGTATTGGTAAGAGCAATATGTTCAACTGAGCTTGATGTAAGTCGATTAGGTGCATATTGACCACCCAATACAATCTGATTTTCTCCCCTTGGTCAATACATGGCTGTTAGGCGTGTACAATTTGAGTTCCAACCTCTAGGTCATGATCACCAATGGGCCGAGTGAAAAAACTGGTAGGAACTGTGGGCGACATTGTTACTTCCATAGGTTCGGTAGTATCGGGCGGATTACCATCTTGAGTAGCTGCCGCATCCACATCCATTTCATCATTCGTTGGTATTCGTGTCGTTGTAGAAGGGTCGTCAAGATCATCAACAACAGTCCATTGGAGCTGAGACTCGCGTGTGTATGAGGATGGACAATAATCGGACGGCGGAGGTTCATCGAGAGCAATTGTTCGTGTCACTACAATGCGATCGGTTTCACAGTCCCAAACACTATATGCTTTGGAACCTTCAGCTTAACCAAGAACGATAAAACGATGAGCTATGGAATCAAACTTTGCACGCTTGGATTTGTCCACATATACCAAACCAGGTGAGACAAACACACGCATGTGGTTTTTCACCCCAAACAACCTCATATGGAGACTGATCACCACGGGCAGCATTTGGCAATCGGCTAAGCGTGTACGCAGCGGTAACAATTGCCTCGCCCCAGAAAGATTCATCAACATGCTGGCAGTGTAGAGACGATCGTGCTGATTCTCCAAGCAACCGATTGGATCGTTCAACAAGACCATTCTGCTGAGAAGAGTAGGGAGAACTAGTTTGATGTAGTATTACATGTAAAGAACAAAATTTCTTAAACTTCTTGTGGCAGAATTCACTACCATTGTCCGTGCGAAGGATTTTTTCCTACAACTAAGGTGAGCTTCCATGAAGGCCATGTATTCCTTGAACCTTTCGAACGCCTCACTGTTAAATTTGAGCAAGTATACATTTATGTACCGTGACCAATTATTAGCCAAGACAAGCACATATCGACCACCATCCTTTGCGTTGACCCTCATGGGACCCATCAAATCGCCATGAATCAACTCCAAAAGACCCGATAACTTCACTGCACTGTTGAATGTATGCCCATACATACATACATACGACACCTTCATCTTCTTTTACATACAACACTCACAAGTATATTCTTGTCGTGTCGATGGTGGAAGTAGCGGGACACCCACATCAACTCGACTCAATGCCGACACACGATAAAAACCTTCGTGGACCATTCTAGCATGCCATAGTGCGAGGTCATCATTACCTGCACTAACTGCATTCACCTCACTTCGTTCTGGAATATTGGCGGCAAATTGAGCACATACAATTTACCCAGTCGACGTCCTTGGGAAATCACACTACAATTGTGGATTATCGAGTGCACACTTGG
The DNA here is from genome assembly GCA_026184515.1 of Peronosclerospora sorghi. Classification (NCBI taxonomy): domain Eukaryota; phylum Oomycota; class Peronosporomycetes; order Peronosporales; family Peronosporaceae; genus Peronosclerospora; species Peronosclerospora sorghi. Next base: position 28,221,765 of record CM047582.1, on the reverse strand, counting down.
TGTGAAGTTGACATCGACACCCTTTGCCGTCAATGCATGACAGAAAGTAATCGCCGGTCAAGACCAGGTATATAAAGTATGTCTGTCACAACAGCTGGTCGACCACTCTCGAGCTCAAGATGGACCGATCCAGTACCCACCACTGGCAAATGTTGTCCGCTGGCCACCAATACATTGAGACCACCGCTAATTAGACGAAACTCTGCAAATTCGTCACGCTCCAATGTCATGTGAAAACTTGCTCCACTGTCAAGCAGCTGCATATTCATAGGATACATCGAGCTTGACCCCGAGAATACAAATGGTTCACTCTTCTTATCCGTACATTGATCACGTTTATGACCAACTTCACCGCATTCATAGCAACGACCCGAGAATCCTTGCTTGCCGTCTCCACCATGTCCATTATCACGGCGCTTACCGTTAACACCACCATTGTTCCGACGACCTCGATGATCACGTGACTGATTATTGTTACTCGGAGCAGCGACCACCTTAAGCGCTGCTTCCTGCTTCTCGCGCTTCTGGATCATGTCGTACTCTCGTCGTAGAACCTCCTTTACCTCTTAAAGGCTTATATTGCCTCGTTCTTCATTAATTTTCATTATTCCATCCTTCTCTGACGACAAACTTCCGATCATAATCGAGTCGTCAACCGCAGCAAGACGCATACATAAATCATCAAACTTGAGTAGATTGTCCATAATACTGTCTCCAGTGCCATCACAAATTAATGCTGTTGCATGCGTAGAGTCACTCTATTGTGCAGACTACGTTTTACAGGAAAATCACGCAAGATATCCACGCCTCGGCGGCATACTGCACATGACGTATCATCGATTGGTACGTTGGCCCGAGCAAACTAACCAATACAGCCATCGCCTTCAAATCATCGGCCTTCCACTGATCGCCGGCCGTACCCGTCGTACTCTCCTTCTTCAACTCAAGATGACCATGGAGGGCCTTCTTCGCGAGTTTCATTTGAGCACCAAATTCCTACAAAAAGTAGTTATCATCCGTAGGAATGTCGCTGGGATTGGTTAGCATGTTCTTGGACATTATGTTCATAACCTTAGAAGACTATACAGGAAGATGAATTGATTGGAGAAGGATCTTGTTCACTAGAAGGTAAAAGTGGAAGTTGGCATTTATTAGAAACTAGAAATACTACAAATATGTATACCTACTAGAATCTTTCTTAGATTTTTCTTTCTCTGTGTTCTCCTCATAAAATCTACTGAAGTAGATCGTTCTAGAATAACACAGAGCCATATTTACACCCAATTGTAAAGCCATCTTGGCTGAGCAAGAGATTGTTTAGACGGGGAGCCAGTGTAATCAACAGGACCCATTCATCCACCGTGTCTTAAACTTTCTCAATTCTTCATTTTTCCCTTTATTCTCCAAATTCTCCAAATGTTAAGATGATTAATGTATGGGATTAAACAAACGATCACTTGGGCCTCACGCGACGATGATGGTTTTGAGAAGCTTTGGGTGACGTACTCTAGCTATTAGCAAACTCGAATTCGACCTGCCTAGGCAATATCAATAGTATCTTGGTAAAGCTAGTAGTTTTATCTTTACTTTTCATTACAGTCTACTATCTCATCTCACTGTGGTAAAGAAACGCTTCTCCAACTCACTAATCGTTAGTCCGGTATCCGGAATCAAGATTTGGGATTTTGCCACGTATTCGTGGAATGTCTTTATTGCTTCAATCAAAACATTGCATCTCAAAGATCGTATTCAAAGTATTCCGTCCTAATACAAAAACTCAACTGATTCCTGGACAGTGACTATATTTGTGACGATTTGCTTGTTCACCATCCGATACAAAAGCTCCATACAAGTTTATCACGCCTTTGTCGAAGTTGTTGGATATCATTGTCACAAAGTCCACTGATTCTGTTTCCATTATTCACGGGACCGTCACCGGCATAATACTCCCCACTTGTAACTCTACAGCTATATGTCATATCTTTGTTTCCTTCATAAACTGGAGGGTCTTTCTGCTTGTCTCTTGATGCAACGAGAAACTCAAAGCGTTCATTAGCTTGTTTCATCTGGGTTTCTTTTTGTTGTTGTGCATTCTTACCTTCCGCCATAACGTAATCGTAGTGCAACTGCGTATACTTCACTTGATCTATGTATAGTCTCCACGTGAATATGCGTAATAAATTAATCCAGGCCTGTGCCACAATAATCGAAATATCTCCACACGTATCAACTTAACTAATACTTGATAATCCACGTGATAACCAGTGCCTTCCTATACAATCACTCCACTGGTAAAGGCAATAATGCGCGCAAAGTAACGGGCGTGTAACTTACGTTAGTTAACGGGAAGAAGAAAATGTAAAAGTGATATATTTTGACTAGACTAAATTATAGTCCGTCCCAAATTATAAAATTTGTGTACACCTATTTTCGTCTTTTGTGCGTCGATGTAATATCCTTGGAATAGCGTAATATCATGACGCAACTTCACATTCAAGGCCAATGCTAAAAAAACAAGTTGATGATGTAATACGCATTTGATTGGTACAAAAAAGTTGTTTTTGCTAAAAAAAAAAACAAGTTGTTGATGTAATACGCATTTGATTGGGGATTCTGATCATAGCTTCAAGCGATTTGGATTCAGTAAGACTCCCCGAGCAGAATCCCAATGGAAATTCATATGTGAACGATACCGACGCCGCGCAACGCAAACATGACAGAAAACGGAAAAGTTGTAAAATAGTAATATACTCAAAAGTACGGAAAGCTACAAGAAAGCCTTTAGGCCACCACATGGAGCTTGTTCTCGTTGCTGGCTCGAATTTTCGTCGTTTTCATCCTGAGGCAAAGCGCGACTTAAATGTACATTTTCCTTTCCATCACCATTAATATCAGATCTGACATAAAAGAACGTCGTTGGCTTCGGAACAATCGTAAAGAATAGTCTTCCGAAATCTGGTGGCGCAGAAATTGTGACCAACCGTTACAAATCAAAACAAAGCGCGCCTCAGACTCGTACTTGTCATTTCGTCGAATCCACTGACCACAGAAGTCGCAGACGTCAGCGACGTAATGTCCTTCATCGATGCTCTTACAGAGGTAATAAATGCTACTATGCATTATACACATTAATTGCGTACTACCCACATTAGTTGCGTATTACATCATCACTTGTTTTTTTTTAGAAAAAACAACTTGTTTTTTTTATCAATCCCCCACATTCATACAGTTTTTTTGCCTGCATTTTGGGCATGATAGTGCTATTGCTTTTGCGTAATGAACATTAGTAACTCGTACATGGACATTGTCAAGTCTTGGTGTGTTGCTCTCTTGGTGCCCAAGAGATCACTGTGCTAGCTTGATGATTTGCGTCTTCTGACGACGTTTAATTTCTTTCAGAATTACTATCATCCAGAGCGTTTATTCTGCTCTGTTAATGAAGTTTCAGGTTTGTTGAACAGCGCTCAGTTATACAGCCTCTCCGTCGAGCCATTCTAGTTGTACTTCCCATCTTTGGCACTCTTACTTAAATTCAGACACTACGTCAACTACAAAAAAAGTTTTTTTCAATTCTCTTTTACACGCTTTTTATAAAGCTGAATATGGTTGAGTGATTCGTCGATCAGCACTTGCACTGTTCAAACCGCTCCATGCCGTCTTCGGATGCGTTGTGGATAATGTTTTGCGTGTTTTTCAACCCGATATTTGTGTTTGGATGAGTTTATCAGCATAAACTTCTTGGCTGTCGTTAATCACAGGTCGTACGGGAGCTTTTCAAGTTGATCGTAGTTATCGGTCAAGTGGTAATAGTGAGCTCCCAAGTGTGGGGAAGCGTACCGTAGATTTTGTGGCCAACTGTGGTGAACATGGACGGGCCATCCGGAGCAGATGCAACGACTGGTACAGGTACCTAACTGTAAGCGACGGACGACTGAGATATCAGGTTGACTGGTCGATGATGCACATTAGGATGGGTAGCTCTGATTGGTTGATATTAGGTAATTGATTGATTTTAGGATATAAGCAATAAAAAAGTTATCCTTTTGCGTCCGATCATCAAGATCACCGATTGGGATGGCGTGATCACCTCTATCTACCCTTCTTTTGCATACTCCCCTCTACACGTCCCGGGAGGGAGCACGTAGTGCACTTTTCGGCCCATCAGCAAAGTAGAGTTTCGAAGAACTCGCCCGCAACTACGCCCGCTGTGCCATCGGCACCGTTTGGAAAGGTTATTGGGAGTGTGATCGAGCCAAGTATTCTCACCTCTTCCTCCATTGGTTGGCATATTTCCCCTAGAAGTTCGGCTGCTCTAAGCGCTCCTTTGGAACTCTAGGTGCATTTTTGTGAAATCCGTCGATCTGCACATAGAAAGTGCAGATCGCCCCCCTTCCTCAATTTAGGCTAGGAATACATAATATATTGGGTATCTTAGCGATCTAGGCTTAAGAGCTCGGCGATCAAGTGGTGCAGACTTCCGCCACGTGATCAAGTACCCCTTCGCTGATTACCACTAGATCGACACCGTCGATCTGCGATCAACGATCTGCGATCATCAACCCGCAATCTCGCCAATTCGTACAAGATCAACGAGATCGATCTGCGATCTGCGATAATCGATCATCGATCTTGTGGTGGAGTCAAGTTCGAAATCGAATACATTTGTATCGACAACCTGACCACCACCATCGTGCCCAGCCTTCCAACTTACGGTGGGGGGGGTACCCCGCGGACCTCCACTCGAAATCTGGTCCGATCGTCCGCTGCTGGGAGACGACCGGTCATCATCCAAAGACACTCGGTCCAATTCACTTAAGTTCATCTCACCTTGTGTACCCGATGGAATGGGCTAGTTACACACTCGGTGGATCGGGATCGCAGATCGATCTGATTCTGTCTTGAATATGAGACCGTGCTGGCTAGGTGTACATAGGGCGGAACTCTTCACCCCAGGTACATACAGACCAGAAACACTTCCGAAAGATAAATTCCAATAGGTCGATCGTCCAAACGATCTATACCTGACCAATACGAAATAATAGAGGGTTGACCAATCAACCGGTCTAGCCCCTGACCAATATGAGAGAAGACCAAAACCGGTCTAAACTCCAACCAATGTTACAATGAGACAATATGTCCACGTGAAGACCCAATATGCCCGTGAAGCTCCACAAACGATATCTCCACGTAAAGACAAATCCAGTGAATAGCACGTTCCAAACGTACTTGAGCTAAAGTGTCTAGATCGCCAAATCGTACTCCCGTAGAGGGACTTACGGTAGCCAAAGTGCGCGTGCGGCGCGTCCAGACCGGGTATAATGGGCGAGAGGGGATAATTAAACCCTCTGCCCCCAAACACTCCGCGGTGGGCGGAGGCGACTAGTGTACGTGAAAAGAAGAACGGCGACCCCTTGCTGCGGTGTAGACCAAGATCAGAAGAGGTTTTTGCCACTTATTCCTAGACCAAGAACCTTTACCTGGAAAAATTCGTAACCAAAAGACTCTTACTTGGAAAAACCACAACTAACCAATAATACTACCTCCCTATGGTCCCTAATGTACCCACACAAAATTATGTAAAATACCCAATGTCAGGTGACTCACCCAAGACCGGCGTTCTTGATACTCCTTTAATCTGATAGGATAAAAAAAAACCTTGTTTAGACCAATCGGAAACTCGACCAACTGCCTTGACCAAAAGTGACCAAATTTGTGGTACACTTCACCACAGCCGCCCCTGAGTCCGACCGTGTCGCACAACGATAACGGTCTGACTCACCCATCACTCGACCAACTGGACCTTGGTCACTCACACTTCTTCACCATGGACCAGCCATCTTCTCCACCTGCGCCAGGTACTTACTTTACTGCACTTGATCTTCTTGTGCTTCCCTTTGACGCTTGTTCTTGTTGGATCTGCAGAAACTCTATGTGCCGAGTCGCTTCACATTGCTTCACCTGTTCGGTCGGCCCGGTCTGACAGCCCACATAATTCTCCTGCACTTCAAACATCGGAAGGGTGTCAGACTGAAGCCGACACGCGGATGCAGGACATGCTTGCAGAAAACATGCGTCTCAGGACCCAGGTGGCCCACCAGGCACACGAGGTGCGCATCTTTGGTCTTTGTCTTGTACTTGTCTTGACCCTCGTTTGTCTTCAGCTCTCATCCCTCCCAGCGTCGTCAAGGCAATAAGTGCCTTGCTTGATGCCGATAGGCAGTCCGACGATCATGTTGACCAGATCCGACCAATTCTAGAGGGGCTGGTAAGCGCACGTCATGACCTGTCCCATCTGGAGGCTCATCAGTCCCATCTCCGAGATCAACTTGCCCTTGTTCGCCGGCAGCAACTGGACGGACAGTTTGACGCGACCTCACTGCGCATGCAAGGCGACGACTTCGCGCGACGGATTGCCGAGATTCAAATTTCCATTCAAGACCAGACCGGGAAGGTCCGGTCTTATCAAGACAAGTCAGACGCTTGGACGCTAGATTCGGGTCGTCGTCAGGTGGCACTAGACCAGTGCCGCCAGCGCTTGATGAACTTGCTGCATCCGTGTTCGACTGCTTCCTCTAGCATAGATTGGTCTGCGTCGGCAACCTTAGTCGCCTCGGAGCAAGACCAAGACCGCTTGCAGCAGGACCAAGACCGACACCGTTCATTGGCTGATATTCAGCAGCCCGAAATTGCACACAAATCAAAGAAGCGCGCGGACGCGCCGGGTAGCTCGAGGGCGCGGGGCACTGCGCGCGAACCCAGACTCGAGGGAAAGCGTGCAGTGCCTCATAAGCGAGACAAGACACAGGCGCTTCTTATGGACTCGGACTCGGACACGGGCGAGATCTACAGCCCCTCGGAAGGTCGAGCGCCCTCGCGCCGTACTGCAACTTGCACCAAGCACACAGGGGTCTCGTCAGAGGAGGACTCCAGCGAAGGGTCTTGCGATTCCGAGTTTATGGTCGCCATCCAGTCCAAGTCACGAACGAATTTGCGTGAAAGTTTCATCCAAGTGGCGTCGACATTGGGGTCAGAACAGAAGACCGGTTTGCCAAGTGACGCCACACCAGTGCCGGCACCAGCGAACCCAGCGCCCACGGTTCTCCCCGGGACATCCAAACTTCACAAGTACGCTCTACTGAAGAACATGGCAGTTGACACCAGCTACCTTCCGCCGCGGACGTTTGAAATCACCTTGCCGTGGTCGTCGGGGCAAATCGGCTGTTTGCTCCGTTCTACCCTGACCAAGCAGCTTCTGTCCCGGTCTTTCTCCCGCCCGGACCTCTGGATCTTTCAACCGGCCTTGAAAACCCCTGCCGCGTCTGCATGGAGGGCGGACTTGATTACGTCGGCGCAGATCTCCCGCCTATACGGCGATGAACCATGGAAAATTTTCGAACACCCCAAGATAGGACTTGTGTTCCACTTGACTCCGTGGATCGGCACTTTGCTAGGCCGGGTGAAGAATTTCAACAAGATCCACGGCCAAGAAATTTGGGAAGCGTCCCACTACTTGGTGCTTCCCCCCGACCGGGTGCGACAAGATCCGGGCCTGGCGACGTTCCAGAGCAAGCGCAAGCGACGTCGAATTCGGGCGGGCGAGGCTTGGCATCCCCTGTGCCAGTACATTTTGGACGGGATGCGAGCCCGCGAGTGTGGCGTCGACGTGTTCTTGTACCCGGTGTTCCTCCACATGCCGAGGAGTCGCGTTGAGAAGACCAGACTGCTGGCCGACGACGGCATATGGTACCACGGTCTTGATTGCGTTGAGCCGGTCGCGGACCTCAAGGATGCTTTGGTCCAGATTGACCGGAAGGACCCCTGGCGTAACCAGTTTCAGGATCAAGTGCAAAATCATCCGTCGATGGTCATCGGCCGTCTGTGGGGCTATATCAAGTGAAGTCGCAGGTAGTCGACCAGATAACTCGCAATACATGTCATGATTTCTTTTTCATATGTCCAATCGTCAAATCACTTGAGCTAAGTTTACCACTCTCTCCATAGTTGCACCGAACACGTTATCGTAAACAGTTCCACCTCCATCACGAAAAATAGTCTTCACATTCGTCATTCCGCTACTCCAATTCGTCACAGTTCATCACAATTTCACATCAACTCCGGACCTTCCACATCTTCATACCGGTCTAGACCGAGCGATGCTACTGCGTGTCTTGGTCTTGGTCTTCATGAGTCTGCATCACTGCGAAGCGATTACGACTGACTCGTTCTCGTTCGAAATCTCGTAGAAGAGGCCCGCAATTCAAATCGAGCTCGTCGACCCAAGTTGATTCATCATGATCCTTCCATCGGACCAGGTACTCTCGGTGAGTCCGACCGAACCTGGTCTTCTTGGTCGACCGAACATCTAAGACCTTCTCCACTTCAAACTCGTCTTCCTCTAATGGTCGTTCCCAACTGTCCTCCGGCAGTAACGCTTCATCGAAATCAAATCTATTTTCTTCGTCTACCAGACAGGGAGTTTTGGGTCGATCAGGAAATTCTCGGACCAGCTTCAACTTGGACACATGCACGATCGGGAAGACCTTGTAATCTGTACCAGTCGTTACTAGACGGGCAGCGTGCTCACCGATCGGCTCGGCAACACGGAAAGGTCCGTGCAACATATGAGCCAGCTTCTTCGCATAGCCCTCTTTCACTCAGTCTAGGTATAGCCATACCCTCGCCCCTGGTTCTATACCGTGGGGTCGGACCTGGTCATTGGTCCGGTCTGCCCGGTCTTTTGTGGCCTGACGCAGCTTTTCGTTGACGACTTTCTTTGCATGCTGGTAGTGTTTCTGGACCCGCATGCGCCAGCGTCGAGCATCGCGATCGCGGGTCCGGGTGAAACCGATAGGTATCGCAGCTTCCAATGTCGACCGAGGGTCCCATCCATATGCCAGATAAAAAGGCGTTTCTCCTCGGACCCGATCGGTCGACGAGTTGAGTGCAAACACCAGCCTTTCTGCATACTCGTCTCAATCTCGCTGGTCTGGGTCAGCAACGTACATCTTGATCGCCCTCGTTATGGTCTGCACCATGCGTTCCGCCGATACATTTGCTTGCGGACGATATGCCATCGTCGCACTCTGTTTCTGGACCAGCATGTTATTGAACGACCGGAACACCTCGGCCATAAAACCGGGTTCCCGATCGTGCCTGATGACCTCGCTGGAGCCGAATATTCGGAACACACATTCTTCGTAGCTCTGGGCGATCTGCTCCGCAGACCGAGATGCACTTGCCTTCGCAATAACTAGACCGGTGAACAGGTCTACCCAGATCAGCAGCTCAGTGTTGCCGCGCGTCGATCTAGGCAGTGACGGTATGTGGTCCATCGCTATGACCTGGAAAGGGTAGGTAGCTTCGATATTTCCGGGCGATCGCCCCTTGATTACCGGTCTACCCTTTCCGGTCTCGCAATCCGTGCAACAGCCCACATATTTCTGCACACTGCGGAAAAGACGTCTCCAGTGGAAGTGGGACCTGATCTTGTGATAGGTCCTGCATATTCCCTGATGTCCCCCTTCTAGACTCACGTGATAGTGATGAAGGACATCCGGCTGCAACAACTCGGGGATCACTAATTTCGCCAGTCGGTCCCGGTCTGCACTGTCTTGGTCGGCATCGTGGCAGTAATACAATAATCCATTATCATTCACTTCGTAGCTATCCGCGATCTTGATGCACTCTTTCGCTTGATCGTTCGTCAACTTGGACAGTTCACCACGCAGGTATGTCTTCAGGCTCATAATCCATTCTTCTTCGTCCTGCTCCTTGAGGATCCGTTCCATCCTTAACTGTTGCACTGCATATTTGTTCAAACTCTTCTTCGGGAACGGTCGGCGAGACTTCTGAGCTTTCGATCTAGTCGCGACCATCCCATGCACCTGGACGGGGGCGTTCTTGGGTCCGATCACCTCTGGGGGCCTGTTTATATTCACCAATTCATCCAGAACGGCCTTCTCGGTGATCGTAGCCCCGGTCTGGTCTTGCATGGCCTTGGTCGCGAGGTAGTCGGCGCTTCTGTTCCAGTCCCGTTTCAAGTGCAATAGCTCGTGGTTGTGGTGGTCCTTCAATGCCTTCATTACTCGATCATTTAGCGTCCTTAGTCGTGGAGCCTTGCAGTCGATCTCTCCGGTGATCTGCCTGATCACTAGGTTGGAGTCACCACGTATGATGACTCTCCCCTTCTCTTGCGACGACAGAAGGTCCAGACATAGAAGTAGACCTCGGTACTCCGCCTCGTTAACAGTAATATCCGGCGTGAAATCGGCAGCGGCTGCAACTATAGACCATTGTGGCAACTTACACAATATGGCACTATAGGCGCCTACCTTCTTCTTCATGCTTGCCGATCCGTCAAAACTTAAGACCAAGAGCTCTTCATCACGGTCCACGGTCGGTGGCGGTCTCAAAACTGACTGCCTAGGTTGCTTCCTCGGGGCAATCGCTGTCAATGCCTCGTCCACTTCAGACCGAGGGATGTTACTGGCAGCTAATGTGCCAATATCTCTTCTTCGCCCCCGGTGCACTTAACGACCTCGAGGGTCTACTGCGACAAGACCGCCGACCATCTGCCTAGACGTCCGTCCATCCCATTGGCTGATAGTAGCCAGGCCAAAGTAGACCGTCTTGACAGGACCTTTATAGGTCGGCCGACCAGCAGGTTGTAACACATATCCAGAATTCGTAGCAACTCCAGAACTTCTTTCTCGACAATTCCATAGTTCACTTCATTTGGTTTTAGCTTCCGGCTCGTAAAAGTGACTGAATGATACACACCACCGTGATCTTGTACTAAAGTGGCCGAGATAGCCCACTTACTGGCAAAAATACAATAATGGTCGGCACTTTTTCGGGAGCGAAATGCTTGAGAACCGGTGCCGTCGGCATCTTAACCTTCAACATACCAAAGGCAAACTGTGCACGCTTCATATGATCTTCGGCCTCCACTTGCGGACAAACTGCAGCAAGACCAGAGTCGGCGCCATCCTGTAAAGTTGCCCGATCTCCTTCGCGCAACATATGATAGTCAACTTCCCGGAGCTCGTACAGCACAGCCGCGTAGATAGCAAAGTCTTTAATGAATCGGCTATAATAATTCAAGCTTCCCAGGAAGTACTGCATTGCCTTCAGCGATCTGGGGAACGGGAGGTTACTCAGCGAATCCAGGTCCTTGGGATTAGCCTCTAGACCATTGTTCGAGACCATATGGCCTAAATAGGCGACCTTGGACATACCCCAAAAACTTTTCACGGCACTGATAGATAGGTTCCAGCGGTCGCATGTCTCCAACAATCGTTCAACCTTCTCGCACAGATCGTTCCATGACGATGCAGGTATCAGAATGTCGTCGATGTATGACCGCCTCCCTAGAACGGACGGCCTTCTTTCCCGATCGGGTTCACCCTCTGTAAACACATCATAACTTTCGGCAGGGTCCCGATCGGTCTTGATTTTGAAGTGTCCGTACAGTGCGTTGTCTATCAACCTTTAATAGATCTGGGGCGCGTTCTTCAGACCGAACGGCATATGATTCCACTCGAAAAGACCAAACGGCGTCACAAATTCGGAAATCTCACGGGCTCGATCAGTCATCGAGACCACCCAAAATCCACTTGCCATGTCCAGCGAAAAATACCACAAGGTCTTGTCCAGGTCTTCCAACAAATCATTAATCAGCGGCATCGGGTACACCATAAGTTTAGTTAACCGACTTACCAGCCGATAGTCGATGCACAACCTAATGTCGACGCCGTTCTTCTTGATAACAATTACGATCGGCGAGGCCCATGGCGAGGTCGACGGTCTAATAATCTTGGTAGCCAACAGTCCTTTGATAAGATCAGAAAGCTTTTCCCGGTACTGTGGCGCCACGCGTCGACATCGCCGAGCAATCGGCTTGGAATCTCCAACGTCAATATCGCAAATCGCACCACGGCTGCAGGTGGTAAGGCATTGCCCTTTCCGATCAGCAGATGTCTTTTCTTCCATATGATACTCTTCAACTGCTCGATCTGGTCTGGACTGTTAAGGACTTGATCACCCACTTGTAAATCATCCATTGTAACTTCGGGCGAGTCGGCAGACACTTCAGGGAAGACTGCCATATGGCTTTCCAGCTCCTGAATATACTGTTCCCCGCCTTCATGTATACAGACTTGTTCATCTTCTGGGGCGATATCACCTGGACCATCTGGACCGGCTGAACGCTCCTGGTCTTAATCAACGGGCTGTCCTTCACTGATATCGGTCTCATTAGGAACACCGTCCTGGTCCGACCTAGCAATTTCATGTTCCCCTTCTTCCGTTTCTTGCTCCGCTGTCGCCTGATCTTGTGCTCACACCACGTTGACTAGCCTCGGCTCGTCTACTTGATGGTCCACCGTTCCTGGTGACTGCAGCGCCTTTCTTCGGATCAACATCTTTTTTGGGTGACATAACTTGGTCTTTCCACTAAAGGTGAGGTATCCTCTTCCACCGACCCATCATCGCTGATAAGATCGGTGGTCGATTGGTACGCCAGGTTTTGCCACTCGACATACCGCCTCGATCCAATCGAGACGAACCCCATCTTCCTTGGTACCTTCCCTTCTGTTAACCACATACCGACAATAGTGTTATTGTCCAGTGTCAGCGGCTTGTCACCGATATTGGTAACACGGACAAAATCACGTCGACCAGCACTCTTTACGAAGGTCGAGACCCACCGATCGCCCCTGGTCAACCACAACTTCCTCGAGCGAAAACCTTTCTCAACCGGGGTATCGGCAGACCGACCAACTGGGATTGTGAGGTCTTGGTCCCACCGGACCAGATCGGTATACGAACCATACAGAGGTCTTCGACCAGCCAACTGGACCTGGACCTCATCCGGGAGCGTAAGCACTCCATGTGACAGGTCTAGGCGAATACCAGCTGGGACCATGAAATCCATTCCTAGTAAAGCGTCTTGACCAGCCAACTTGCCAACCCAAGCGCTGAAAAAGTAGACCAGCGATCCCGACAAAGTAATTTTCACACGCGTTCTTCCTTCGGTCATATAAGAGTTTTCGCCGATCCCGACGCATTCTTCTCTCTGGGTATCGTCTATACGACATCCGACCTTACGAGCAAAGGCGGGGTCGATTATCGATACTTCAGCTCCAGAGTCGAACAACATCGTCGCTTTCTGGTTATTAATCTTGCCACAGGCTTTCGCCTGCTTGAACCATTTATCAGGCGCGTGATACTTCCAGTATCCGCGGGATTCTCCAGGCAGCAAGTCCAACTGCATAACCACATTGGTTCGGGAGTACTCATCGGTATTCAGACTGTAGACCGGATGGTCTCGGTCGACGCAATTTGGAATAGAACGTGTATTGTCGGTCTTATCCTCCTTGCCGACATATGCATAGATGTGAACCGTAGAACGCTCGGCTCGATCCAGATTCCAACCTGGCGAGCGTTCTAGTTTAACATCTTTTCTGCGTCCGGCGGCAGCATCCCCGCGTGCTTTTCCGGCACGTACCACTTGCGTATCATGTTAAAAAATTCTTCAATATTGCAGTGGCCGGCCTCGTGGATCTCTCCACATGACTTGCTACGAAGAGGCAGTGGTCCGTCGGGTGGCCGCGTCTCTCGCACTTCTTGCACACCATCTTCTTCCAGCAGTTTGGACCATCATGTTTGATCGACCCACAGTGGGAACACTTCTGACGAGGTCGGTCTAGATCGGACTTGCTTCCGTTCCTTCCCTTCCGGTCCACCTGGTCGGGCTTCGACCTGGTCTTTGGGGCAGGTCCCGCAACATAGACGTAACGATACTGGTCTTCATCCGATGACTCCTGGCTGGATGGACTTCCACTTTCCCCTTCTGAGCCCGTGCTGTCTTCGGCTACGATCGCCTTGACCGCTCGGGTCAGTCTGGTCCAGGGTCTCTTGACCGGATCGGTCTGGGTCTGTGTATTGGATCGGTAGCGACCTGATCCACCAGCACTCTTCGTCCTCATGCTACGCGACTGCTGTAGCGTCCGTAGAGTCTGTTCAACTTCGCCCGCGTCCCTAAGACGCAGCAGAGTAATCTGGTCCGCCAGTTCTTGATCGTCCAGGGTACTAATGTAGTGACCCACATGTTCCAGAGCAGCACCGTTCGACGGGTTATTCTCTTTAATTGTTATGCCGGCACGAAGTGCAGCCACGTTCAACCGATGCAAATACTCGATCGGTGTCTCGTCGCCCCGCTTCTGCATATGGTGATACTTGCGGGCACACGAAAATCCCGAGTTGCAGTATTGCCCTTCAAACTCTGCACATAGCAGGTCCCAGTCAGACCGGACATCCCGACTCAAATGTTGTATCCAGTTGGCAGCCGGTCCTTTTAACAGATCCCGGAAGATCAAACATTTTCCACTTTTCGGGGTCTGGTCCCGGAAGAACGCAGACTTTACCCGACCGAACCAAGACCGGGCCTGGTCTTCATCAGCATCCTTGCCGGTGAAGTCCTTGAGGTCGGTCGTCGCGGCCATACGTATGCGCGGAATCGCGGCAGATCCAAAGTCGTAAGCAGTCGTGGAGGCTAGGTTAGCCTTTTGCGCCTTGCCAGCGCCTGTACCGTCTGACCCACAGTGGTAGTCAAGACCGCCGACCGACTCCATGTCACAATCACTTGTCTTACTTGGTCTACGCGGTCTGGCCCGTTGCGGCTTGCGCTTCCCTTTGCCGACTTGCTTATCACTTCGAGTGGGATTGTTCACAGATGTTACCGATTCCATATCCACATCCCGGCAAACATTGATACTTTGACGGGTAGACAGGTCTTGGACATGTGGGGACATAGGTGGTCTAACCCGTTCTTCCATGAAACGTTCCATCATCGTCTCAAACATGGCTTGGACGTTAGCTGGAGTCATGGGCAACGTGTTGATACCCTCCTTTTGCGGAACTGAGGCCTGTGGGGGTCGCTGGAGCCCCTACTGGCAAGCAGCCCTTTTCTGCCGCATGTCCTTCAGGCTGGGCATGGTCCACCCCCACGGTCATCCGTTCGACACCGGTCTCCAACTCTGATGACCTGTTAGAAGCCGATGGAGACTGATAAACCGATTCGTCATCAGAACCAATGTCGACAAACGCTGTGGAGGCTTCAGCGACCTTCACTGCTGCGGTGGGAGTTGGGCGGCGAACCACCCCCACCTGTGGGACCAAATGGTCGTGGAAGGTCGACATCGACGATTTCAGCCTCCAAGTCTCAAATTCAAATAGTTTTTGGACATCGGCGGGGTTCTGCATTTTTTATGTCAACCTCCGCCAACATCGTCACCAAGTTATTCACCAACAGTAATGGGCGATCACTCTGGATCGGCTCGGTAGTGGTACCGAGAAGACGGTCGGGGATCTGGAGGTTCAACACCCGAAAGACCACGTCATAGCGAACGAACTTGTTCAACTCAAAAACATAATACATCTTGTTCAGGTTTTCTTCGCTGATGCCTCCATCTCCGACCTGCGACTTCTCTTCGAAATCGTCTTCGTCGGCCGGCATTCCCAACCCTTTCTTGGGAATCTTGGGGACCTTGGGGAGGTTGGTATGATAGTTCTGATCAGCCTCCAAGTATTTTCGTCTTTCATTTTTTCATCAACTTTTTTTATGCACATACATAGGATCAGGAAAAATGTCCTGATCCTTTCCGGAACTATAGAAGACTTGCTATAGTCCCGATCAGCTCCGGTGGGAGCCTTTTGGGGGAGGAAAAAATTATTAATCCCGATCTGGTCCTCCACCAGGCCAGATCGGACATCGCCATCTTTATCAACAACGAAGACGTAAGGTGATAGCCTTTCCTTACGCCCTCTCCAGAACGATTCCAAATTCAAATCTTCAAATTCAATCTTTGATGACACCTCGCGGTGATATCCACGATCACCAAGTGATCCGGGCACGCGCACCATTGTGGTGGAGTCAAGTTCGAAATCGAATACATTTGTATCGACAACCTGACCACCACCATCGTGCCCAGCCTTCCAACTTACGGGGGGTACCCCGCGGACCTCCATTTGAAATCTGGTCCGATCGTCCGCTACTGGCAGACGACCGGTCATCATCCAAAGACACTTGGTCCGATTCACTTAAGTTCATCACACCTTGTGTACCCGATGGAATGGGCTAGTTACACACTCGGTGGATCGGGATCGCAGATCGATCTGATTCGGTCTTGAATATGAGACCGTGCTGGCTAGATGTACCTAGGGCGGAACTCTTCACCCCAGGTACGTACAGACCAGAAACACTTCCGAAAGATAAATTCCAATAGGTCAATCGTCCAAACGATCTAGACCTGACCAATACGAAATAATAGAGGGTATACCAATCAACCGGTCTAGCCTCTTACCAATATGAGAGAAGACCAATACCGGTCTAAACTCCAACCAATGTTACAATGAGCCAATATGTCCATTTGAATACCCAATATGCCCGTGAAACTCCACAAACGATATCTCCACGTAAAGACCAATCCAGTGAATAGCACGTTCCAAACGTACGTGAGTCAAAGTGTCGAGATCGCCAAATCGTACTCCCGTAGAGGGACTTACGGTGGCCAAAGTGCGCGTGCGGCGCGTCCAGACCGGGTATAATGGGCGAGAGGGGATAATTCAACCCTCTGCCCCCAAACACTCCGCGGTGGGCGGAGGCGACTAGTGTACGTGAAAAGAAGAACGGCGACCCCTTGCTGCGGTGTAGACCAAGATCAGAAGAGGTTTTTGCCACTTATTCCTAGACCAAGAACCTTTACCTGGAAAAATTCGTAACCAAAAGACTCTTACTTGGAAAAACCACAACTAACCAATAATACTACCTCCCTATGGTCCCTAATGTACCCACACAAAATTATGTAAAATACCCAATGTCAGGTGACTCACCCAAGACCGGCGTTCTTGATACTCCTTTAATCTGATAGGATAAAAAAAAACCTTGTTTAGAACAATCGGAAACTCGACCAACTGCCTTGACCAAAAGTGACCAAATTTGTGGTACACTTCACCACAATCTTGATCATCGATCAGTGATCATCTGAAATCTCGTCGATTCAGCGCAAGATCAAGTAGATCGATCTCTGATCTGCGATCTTCGATCATCGGTCTTGATCATCGATCATCGATCTGCGATCTTTTTTCCCCTCGACCTCGGATCAGCGATTTTTCGCACCTGACCGACACCCGTCGATCTGCTATGAATTAACATCTATATGCATCGGAATTGCACAGATCTGAGTCCCAGTCATCTGGAGAGCGACCCACGTCCAAACCGTCGGGTACACAAGGTGAGCAATACATAGTCCTGTCACAGGACAACCGGAGGACCCCTTTGTTAGTCGGTAGTCTGGGCACTGTGAGAACGACTGATCAAGCTTCAAAATTTGACCAGCCGCTCCACCACAATGGTGCGCGTGCCCGGATCTTTGGGCGACTCGAGATATCACCGCGATTCCCTGCAAGATGGCGCTGACGCGGAAGTGAAGACGGAAGCGGAAGCATAAATGAAGATTAAACTGGAAAAGGAGGAGGTGGTTGTGACGATTGAAGGCAGTTCGCCGTCGACACTTATGAAGAAGAAAAGAAATGCTGATCATCAGGACCTGGGGAGGTATCCTGATGCCATAAAGGAGGAATAGCCTCAATCACCTCCCAAGGCTCCTTCGGGAGCCCCTGTGGACCACAACGCAAGTTGTGATCCGCCTATTGCATGTGAATATAATGATCCGGACTGGAAGCCGGTGGTGACGTACTACAAGTCCGACCAACCGAGGCGTTGATGAAGGCGCCTGTTTCGGAGAGCGACGAAAGTTGATCAAGTATGGTGCCATCGGTATCTGATCTGGTGAGGACGTTTTACAGGAAGGAACCGGAAGATTTCTTATTGATGGACTCGATCATGAGCCTACTCGGGGTCACGATCAGAGGAAAGATGAACGGACCAGTCGATCAACCAGTGACGGATTGAAAGGGCAAGCTTCAGCTTGTTCTAGGGCTGACGCGCATGATCAAGAAAGATGGTCTGACGACAGGCGCCTAAGATGCTGAAGAAGTGTACAATCTTGACCCTAAAGATGTGGCGGCCGATACCCCGCGGCTGTTTGATCTGTTGGTGCCTATAGTGGGTCGATCTACTAAGGTGAAACACCCTCACCCTCCTTTGAAAATTGAAGCGGTTCCGTCGATCAACGTGGCAGAACACACGGGATCATCCTGCTATGAATCTGCTACTTCCGAGGGAGATATGTTTGAACTGGGGTCGAGCAGTGCTGATAGTTTGGAACCCAAGATTACCCGGATGACAATCTGTCAGAAGGATGAGGCCATGTTTTCGGTCGTGAAAAAGGAACCTTGATAAGCCAAGGCAGAAGATGATCAGTCATTGCAGGACCCACTGCTCCAAGCGTTTTTTAATGCGGCTATGGGGCGGGTTTTGGCTGAGGAAAGAGGCACCTGAAGTTGTGCGCATGAAAAGACACCAGCCAAAGCCAGGAAGATCGGCGACGGTCAAGGATGTTGACATGGAATCTGTGTATTCGTTCCATGATCAACAATTCCAGCGTGATTATATCGATTCAGATGAGCCGATCACTCTGCCTTGACAATCCACGGTTACGTCAGCGTACACTGGAGTGCCTGATCAACAGCCTATTACCAGGATCCGGATGTCTGCGATCAGTGATCTGAAGGAATTATCAAGGAAGAAGTGGAATAAGATAAAGCTCGGAAATGTATTAGTCGTCTTAAGTCAGCCTTTATGCGTGATCAAGCTTCTGATCATGAGAAGTGTTTGATCATGGGTGATCTGCTTAAAGGACCGGCGCGCAATTGGCATCGCCAGCTGAGACAATCGACGCGTGGAAGTTGGAAAAGTCTTGTCGAGGAGTTCGAAACTCAGTACTGTGGAAGTATTTAATCGGCATCTCGACAATACTACTACACGAAGCAGTGATCTGATGAAACTCCTATCGAGTATCTTCACCGGTTGGATGTGTCAGGAATTCGGGCCAAGTTGTCGATCAAGACAGGTCCGACTACGATCTTACGTGAACATGTGCATCATTTTCTGGACACGTTGACTGATCGCGAATTCGCAGATCAGCTGGCACTTCTGCGTTTGCATAATGTTATGGGGTTAGAAGAGACGCTGCGGGATTATGCGCGCAATAGGTCGTGTCAGCCAAAGGCGGCGGTAGGCTCTAGCCGATTCCGTCAGAAATTTGGCGATGCTCGATCATCTCCCCTAGCGCGAAAGCCTCAAGCACTGCGCGTGATAAATATGATGTCTGGGAACGAGGGATCAAGTTCAGGTGACAGTGGAAGTGATGGTGATCAGCGTCATTACATGATTGCTGCTATGTGTGACCAACCTGTGACACACGATCAGCCTAGATAGCCTCGATCTGGCAAACGAAGTGAACCAAGTGCAGTTGATCAAGGGGCGAAATTGTGGATCGATCAAGCATGACAATTTACGTTGTTGGAAGCGCCTGACCTGTCTGAAGTGTGGCAAGAAAGGTCACCCGACTGATCACTGCTTGTACGTCTGCCGAGCGTGCGGCGAAATTCATGATGCGGGCAAGTGCCCTATGGAGGAATTCTACAATCGCATCCGCCAGTGGTATAATCCCACCAAGCAAGCCGGAATGTTGCCCAAGGAAGCCGAAGACCTGTTAAACTAGGACGCTCGCCAGGTTGGAATCTGGTACGAGATAAGCGTTCTAGTTTGTGTATTTTTGCATATGTGGATAAGAAGGCTGATCAAGCAGAAGAAAAGAATAATGAAAAATGTGATCGGCCTGATTTACAACGTCTGGCTAATTTCCGTTTTATCAGTTTTCTCGGTCCCCGGTGATCATGGAGGTTGATCTACTTCCAGGTGAATCACGAGGATATTGGAAGTACCACTAGCCCAAGAAATGGTTTAAACAAGCCAAGGCGAGCGGCAAAATTAATAACGAACGTTCCACGTTATTATTTGATTCTGGTGCCGAAGCGTAGATCATCTACTCAACCTTTGCTCGTAAGGTGGGTTGTCAGATCGACACGAGCCAAAGACAAGAATGTGTCGGTATCGGATAAAGTGCATACCTGACAGAAGGGCGTACTAAAATCAAGGTGACGTTAGCGGGCTCGTTGGTTTACTATTTCCATGCGTGGGTGCGAAAACTCGTTGGTCAAGATGTTATATTGGGAATTGATTTTATGATCCCAGCTGGTGTTAGATTGTACGTTGCTCACGGCGCACTAAGTTTGCCTTATGAAGATCATCCTAGTGGAAGGGCGTCGGCAGTTGTATGGATCAAGTGGAAACTTTATGAAACTTGATCAGTACGAGCAGATCCCAGTAGGTCGATCTACTGAGGTTCGGATTCGTGATCAGCGATCTCGGAAATTATGGATTACTCGCGGAAAAGATTGGGTCCCCACTGTGACATGCCCTAACCATTAGACCAACGGCGCGAATCTTTAAGCACACGATCGATCAAACCAAACTTACAAAACGGCATCCCTATCCATCTAAGATTACACACACAACCAACCTTTCCTATTAAAATAGGCAGCATACAACGCAACTTGCTTCGTACTCTCTGGTTACAGCTAGCTTGTCGATTGCACGCGTAGAATAATAATCAGAGAAGATAACTCCCATTCCCCGTCTATGTCCTGTCTATGTGCATCACGGTTGTACACACAACTCTATACACCGTGGCAAACACAATCGTATACAATTACGTACCCAATTTGTGCCCGCAATAAGCCCCCTAATTAGGCCCCTAATTAGGCCCTTAATTAGGCCTAATTATGGCACGCTTTACCACGATTATACTTAGAGTAAGTGTACTCCAAAGGGAAGATCGCTTAACCGATCGTAGAGCCCAACCGGAGGGGCGTGGGCATTCTACGTTATTTGCGCATTACGAACGTTGCTGATCATCCGATAATCCTACAAGACGATACGATCTTAGGTGTCTGGATGAATAAAGACGACGTGCCCCGTCTCCCTGGATTTATTTCGGTGGGGTCTAATCGTTATAAGGAGTGACAAAATCTCGCGTATCATGCTTCTACCGATTCTGTGCATGACGATTAAGAAAGTGTCGATCAAGGTCCCTTGGTCAAAAAAAGTAGTATCCTATTCCTCAAGTAATTTTAGTACGACCTGCGGACTCGAGCACGACATCTGCGGCATTAGTAACGGTGATATCGCAGAAGGTGCAAGAAGTGCAATAGAAGAGCGATCAGGAGCCGAGTGTGACGGGTCCGACCCTTGATCACGAAGTTGAACGATCTGTTGCAAGAGATGAGCCTGACCAAGATATTCGTGAGCACCCCGTCTCAGACGATCACGGTGAATGTGATGTAATTCCTATTAATGACCAAGTGTGCTACCATGAAGGTGGAGATTTGTTCGTGGAAGAGCTGGAGAATAAGCTTGCCACGCCGCCCGAAGTGTCCGCAAGTACCGAAGAAGTGACCAAGGATGATCTGAAAGTTGGTGATACATTGATTAATACAGCAGAGGAAATTGATCAGCTTCGCGATATAATTTGGGCGAAGAAATATGTTGATCGGGAAAAGAAAACGATTTACCTCCTGCTGCACGTGGAGTTGTTTGTGATATTGACGTAGGCAATGCGCGCCCGATCGCTCAAAAGTGTCGGAAGGTCGCTCCACAATTTCGCGAGAGGTTATCAGCATTGATCAAGGTATTCGCCACGAAGATCATCCAACCATCTACTTCACCCTGGGCATCACCTAAAGTGATCATCGTGAAGAAGAATGGGGTTGATATTCGATTATGCATCGATTATTGCGCGGTGAATCAACTCACGCGCCTTATCGTGTACCCAATGCCTTTGATCTATGATCTGCTCGAAGATTTAGATAAGGCGTTGTGGTTTTGCTCTTTGGATATGGCAAGTGGCTTTTGGGTCGTGTATATGACTGATCGAGCACGGCAGATTTCAGCTTTTGTTACCCCGTTTGGATTGTTTGAGTGGAATCGGATGCCCTTTGGCCTAAATAATGCTCCGCAGATCTACCTGCGGTTGATCGATAATGCATTGTATGAGTATCTCAAGGTTAAGGACGGTGCCGATCTATCCAATTCAACTGATGTATTTACTATGGGAGAGCCTGATCAAGCACAAGGCCCGTCCGTGTTGCAACGACGATCATATATCGATGACATTTTAAACCCTCCACCTACATGGACGATCTTGTGTGATAAGTGTGAAATCTATAGGAAAAGTGCGATCAGTGGAACTTGTCGATCAGCGTGGCTAAATCGTACTGGAGGCGGAGTGAAGTTCCTTTTTTAGGACATCACGTCTCTAGCCGCGGTTTGGAAAAAAATCCAAAACATTTGGATAATCTGATCGATTTGCCTTTTTCCTGGCACTTTGCGCGCTATGCAATCGTTTTTGGGGAGTATGAATTACTACTGTCGATTTATTGAAGACTTCGCGATCTGTGATTCTTTACTCTATGAGTTAAGAGAAAATGATTATCAAGAATTAAAGGGTCGATCATCGATCAAGGAGAGTCCGGATCGCGAAGATGATCTATTGGTCAGTGCAAGAGTAGCATTCAGTACGCTGAAAGCGAAGATCGCGTCAACCCCAACCCTACGACATTTTGATCAAACCAAAACGCCGGTGATCGTGGTTTATGCTAGCAAGTGGGCAGTGTGTGCTGCGTTAGTGCAAGAGCATGATCAAGTATATTGCCCCCTCGCATTTGCTAGCCGGACACTAAAGAGCGGTGATCTGAATAACAGCCCCGTCGAAAAGGAAGTTTTGCCTCTTCTGCGAATTCTGGACGTCTATTTTACGATGTTGGTCGGAATGGCGATCACTTTCCTGTCACGTCGGTCTAAGTTTAAGTGGTTGTTAACATCCAACGGGCTAGATGGAAGATTGGGGAAGTGGGCTGCGATCTTGTCACAATGGGACTTGGAGATCAAGAAGTGTGTGCATGTAGAAGAGGAGGTACTAGGGACGTTAGTTGCAAGTATCACCCCTCGCACCGAAATTGATGAAGCCCTGATCGCGATCGCACCTAAAAAACAGCCTCGGCAGATGATTGATGTGCCACCTCCCACGGTTGAGAAAGGCGAAGATCTATAAGTGATCAGTTTTGATGGATCTGCAAGTGTTAAGAGATGTGTTGGTGCGTTTGACGTTATTGTGTGGAAATTGCCGGAGTGGATCATGATCGCGGTTGCTGATCATGCACCTGGTATCACAACGAATGAAGCTGAATATCATGGATTGCTTCTAAGTTTATATCTACCGTCGCGATACCCCAAAGGAAGGGAGATCGTGTGTGGAGACTCGAATTTGGTAATAAAGCAGATGCGTGGTGAAATAGAGTGCAAGCCTCCGCGATTGCAAGTATTGCAACAGCGTGCGCTAAAGCTCCTTCGCGAATGGCCTGATCATGATCTATTGCAAGTCAAAAGAGAGTGGAATAAGAGTGCCGATCATAACACCACTATGGCCATGCAAGGTGGAACAAGATGTGAGATTGATGACGAAAAACAGCAGGAAGAATTCGTCGATATCAACAGATTGTCTGAAGTGATCACGTGGAATGAAGATCCCACTGTCCCACAAGTGTTGGTGACGACGCGATCACGTAACCTCCGCCAAACGCGACCGTCAACGTGGACCGAAATATCCATAGAAGGGATAAGGGCGGAACGTTTGAAAAAGGCGCAGGACGAAGAGAAGTGGGTTTGTGATTTGCGGAATTACTTTCATGGTAACGTCACACATTTGAGCGCAGACGAGGTGAAGGACTGTGCAAATCGCTGACAGTTATGTTGTCGATGATCAAGGGCTGTTGATCTACTGTGGAAATTCAGATAAAGAAAAAGTCATTTGTGAGCAAGATGATCAATATGATCGATGATCTTCGATCAAGATGGTCCTACCTGAGACCCTACATGCGGATATCCTCCACCACTATCATGTGAGTTTGGAATGAGGACACCAGGGTATAGGGCGTACATATCAGCGGATCAGACGATATTATCATTGGCGTGGTCTATTTCGAAGCGTTTAAAGATTTGTTGGGCAATGCGTAGATTGTGAAACGCGAAAGGACCAGCCTACGATCAAAGGGATGTCTCCAGGAAACATGAGGCTACGTATCCATTTCAAGTGATAGCCATGGATCATATCCCGTCGCTACCTCGTTCAACGGATGGACATACGGAATTGTTGATCTGGACCGATCTGTTCACGGGTATGGTGATCGCGAAAGCTGGATCGTCTCGCACAGCGCAGAAGGTCGCCGAAAATTATGAAGAATGTGTGTTTCGACGATTTGGAGCTAGTGAGGTGATCAGGCATGACCGAGAGCCCGGTTTTATGTCCGAAGTATTTCGTGCATTTAACAAGATCGTGGGACAACGACAGAGTGCCACTATGGCATATCGTCCACAGTCTAATGGCAAGGCGGAAAGAACGGTGCAGACGATTACGCGAGCAATCAAGATGTATGTATCTGATGCCGGTCAAAAGGATTAGAGCTCGTATGCAGAGCGACTGGTATTCGCGCTGAATTCGACCCCTGGTCGCATTCGTGGAGAAACACCGTTTTATTTAGCGTATGGGTGGGATCCGCGATCGTCGTTGGAATCGACATTACAACTGGGTGGAATTCGGCGCAAAGATCGAGATGCTCATCGGTGGAGATACAAATTGAAGAAAGAATACAGATACTCCCGCGACCAAGTGAGCACCCGATTGCATCAAGCAATAGCCGAGAGAGCTGAGAGGCATAATGATCAAGTGACACCACACAAGATAGAAGCTGGATCAAGGGTCTGGTTATATCTCGATCTGGTGAAAGAAGGTTCGCGAAGAAACTGGCGCATATGTGCATGGACCTTTCAGAGTTGATGTGGTGATCAGTGATCATGCTGCAAGATTGATTACGGCTGGCAACGACTATCGAATATTCCCAGTGGTACACCTATCCAAGTTGAAATTGGTCAAAGAATATCCAGATCTAACTACTATTGTTTTAGCAGCTGGGGTAGAGGATCGTTTCGATTTCGATGAAACGTTACTACCTGAGGACAGCTGGGAAAGGACCCTAGAGCCGGAAGAATTTGAAGTCGATCGTATCACCGATGTCCGATCTGGTCGAAAGACTAGATATGGCAGAACGTTACGCAAATATCAAGTTTACTGGAAGGGGTACGATGAGACATCATGGGTAGACGAGGCAGATCTAAATTGTGGTGCTCTAATCAAGGATTCGAAAGGAAGATGATTAACAGACATCGGTTCGACGTGATGCAAGTGTACGAAGAGTCCAATTAGCCCATGATCGACGAATTAGGAAATTATGACTGACGAACCCTCGATTGGAGAAGATCAATTAATGAACTCACGATTAATAGAGAAGTGACGATTGACTTGAAGTGGTGAATTTACGATGGATATTGCGAGATATGGTGATGGAACAACGGCAGATGAGCCGATGGAAGATCGATTTATGTATATGCATTGAAAAGTGACGAAGCAGCAATTGAAATTGGTATGATTTAGAATGTTTATTGATTGAGGAAGAAGTGATCAACTAGATAGCCTGGTCCATAAAACTTACGGCGAAGACGAGGGATGTGATGGCCAGGATGATCATTAAGGGAAAGACAATACTGGATCCGCCAAGGTTCATCAGCGTCGACTTCACGTAGCGCATCCTGTAAGGTCCGAGGTGGTGGATCTGATAGGTAACCCGGGTACCATGATCCATCATAAGCTGGAGCATACTTTAGGGGGCGGTTCCGGGCGAAGTGCGAGATCGGCGGGTCCAAGAAAATGTCGAGATCGCAATTCCCGTCGATCATACCCCACAACACGAACTAGACCAGCTTCTTCCATAATTCCCGGCGCGACTCCTACTCTGACGTCGACATTCGTAGTACTCACGAAAGAAGGCGTCGCACTCCCTGAGGTACCGATCTATCAGTAGATGATGCGTTGACTACCAGATCGCTTGCGCATGATGGTCCAGGAACGTCTGGTACCTCGCTTCGAAGTCAGCAAACCAGCCGACCGAGCGGAAAGAGATGGGTGGAAGCATCTGTTTGAAGAACTCCATGGGGCGTCGCGTCGCGCATATAGCCGCTCCACTTCCGACTGTGTGATCAGGTGATTACACCACCGATCAGTCGAAGGAGCGTCTATGGCCGCTGGAAACAACCAGGCGTGTCAAATAATTACAGACCGCGCGTACTGAGACGTTGCCCAGATCGAAGCCGTGAAGTTGGTATGGG
>CM047582.1:28161425-28195450 GCA_026184515.1 Peronosclerospora sorghi | reverse complement strand
CGCGTACTGAGACGTTGCCCAGATCGAAGCCGTGAAGTTGGTATGGGGTCCACGGCAAGATGTCCGCATCTTGTGCACCATCAGGAACCAAGACCAGCGATTTTGTATGAACCCATGCGCGGAAAGAGAAACCCAGCAGAGTCTTGATCGAGCGAACCTTCACTCTCGAGCTTGCTAATCGTGGGGATGGATAAAGTCTGTGTGCTGATCGTTGCAGAAGAACCGCCTTGATAGTCATTCGGATGATCGGGACTCAACGAACGATCATCATCCGTCTTCTCCTCTGGGGTAGGAGGAGCTGGACGTTGGACCGAGGTGTGGACCGCGAACGCTGAGCACATCTATTGAGCGAAGAGACGGGTCGAATGAAGGAATCTGTTGGTGAATCACCCTGAGGATCATCAGTCGAGATTGCGGCCTGATCAGGATCTTCACAAAGGGAGCCTGCAATCGAGGCAATCTGCATCTGCAACGCCGCACCAGCCAACACGGATTGGATGTGTGAGTGGTGCGAACGCAATTGCGTAGCTTCGTCTTGAGCACGTCGCAACTCGTCACGCAGTGCGTCACGCAGTGCGTCACGATCTGCGAATAATGACTGAAGAGATCACGTAGCTGGGAAGCTTGGTGGCCGAGGCGGCGCCGTGCCGTCGAAAGTTCCGTCTGCAACTTGGAATTCTGAGTACGTAGATTATCCAGCTCTGCCTTGCTGGTCGACACCCCATCGAGGCGCGCAAGTAGCTCATCAACCTGGGCTAGGGCAGCGATTAATTCCTCTATCTTCAAAAGATTTGGCTTCATTCTCCGCCCGGATGCGATCACGTTGGCTCTTGCGTTTTTCAGCCTTGGAGGTGAGCTTGATAACCCTCTCAATCAAGCGTTTGTTCTTGGAGATGGCCTGATCATGCTCTTTTCGAAGCATGTCCAAGCGTCGTAGGAGTTGATAAAGCATCGTTTGATCTGGGAGAGTCTCAAGGTGCGAGATCTCCTGCACCTGATCAGTGATGGTCTTCTTCTGGAACAATAGCAGATAACGATCTCGATCACCACCACCACCCCGGTCGCGGATCTGGGCACGTTGGTCCAATACGGTTGCCTCGGCAGCCTTCAGTCTGGCTTGGATATCTTTGACCGTCGCACGTACATGATCTCGTAGGGGCACAATCTGTTCCTGGAACCATTTAATCTTCTCCTCGAGATCAGACGGAGTCCTCGAGCACCGATAGCGAGTCAGTCAATACGACGACCTCCTCCTCTCGCGTGCGGAGCGCCTCTTGCTTTGTGCATGTGTGATTGATCATCACAGCGATCAGTTCATCGGCCTTGGACCGATCGAATGAGGAGTTACCATCCGTGATCGACTGCATGATCAGCCTGTAGAAAATTTGGAAGTGGATGATCACGACAACCGGATCGACGGGATCTGATCGCAGAGTGGTAACGACATGATCGATGGTGACCCGATCGATGGGAGAAAGGGCTGGTAATTGGGTGGAAATGACATGATCGATGATTACATGATTGATGGGTGATGGCTAACGGCATGATCGACGATGTCATGATGGATGGGTGATGGCTAACGGCATGAACGACGATGTCATGATTGATGGGTGCTAACGGCATGATCGACGATGCCATGATCAATGGGTAGCAACGGTATGATCGACCCCCGCCCTAAACGCTGTACAGCTGGGACGAGGCTCAGGGGAGGCTGTGGGGAAGCGTACCATAGATTTTGTGGCCAACTGTGGTGAGCATGGACGGGCCATCCGGAGCAGATGCAACGACTGGTACAGGTACCTAACGGTAAGCGACGGACGACTGAGATATCAGGTTGACTGGTCGATGATGCACATTAAGATGGATAGCTCTGATTGGTTGATATTAGGCAATTGGTTGAGTTTAGGATATAAGCAATAAAAAAGTTCTCCTTTAGCGTCCGATCAGCAAGATCACCGATTGGGACGCCGTGATCACCTCGCGCTCCCGTTTCTTTGCATAAGCACCTCTACACGTCCCGGGAGAGAGCACGTAGTGCACTTTTCGGCCCACCGGCAGACGTATAGTTTCGAAGAACTAGCCCGCAACTCCGCCCGCTGTGCCAGCGGCCCCGCTTGCAAAGGTTATTGGGAGGGTGATCGAGCCAAGTGTTCTCACTTCTTCCCCCATTGGTTGGCATATTTCCCCTAGAAGTTCGGCTGATCTAAGCGCCCCTTGGGAACTCTAGGTGCATTTTTGTGAAATCCGTCGATCTACACATAGAAAGTGCAGATCGGCCCCCTTCCTCTTTTTTTTGAGTTTAGGCTAGGAATACATAATATATTGGGTATTTCCTTAGCGATCTAGGCTTAAGAGGCTCGGCGGTCAAGTGGTGAAGACTTCCGCCACGTGATCAAGTACCCCTTCGCTGATTACCACTAGATCGACACCGTCGATATGCGATCAACGATCTGCGATCATCAACCCGCAATCTCGCCAATTTGTACAAGATCAACGAGATCGATCTGCGATCTGCGATAATCGATCATCAATCTTGATCATCGATCAGTGATCATCCGAAATCTCGTCGATTCAACGCAAGATCAACTAGATCGATCTCTGATCTGCGATCTTCGATCATCGGTCTTGATCATCGATCATCGATCTGCAATCTTCGATCCTCATTTTATCCCTGCGACCTCGGATCAGCGATTTTTTGCACCTTATCGACACCCGTCGATCTGCTACGAATTAACCTCGATCTGCATCGGAATTGTACAGATCTGAGTCCCAGTCACCTGGAGAGCGACCCACGCCCAAACCGTCGGGTACACAAGGTGAGAAAGACATAGGAATTTCACAGGACAACCGGAGTACCCCCTTCGTTAGTCGGTAGTCTGGGCACTGTGGGAACGACTGATCAAGCTTCAAAATTTGGCCAGCCGCTCCACCACACAAGTAAGTACTTTGCTCACCCATACGCGTGAATACTCAAAGAGATACAGTAGTAATAGACATAGATCAAGCACAACCAAGAAAGTAACTAATATCCGTGTTTTCGAAGGCAGGCAAAGGCTTCATCAAAGTGAAAAACGTTTTTTTACCTCATACCTAATGAAGGAGCTCCAGATGTATAGACCACACTAGCGTGCAGAACACCAATTTATTAGCCACCTTACGTCACAGTTCGTACTATAAAGGCAACCTAAAGATCCGCAGAATGTGGCCCACACAATAGCTAGAAGATAATCAGCTTCCAGCAGAGGCCAACCACGAGTCCCTACCTAATCCGAAGTTTGACACGACGAGTGCTACTGTACCTTAAAAGTATTAGCTTAGAGGAAGGGTAGACCAGCGAAGGGTTGTTGGAGACGAATATTTGTAGTAGAAAACCACGAAGTGAGATTAGATGAGGCTAGTTAATTTTACTATCGTTTAACTAGTCTATAAAATTCCTATTAATTCTACCGATGCTATACTTTTTCTTAGCCACATGTTCTGCAGTTATGATCAGAAATGAGAATTTTATACATTCAGACCGATTTTTATGGTATACTCGCTAAGGAAGCGTCCTTGACTGTTGGTGTATAACCTTTTCTGAACCACACATGTCATGGTAGTCTTAGTCAATTTTTTGAATGGATATATGCATTTTGACGAGTTAACATTGGGAGGCGATGTATGCCACCCACGTCAACTACTTAACGTTTTTAGGAAAACGTGTTGTAAAGAATTAGAACCCTCCCCCTATTGAGAGTTCTAGTTAAATACCCACCAATCAAATCGCTGCAATGTGGCATGCATTCTACACCTTTGCCCGTCCAAAGTGGAAAGTTTTGCGAAGCAATGGGATTTTAAGCACGATGATGTTTAATTAGCATTATAGACAATCTCGCCAAGCCAAGCCGGAGATGTAGGAATAACATTTTTTTCTGATTCCGAGAGACATGTCTGCAGACTTGATGAACGAAACGTATTATTGGAATTGTATTTGCGTCTTGGAAGTAATTGCATATCTATGCACCACTGAAAAAAAAACAGCAAAGCGAGAATATGCTGAAACTAAAGGAGTTTTACGTCTTTCAAGGCCTCCAACCAACGATTCTAGAGCCGGTCGCTGATGCAGCATCCCAAAAGTAGTCAGCTGGAGCTTGTGCCGACGTATCGACATGGAGGCTTTCGGCAATTTCCATCTCGCTAACGTTCCTGTATCTGTCTCAATACTTATTGAAACTGAGGAATTTTCTTATCGCGCTCAACGCATAGTGACAGGTTCTCTTTCTCACCCCTTCGAAAGTGTTCCCTATAGAGTTCGCGAAGACCAACCATCCGCTTTTATATTCTCCGAGCAAAGTCAATGGCTGAGATAACCTGGTTGCGAGATCATGTTTCCACGGTGATCAGCACGGCGACACACACTCATAGCTTTACGTTTTAATTGCAGCGATGGCAAGAGGAGTCCCACGCCAACTGGCGTGGCAAGCAAATTGGCCTAGTGACCGATAATCTGATTTTACCTTGTCGTGAGAACTCAGCATACGCTCATGTTCCGTTTGACGCTGAGCCCCCGTTTGTTGAAAGACAAGCTTCCCCTTTAGAAAGTCGCATTGTTAGCACGAAGTGAACGTAATGACTTACGATCGAGCAGAAGTTGGAATAATGGGAAGAAAATAGCTTCTGAAGGTCAACTTGACGCGTTTAACCTCGAAAGTCCAGTTTTTCGGATTCTTAACGTCTAGCGTGCGTTTAAACCACCACCGCTCCCTTCTTGTTCATAGCCAGGAAGTACCTATTGTCTTGATCAATTTGTTTGCAAGCGCTCAAAAACCGAACTGTTCGGGATCAACCTACCAAGTATTTGGTACGTTGACTTTTTTACTTGAATACTTCAAGATCTAGACTCTTGGGAATCACTCGAGGTACTTGAAAACTGATGCATTAGACCTTTCGGAAAATGTTGGGCAGCCGGCTCCAGATCGAGCTGGGAGCTATAGATTTCGAGGCGCTATGGCTTCCTGCGTTATGCACATAAATCCAGCGTGCCACAGGGTCAGGTAACGCGTAGCCCAGTACCCATGGATCCCCTATTTGGGATGCGCGGTACACCGTTTTTAAAACAGGGGAACTGCAAATGTACGGGAACCCACAAAGAGATTACTGCTTTAATGTACGCATAGTGCTGGCGCTCCAATTTTCAATTTTCATAGTGTAGAACGCTTAAGAAGTGATTGGGCAAAGTTGCACCTTGCCAAGTAATCTTCTCGACTTTTGTTCTAATGCTTAATGAAATATCTCCATGATAGGCATAGGGAATCCTTATTTTCTCTATTCTTGCGTGATATCCTCCAGTCGCCAAAATAGCGGATCGGGGGGGGGGGTGTAGGTCGATGAAGTACCGACATCTATTATTGGTAGTTGGATCAAATTGACGATCCAGGAGGTCTTCACATTCCTCCAGACACGACCATCAAATAACGAATGTCGATGTTCGTGATTGGGATCACCTCCACTGCCTGATACAAGAGTTCAGGCCATGGACCAGTACTCCACCCTGGGTGGAACACACCATTTCGCATCATTTTTATTCCAACCGACCATACGAAATGATGTTCTTCGACAAGCTCTCAATGTAATACACGATGTCGATGCTAATCATCTGGTCTCGCCACTTGCAATGACTTGGATCTTAATCCAACCTTTTCTTGAAACTTAAAGTTTTTTTTCATCAGCTTGAAAACACGTTCCGTTCACCTCTTCATCCTCACGCAGGTATTGGAGATCGTTGAGAGGATGCAAAACTGGCACCGCTGTCCAAATCACTTAGTTCCATCAATGTTCTCCAGAATTTCGCTGATGGATTTCCCTATAATATCCGTCTGGTTCCTATCTGGGTTTCATGATCATAGGACGACACCTGACCATGCTCTAATCCTCATCGGGCTCTACCTTTGTTGTCAGGACACAACTGGATGCTGTACTACAAATTTTTCGAGGTGATAGAATGGGAAATGAAACATTTCGAACCTGACCGTGTTGTCTTGTAAGAGATCCTGACTAGACAAGATTAAAAGACCGACGCATCATGAGACTAAAAATGGCGAGACAGTGGGACGTGATGTGATACAATCCTAGGCTCCTCAATCATGTAAAAAAGAGCGACCCCGAAAAAACGTAGATTACATCTTTCTCCATCGCAATTTCTGACTTGGCACGTGTTTTATGCAGTTTTAAAATTGCGATTGTTCGTCGGAATCGCTCATTCCGCTGCGCTGCTTCACATGCGTTCCAATTTAACCACGTACTGGTGCGTGAAATTCCACAACAAGAAGATAGCGAGAGGCAGTAACGTAACAGTAAATAATAAAGTCACAAATGCAAATTTATTATCCACTTAGTCGTAACGTAACTTGACGTGAGACAGCGACCCAAATCAATAACCACGAGAACGAGAACGAGAACGTGAAAACAATTCCAACTGCACTTGCAGTGTACTTAATCTCCACTTGTAAACGTAACAATTCCAGCTGCACTCCTCAGCGTACTTGTACTCCACTCAAACACGCGGCAATGAAAAATCAAATTCAGAAGTGATTGATTTATTAGTGTTAACTTTATACCTAGACTAATAATATGCAACTACACAAAGTTCTGTACTTAACCTAAAGTTATGTACAGTACATCACCTTTTCACTGTAAAGTCGCTAAAAGTCCAATATCGCGACGCGAGCCGCCGCATGAATTGCGCGTGCTTCTAACACTCCTTCTCGACTTTTCCGTGAAATACAAGGACCAACCCATGCACAAGGATAAGGCCATTTGTGACTTATGCAATTCGGAAGTGAATATTGGTTTGAAGGACACAACAACCAAACCTCACCCAACACTTGCGCCAAAATCACAAGGAACAGGAGACCAAGATCATTGTCGAAAGTCTCGCAAGTAGGGAATGCTTTGAAGGTATTTTGGAAAGTGGCGGTGATAATGACTTCGCAATGTCAGTTTTGAGATGGATCGTGATGACCAACCAACCTTGGGATGTAGTGGAGAATCGCTACTTCAAGGAAATGATCGCCAATTCCAAGAAGAAAGAAGCCACTGTTCCCTCCAACAACACTTCGGAAAAGAAACTGTCAGGTTTATATCAAGGTTCAGCGACAGTTGACGACCATCTTAGAAACGGATGCCCTAGGGCTGGCAATAACCACTGATTGCTGGACCAGTTCCGCTATGGAGCAATATATGTCATTGACTGCTCACTTCATCACTTTGTATTGGAGAGTCCAGATCATTGTTCTGGAATGCTCGCCTTTTGAAGCCCCTCACACGGGAGAAAGGATCAAAGAAAAACTGGAAGAACTCTTAAAGAAGTATCGGCTAGGAGTGGAGAAGATTGTCGCCATGGTTAGCGAAACCTGTGCAAATGTGAAAAAAAGGGGCAGGCTCATGGACTGCGAGTGGATTGGCTGATTCAATCACGTCTTGGAACTCTCGGTCTCGCATTTTTTTTACTCTGAGGCAATATCTTCTACCATGACAAAGTGCAGGAGATATGCCACACTTTACAAAAATTCTCCTGCTTTTCAGAATAAGTTCAAAAAGGCGTGCAAATATAGGAATATTTCTGGCGGAATTAGCATCCTGCAGGACGTAGCGACGAGATGGTGGTCATTATATACCATTCTGAAGCGTATGGTTAAGTTGAAGCCTGTGCTTCTCATTCTAGGGATCAATGGTGATATTCAGCTTCCGTTGTCATCGTTAGACTGGCGTATTATAGATATCTCGATATAACAAGTGCTGGAGGTGTTTGCTCGGGCTGAGAGGTTCATGGAAGCCGAGAAGCGAGTAACCATTAGTCTTGTGCCGACGGCACTCCGCTCTATTCGACATTCCATTGGCGATGTCATTGCCAAGCTGACGACTACTACTACCGCCGCTACGAGCGAAGAACAAGCTGATGCTTCAGCAGAAGGCGATGAGGAAAGAAGAGCAAGCCAAATGGTCTTGGAAAGCATTCAATGCTGTTTGAAGACTTCGAGCAGAGGTGGGGAGAGAATAAGCAGGATCTCACCAAGTTATCGGATTCGATAGCTTTGGTAGAAGCACTTGATCCACGTACCAAACCGTACGTCAGCAAGGATTCTACTGTATGGCTTCTGATAGAACATCGAGCAATGGATCTGTTGCAAAAAGATATGCCGGCCCTGGCGGGGAAGAGAGGCCCAATGATGCTGATCAAGAAAAAGAAAGGGTCGCAAACAAAAATGGGAAGCGGCGTAGGCGTGAAAATGACGTAGCATCCTCAGACTCGAAGAGACGGAAAATTAAAGGGAAGAAGAGGAAATCCCAAAAAGAAATCGAGAGTGCCCTAGATGGATTTAATATGGAAGGCGGCTGAGTCAGAAGTATCTATTCAGACGTCGAACTCAAATAGGTCACTTGAGAGTGATCGGCTACAGCTCATACGTCAGCAAATGGCTAATGAGGTCTCGCTGTTCAAGAAACAGGTGAAGGGGATACACAGAAGTAAGGAGCCAATGCAGTGGTGGGCGCTCCAGGTCCATGTCTTCCCTAATATTGCCAGGATGGCCAGGTGTACACTTTGTGTTCCAGCAACATCTGCACCGTCGGAGCGATCATTTTCACAAGCCGGGCTAATCATAACAGACAAGAGGAGGGCGTTATCTGGCGAGAAGGTCGGAGCCATGTGCTTTTTTAAGGGCTGGGAGCTAGTTGGGAATTATTCGCAGGAACAAGCCAAATCTTTGCCGGAGGCAGCCGCCGTTGCTCACCCACGTATATCATCATCGTCTTCTCTTCTGGCAGAACCATTCGTAGAAGTATGCTCAGATTATACGACGGAAGCAATCTAGATTGATAGCCAGAAGACAAGAGTTGGTTTTGGGGCCATGTGCACACGGATATTATTATTGTCTCAAGCCTGTGACGGTGTAGCCCCATAACAGCGAGATAGGGACTAAGGATGTTGCTTGCAAGAGAATGATCTAATGTATCTTTCATAGAAAGTGTACGACGCAGCAATGAAGAGACTTGCCGGTGAGAGCTCGGACAGCTGAAAGGAAGCAGTAGGTGGTCTTGCAGAGACACTGTTAAATCCTCGCTTATGCGTAATCTAGTATATGTCTGTGAATTGTATGTGTCGATCTTCTTCAGCATCCGTCGTGGAAGTAAAAGCGGATTGTATCAATATAATAGTAGGCTCTATCATTTCTGGATACAATATGGTCATCGTAAGTCATCCAACCTGCTGAGCTGCTGAGGTGTATAAAGTTGAATCGCTTGGTATTGCTATTTTATCTCATCACGGAAAAAATACGGCGAAACGGGGTGAAAGGGCTGAACGGGGACGTATCCGTTCAAAGTCAGCCCGTTCATCCTACATGGACGGGTTGAGAGGACCCCGTAACCAGTTCACGGGTTCAGGCAACCCGTGCAAAGCTCTAGAAATTAGAATTGCTAGAAATCAAAATTACCTTGGTACCGTGTGCCATGGGTCATCGTATACTGACCCCCCCCCATTTCCGTTAACTGACCCCCCCCTTTCCGTAAACTTACCCCCTGTGCATAGCCATGAAATTTTGTAACAAATTCGGACAAAGCCGGACAGACAGACAACTTGTAGCGCAAGGGGAGCTGTGCGGTGCCGCTGCCAGGAAATCATTCATGGTTTCAGCTGATATAGCTCATGACCTGCACCCTAATTACGCTGATAAACACGAGCAGAACCACCGTCCTGCAATTCATGCTGGTCCTATGATCAAATACAATGCCAATGAACGTTACGCCACGAGCGGTACGTCATCTTTCTTGATGAAAGAGCTTGCACTTCGTCACAATGTGGACATCCAAGAGTTCGTGGTGCGTCAGGACACCGGCTGTGGTTCCACGATTCGTCCGATTCTGTCGACAAACACAGGCATTCGCACCATAGATGTGGGCCTGGCTCAACTGAGCATGCACAGCATCCGTGAGATGTGTGGCACCGAGGACTTGGTAAAGACACTGGATTGGTTTACGGCTTTCTTTTCAGAATTTTCTTTACTAGATAAGTACCTTAAGACTGACTAATTTGGCTGATTGAATAAAACGCAACAGTCAGACGGGTCTTGCGAGATGACGGAGCGCGGTCTTATGCGTGGTGTTTGAGTTTGGGTTGTTTGCTTCTCCTTGTGCAGATCCATAACTCGGTGTCTCGTTTCCACGGCATCTCCAGAATACGCACTACCTTGCAACCACAAGCCGCGATTGCTTCTAAGCAATAGTCGCACAAAGGGCGTCGCCAAAATGGCTTAGGTGAGCCAGTTTTTTTTCATTGTGAAGAGCACAAGAAGCAAGAGTTCATGCTAGACAGATAGAGTGCCTTTGGAAAATAGACGCATAAGTATAACCATGCCTGAGAACGCTTAGAATCGCTGAATAAATCAAGGTGACCAGGGGAAAATATGATGGTGGATCTATTCACTCGTCGTTCAAGTCAACGAGCGACGATGCGCTTTGGAAGATTGAAGGATGTTCAGAGCGGAAAGTATATTCCTTCTTATGCGTTGATTCCGTCACGGACGGATACAGTATCAGCTCCTGATCCTCGTCCAATGGCTCAAAGAATTTTCCCACCTCCTCCGCCGTAACCTTAGTGATATCGCGCTTGGCCCACTTCGGGTTGCGATCTTTATCCACCACCACAGCACGGACGCCCTCGAAAAAGTCAGGATTCTCCATCATGCGCGTAGCCATCCGGTATTCCATTTGAAAGCATTTAGCATATGTCTTTACAGCTCCTTGGCACATTTGCTCCAAAGTCACTTTTGAGCTCAGTGGCGACATCTTTTTCAGCGTAGCAAGGGTATCCTGAGACCAACTCGTTTTCAGTTTCTTCATGTCGTCAACATAGAAAACAAACAAGTTAGAATTGAAGCGACAAAACCCGAAATGAATCGTCTTTACCTCCAAGGGTTCAAGAATGCCTTCCATCTTATCGTTTTTGTTACATGCGCCAAATACAGATTCGATCGTCTCCAGGTATTCTATAACCAAAAAAAAAGAAAAATGAATGACTTTTGTTCTAGCACTGCCAATACATCTCAGCCTTTTGTACCTGCAGTGGTGACGGTGTCAATATACTATGAAGGTGTGTGTACAGATGGTGCAGACGTTGGAGATCTTGTCGAACATAAGAAATCGGAGCTAGCGTCGCTGACTTTAGGCTACGACGACATAGGGCCAGTTCATCCCCACCATAAATACAATGTTTCAACGCTCGTATCCACTCCTCTCTCTCTTCCAGAGACAGCGACTCGAAAACGTAAGTCGTCTGCGTCCACAGTTTCTAAGACGACAGCAACAAAATTTCTCGAATTCTATTGGTCGAAAGTGACAAAGTGTGCCGGTTGGGTGGATGGGTTACTGTTAAAACTGTGTTGAATTTGTTACAAAATTTCATGGCTATGCACGGGGGGGCAGTATACGCTGACCCGTGTGTCATGTAAGAGCGGTACAATGTGCGTATTTTCAACACTCATCCTCTATGTAAATTTCAACACCCATCCTCTATGTGAATTTCGACAATCAAATGTGCTTTGCAAGCCGATCGCGCTTCGCAACTCTTCAAATCATGGTACTGCCAATGCCTTGGGTTCGCCTGTCTGCTAGCATGTCCTTAGTTCCAACGTAGGTAGCTTCGATAAGTCGTCCTTTAATTTTGTAATAATAAATTTTAGTCGTATGTCAACATCTTTCATCTTCGAATTGCGTTCAAGTCCTTTGAAATTCCTGATTCCAGCTTGGTTAACCTTGCAGCTTTTTATAGGTAGCTGGCGTTGACTCCAACTTCATCATGAAACTCTTAAACCCAGTAATTGCACTACATTCGTAGACGCTGCATAGTATTCAGCTTCCAAAGTCGTAAGTTAGACGCCGCTTTGCTTCTTGCAGATCCAGCTCACCAGTATCCCGTCGATAAAAATGAAGCCGTCCGTAGTTGACTCTATGTTTTCTTTTGCACTTGCATCTGTATGCCGTGATCTTAAAACTTTCAGACGTGTCCTCAAGCTTCTTCATAGTAATCTTAAGTGACTTAGCCCCCTTCAAGTACCTTGCAATTTTCTTCGCCAAATTCAAATCGGTCATCGTTGGCGCATGCGTTCGTCTTGTAGCATCGTTTACCGCGGAAGAATAATCAGACCTTGTGCATCTTGAAATACATAGCAAACTTCAAACAAGATGTCAAAAAAAGTTATTGTA
Organism: Peronosclerospora sorghi; assembly: GCA_026184515.1. NCBI lineage: Eukaryota > Oomycota > Peronosporomycetes > Peronosporales > Peronosporaceae > Peronosclerospora > Peronosclerospora sorghi. The sequence goes on along the minus strand of CM047582.1, from coordinate 28,183,210 downwards.
ATATTTCCATTGTTTGAAAGTTTGTCGCTTTGCTGCATTGACTGCATTAGCATCTTTGAGACCGAAGTCCTTAATGATACCATCAATCACCATTCTTGATCCAGCGTAAGACAAAGTTTTGATCAAATATGATCCGCATTCAAAGAAATGTTGATACTATCCCGAGCTTTTTTATTTCCAATATGTTCAGTCTTCAAAAAACGTTTTACACTAGCTCCTCTTTTGTCCTAATTACGCGTAAATTATCATTTAGATGCCAAAAATAGTTACTTTCCTTTGAACTGCTTTCACGTACAAGCACATGTCGATGATACACTGCGAAAATTGTAATTTCAGCGGTTATCCGGTATCAACCAATACCACAATCTTCCGGCTTGTTCCAGACCGTAAAGCGTCTTATTCACCTTGAGTACGCGTTCATCGTGCTTATTACTTGTGTCCTCAGTGTATTATCTTTACTATATATTGCATATCTTACGGAATATACAAGTAGGTATCATATTCACTTTCCGAAGCCTTACATAGGCATTCGGAATATCATCATCCCACTTGATCACAAAAGCTAATATCAGATTAAATGTTCCCATGTCGATAACAGCTGCGAAAGTCAGAGGGAAAAATTTGAAAAAGGCGCCTATTCCCTTATCACACTAACTGCATCTCCCGCCAATACGACTTGATAGTTTCGCGCAATGGGGTTCTTGATAAAGCACCTTGAGCCTTCCAGGAGTTTCAAAATTCGCTGGTAAGCTAGGAAGTAGTCCCTGCTCAACCATCTTTCCTTGCTTCATAACAACTATTTGATCAGCATTTGTACTACTGCATCGCTTAAGCCGTATTACAAATGCAGCTCAGCTTGCGTTGTATCTTTCTACTTGGTCATTTTCATCCAATTTGGTCTTAAAGAACCACTCCGTTTGCAACGGACGACAACACTTCGTCTTCTTAATCACAGTCCACATTTGATATTTCGCTTGAGCATCGATCTCTTCCTTCAAGAAAAAAAACACTTTGGTTTGTCTAAACTTCTTATCGCCTGACCGAATTTTTTGGTCCACTTCCGAAACATTATTGACGGACCCAACTTCTTCAGTTTCTTGATCATTTTTTGTTTTCACCTTCAGCACCATTAAAACTTTCTTGATCAATTTGATTCCTCTTGGTTGGTTTCTTGTCATGTGTCTCTCGCGTTGCCACTACGATTTTTCTTGTATTTATTCTTGGAACCTTGAATGCCATCGAGTTTTGCTTCTTTTGATGCTCAATCTTCCTGCAAACGTTGTTGAATATTTTATTCTGGTGCTCTGTTACTGACATAGCATTTTTTCCTCAAATAATCCTTGAAGACCTTGACTTCTTCGTATTTTCCAGTGAAAATCACCACTTAACCTATATGAGCGAGGAGCGAATCCTTCTCTGGGTTACGCTAAACCGTACATGGTGATTAGCAAACATTTCTCCCAGATTCGGCTTCTCCTTGGTTAAAAACTCTAGTGACGACAGTCCTTGCCGTTTTTTGCATTATTTAGGCTTCGATTTAATAATAGAATGCGTATTGCACCGCATCGCCCCAAAACGATAAATTAAATCCGCTTGCAAACATCATGCACCGTGCCATCTTCATGGCCGTTCGATTAATGCACCTTAATATTGCTTGACTGATTGTTCTGTCCGGTAGCTTAACGCTTGATTCCAGTCTTGGTACAAAATGCATCCAATTTCTTGTACTCGTACCCACCATCGGTACGTATGCCACTTCTGATTGCTGTCCTTTTGCAGGAGGGGCACTAAAGTGTGCGTAAACTGGCGCTGTGTCTTCACTTAAACTTCATGCACGCTGAGAGCTAACAGAGTTTTTTCAAATCGGCTTAGTGAGTCCTACTTGATCGGATCCGACATCGCTCTTCGTCGCTTAATTGTTAGGCTCCATACCACAGCCATTATATAGAATTTTATCAATCTTTTTCTGGGCAGATCTAGATGTGACAGATATTTGTCGGGGAAAAACTAAACACTACCGTGTCCAAATAGGCCTATTTAGAACTCGATTTTACTCGATTTTGATTGGCTGTTTTCAGCCTGCAGGGTTTAGGGTTTAGGTTTTAGGGTTCAGGGTTTAGAGTGTAGGGTTTAGGGTTTAGGATTTAGGGATTTGTTTGTTTGGTAAGTTTCCGTGGTCAATTGGTTGGTTGGTTGCTTGTTTGCTTGGTGGGATGGGGTGGTATATGTGAGACATCGGAGAGGCGCCAAAAGTGAGCGGGACCCAAAAAAATGCAAAAAATGCAGGCTGAAAACAGCCAATCAAAATCGAGTAAAATCGAGTTCTAAATAAGCCTATTTGGACACGGTACTGTTTAGTGGACCTCTATTTGTCGTAGCTACATCTGTAAGAGAAATTTTATTGTCCCTAGTATCTGTATTAACTAACACCCGATCCTTGTACGCGAGCTTTAGCTCGTTTTTGGTGTAAGCCGCTAAGGCCATTAACTTTAAGTAAGCAGTAGCCTTTCAAGCGCCGCTGTTTTTGCTGCTATATTTTTGGCACGTTCTCTTAGTTTTAGAAAAGTTTTCAGTCACCAACAAGTGCCGCCTACGATTGATCAATAGCACTAACCTTAACTGGGTGTGATGTAATGAGACCCCATTAATGATATTTAAGTTGAAATCTGATTGTTCTGAATATTTAGTTGTTCCAAAAGAATTATAAAATTTGTACTCCATTCAGAATCTAAGTTGGTACGCGCAAAAGGGAGTTTAATTCTACAACAAATCTATTCATATTATATTGAAGTATATTTGTTCAAATTTACCTAATATTCTTAAATTTATCAAATTACTCTTTAATCTTCCTCCCGGATTAATGTAATTCAATAACCATTAAGCTGCCATTTTTATTTTGTTTCCAATACACAGTTATCGTGATTTTTTCACTAGACATGACTGCATACTTTACTCATATCACACGATGTTACATCCGCACCATTCCCATCCAATAACAACATACATAGATTCTCTTATCACCACCAACTCTTATTTTTTCTTCTCTTCTTCGTGGGCTATTATAGCACGGGGACTTCAAAGTCGTACACAGTATGACCTTTGGTATATCGAATTGGCACTTAACCACTGTCCCCCTGGATAGTCAGTACGGTAACTTAGGTGTCTTAAGGCGAATAGTGTCTCCCATGTTAATTTTCGACGTAGCCATTATGGGTTTTCGAGGTAAATCATATGGTGTAAACGGATTGGATGATAATACTTTCATGTATGGTGTGTACAGGTCTTAAGTCAGTAGCGCTTAGTGGAATTAAGCTCGAGTCAGTGACTTAAAACTTTTTATATTTACCTAATATATATGACTTTTACTTTTGGCAAACCTCGAGCAATCGAACAAGCACTTCGGGCTACGGCTATTGAGAGCCGCTACAGACCATACAAGCACGCACTTTAAGCTACCAAGACTACCTGCGCAACAGGTTATGAGCCCAAGTGGCCGCGTGTTTTAAAGAAGTGTTTCCTATTGATTTCAAGTTTGCGAGCAAGTGGTTTCTTGCGATTTTCGAGTGGTTTAATTCTCGTGTGGCTACGGTTCCTGATACTAGTGGAAGTCCCCTCACTTTCGGAGGGCTAGTGGAATTGTTGGCGTTGTTGTTTCGCCGGTATATTTTTTGATTTGTTACTGTTTATAACATGGAGAGTGGTGGTGAGTCCGACTTCGAACCGGAAGTGGCTCTGCGCGCCATCCTTGACGGGATGGCGGATATGAAGACTCGTATGAAGTTAATGGAAGACGCGCAAGCACGCGCATCCGTCGCAAGCAATGTTACCGCGCCTGCCGCGCCTGCAGCGCCAAAGAAGGATCCCCCGCTTGCTGCCAGGAACAGTGTGTTCCGGGAGTCGCTTAGGAACTGTGGTCCATTTGGCAAGGAAATTACGATAAATGATCTGGCGGACGACATCGGTATTGAAGTCGGTAGAGCAGCCCGGCCGAACGCGGCCAAGCTCCCGACGAATAACCAAGGAAACGTTCCAAATGCTGGCAGAGCAAATGCACCGGCGGTGCAGACGCCTGGAATGCAGTTCAGGCAAGCAGCGCCCGCTCATGCTCCACCGCCTATGCAAGCGTCATGTGCCAAGATCCCCAAGCTCTGCATCGAGAAGTTCTCGGGGGTTGAACTATTCCCCGTACTCGGTGCCGGCTTCAAGCAGTGGGCGTACCTCTTTATCGAGGCCTTCGAGATAGCCGAGATGACCTCAGGCTTTATGTGGACGGAGCGCCTCAAGATAAACAAGCTGGGGAATACCTTGAAGGGGTGGCAGTGGATTATTTTCGTGAGAATATTAGCACGTGGTGGCAATCTGCCCCGGAATGTTTGGTGATTTTGGATTTTATGTACATGGCATTTCGTGTGACAATCTCCCCCCACCAGGATGCAGTGTGGTTTGCTTCAGAAAAGAGTCCTAAACGGACTTGGACTGAGCACTACATGTACCTGGTAGCCCTGGCTCGTGAGAGCGGGATGGGCGAAAGGATAGTGGTCGAGAATATTGTTAAATTCGCCGCGCCCCGCCTGAATGTTGCGATAATGGCCAGGTATAATCCTATGCGAGAGGATTACCTGTGCCATACGCAGGAACTGATATCATGGGCGCAGGAATTGGACGAAGACATGCCAAAAACAAGACCGCCTGCCCGAATGCACGCGAATTCGGTGACTGAGACCGGATTCGTAAGGAAATGCTACGGATGCGGGAAGCCAGGGAATATAAAGAGGGAATGCCCGCAAAAAGGCAGAAGAACGCAAAGGGTCGTTAACTCGAAGGATCAAGGAGGTTCAAGCGGTCAGTGGAACCGGAAAGTCGCGCTATCTACCATTGGAGTGGGGAATGGATGTGAAGTTAATGGAATGGCTGTCGGAGATGACATGCCAGCAACGACGTGGATCGTCGATAGTGGTGCCAGTAGGCACCTGGTGGCTGATGGAAATTTACTGGTGTGCCATCACGTGTGGGCCGGAAGACGGGTTTATGTTGCCCGACGGCGGAAAATTATCAGATACCAAGGTTGGAAAAATCAAGCTAGTTACGCCTGGTGCAGATCCTGTTTCGATTGAACTTAGTGAAGAGTATCTTGCACCCAAAATTGCCAAGAACCTGATTTCACTTCGCAAGTTGCATGAAAAAGGGTGCAAAATAATGGAAAACAATGGAAAATTGTCGATAAAGTGGAACGGAAACACGCTGTTTCCAATTAAGATATGTGGATCAATTTTCGTGGCATAATTGATACCGGAAAAGCTAAGCGGGCGCGCGCAGCAGTTCAAGCACATGTTGCTAAACGCTGTCGCTGCGGAACCTGATAATGATGTGCAGGAGGTCACTTTACATCATTTTCATGCCCGCTTGGGTCACTTGGCTTACGACACGGTCGAGAAACTAGCCAAGGACCCCAGGTCAGGCATCAAGTTGACAGACAGCAGTCGACTAAATTTCCTGACTGTGCTGAAGAAAAAGGATCGAGAAAGAAACAGCCAAGGGCTGATTCGGGTGAAAATTCGCCGATCGAGCGCGTCGGCGGTGTGATATGCAGTTACTTGAAGGGTCCAATCCCACCGCGCGACAGACGCGGGAATCGCTATTTGGTGGTATTTGTAGACCACTATTCAAGCTACGTACGTGTTTTAGCCGCTCGAACTAAAGACAGAGCGGCGAAGATGTTTGAACATTTTTTGACTTGGTTTGAGAACGATTTCAAGTGTCGAATTCGTGTTTTACGTACGGATGGAGACGGTGAATATAAAACCGTGGACTTGTTCTGTTAAAGGACTGGAGTGCGTCGGCAAGTTACGGAGGCTGATAATCCAGCCTCCAATGGAAAGTCCGAACGGATGAACCGGACCATTTTTAACATGGTCCGGTGTATTATTTTTGGGTCAGAGGTATCTTTGATGTACTGGTCCGAGGCGGCGGAATACGCCTCGTATATTTTGAACCGTACCCCGACCCGTTCGAATCCCGGAAAAATTTCGCCTTTTGAAATGCTGACGGATAAAAAAACCGTCGTTTAAAGAAATTGTGGAGTTTGGTTCGCCGTGCATGGTGTGGAGGGACCCACGTAAAAAGGCCCTCGCAAAACATGCTGAGAGAGCTTTGATTTTGAGACGCAGTGATGAAACCAAGGGTTTCAAGGTGCTGCTGCTGAAGGACAGGGTGGTAACGTTCACTCGCCATGTCAGTGCAATTGCGACACTAGAAAAGGAGGCGAGTGACCAAATTACGAGGGTTCTGGGCGTTGCGGATGAGGGGGGGCTGGAGCAACGCGCTGCAGGACGTGCAAATGCAAGATCGCCCCAAGAAACCACTATAACAGGACGATCCGAAGTGCAAGACACAAGTGGGAAGACGCATAAGACTCCCAGAAAGTCTGAACGCGTGATCAGGAAGACTCACAAGGCGGCTGAACTAGAAAAGTCGAGTAAGAGGAAGACATGAGACGAAGAAAGTGTGATTGAAGCGTCTGACACTGAAAGGCGTGAAATAAATGACAGTGGAAATGAAATTTAGATTGATGGGCCTGGATGCGAAGCGAAAAAATCTGGAAATGATGTTCCAGAGCACGCGATGTGCATTTACGCTGTGGTTGAGACTTCTCATAATGGAAGTATATCCAAGGTTGGAGTTCCTGACCCGAAGTCCTATAAGGAGGCGCATGAAGGCGCAAACTCCGATTTGTGGACGAAGGCAGAACAAGAGGAGCTGAAAGCGCTCGAAGATATCGGCACGTCAAAAATTATCAAGCGCCGACCAGATAAAAAATTGCTGCCACTAAGTGGGTATACAAGACCAAGTTGCGGGCGGATGGAACGGTCGAGCGCTATAAGGCTCGGCTGGTGGCACGCGGAGACCGTCCAGTTTACGGCCAGGACTACTACTTTACGTTTTCGACAGTCATGGAAGTCGATAACGTAAAGGTGATCCTGGCCATGTCACAGATCTGGGGGGTACCGACGCGGCACGGTGATGTGCCGAGCGCCTACCCGAAGGCAAGGGCGGAAGCAGATTGTGAAATTCATCTAAAGATTCCGGAAGGCATGCAGATACCGATGGAAATACATGAAATGTTTGATGTGTATTCAAGTGACGAACTCTGTTTGAAATTGGAACGGAACTTGTATGGTCTGAAGCAGGCCGGAAGGCTATGGCATAAAATACTATGCCAAACGTTGGAGGAGATGAAGTTTGAACAGTGCGTCACGGATACCTGCGTATTCGTCAGGCGTGGTGTGGATGTCATTGTTCTAGTAGGGGCGTATGTCGACGACCTATTGGTCACCGGAAGTACATCGGACGCAATTGACAAGTTTTTCGCTGAGATGGAAGTACTGGAACTCAAGGACCTTGGAGTCGTGAGCAAGTTTTTAGGCGTTCGTATCGAAGACAACACCCCTGATGGATATAGGTTGGATCAGGAGGCTGCTATTGATGAGCTCCTGATCGCACACGATTTTGGGAAGATGATCGCAACGCGCACGCCGGTGCTTAGTATGGACGGTGTGGAAGGTTTTAAGGAGTTGTTGCCAGCCAAGTCAAGGGAAAGTTTTCCAAGTATAAAGAGTTTTCAATCGTTGGTGGGAAGCCTCCTGTGGATTTCTCGCTGTACCCGCCCGTATATTGCTTTCGCTGTGCACCGTGTGACGCGGCGCACACACGCACCCACGATGGGAGATTTTAAGGCAGCAAAGCGAGTCGTGAGATACCTAAAGGGTACCAAGAGTTTGAAACTACGACTGAACCATGATGACGAATTTCCATTGCCAATCCGGATCACGTGTTATACGGATGCCGACTTTGCAGGCGACAAAACGGACCGGAAAAGTGTGAGCGCAGTGGTGGTATACCTGAATGGGATTATAGTGTTATGGAAGTGCAAGAAAAAAAAATGCAGTGGCATTGTCTACGGCTGAGGCAGAGTTTATGGCTGCTGATGTGGGTGAACGCGAGTCATTGGGGCTTCGTGAATTACTACTGGAAATGGGTGTTTTTTCTCGAGGGGACCGCTGCTAATGAAGATGGACAATCAGGCCACCATCAAGCATGTGGATTCCGAAGCGAGTGCTGTCAGTACGAAGCACATTGACATCAAGTTGAAGTTTTTGAAGGATCTAAGCAAGAAGGGCGTGATTAAAGCATATCACGTGCCAAGTTTGGAAATGGTGGCGGACCTGCTAGCGAAAGACTTAAGTGTGCAGCGGGTTCAAGATTTACGAAATCAAATTGGTTTGTATTGAAGGTGTTACAGCGCGCGCCGTTTCAGGAGGAGTGTTGATTTTCGACGTATCCATTATGGGCTTTCGAGGTAAATCATATGGTGGAAACGGATTGGATGATAATACTTTTATGTATGGTGTGTACAGGTCTTAAGTCAGTAGCGCTTAGTGGAATTAAGCTCGAGTCAGTGACTTAAAACTTTTTATATTTACCTAATATATATGACTCTTACTTTTGGCAAACCTCGAGCAATCGAACAAGCACTTCGGGCTACGGCTATTGAGAGCCGCTACAGCCCATACAAGCACGCACTTCAAGCTACCAAGACTACCTGCGCAACATCCCAGCTATAGTGTAAGTTCAACAAAGGAATGTACACGGAGTTTGTTGCTCTCATGGATGCAAGCATTAACCTTTCGCTAAGGCTGGATCTTCAACCATGCTACTAATGACAACTGCATCCATTTTCTAATCATTGAGTACCCTTTATCCAAATGCACTCAAGCTGTACAGGAACAAAAAGCAGAAATTAGGTCAAATTTGTATGTGGTGAGAACATGGGCATTATGAACGTCCACAAAAGATTAATACGTAAAAGACCACACATTCCCGAGATCAGCATGCTAAAGAATCATTAGAGTATCCGAATCCAGTGTATCAGTGAATTTGTTCTGGAAATGGTGTAGCAATAGTGACATCTGTTGAATTTACGTATACCCGTGTTGGATGTTTGGGTGAAATGTAAATGCATAGGACGGAAACGGTTTGGCAAAAAATGCATATGGTGATTTTTCTAATTTTACAACTATACAATTTTTCTTTTTCCTTTCCTTTTACATCCTTACGATTTATTCGGGCACCCGCCGTACAGCAACCTGCAAGCATATAACTACGATGTACTATCTGGTCAAAACTGTCAGACCCCAGATAGTATAAGATTGTGTTACATCTAAGCTTTCCTACAGCATCACACCAAAAATTTTCCTGCCCGGGTAATATACAAGGAAGGTCAAGCGGTACTTGAATGTATAAGTAGTCCAACAGTAGGAGAGCAAAGTGAGATTCTTTCTGGATATCCAATGTCTTAGCTGCTTTCAACACACCTGTACTTTACATAACCTTTCAAATAGGAGTATGTTTTTGATGTGAGCTGCACTATTAATGATAATAATGATAAGGAAAAATTTTATGCATGCACTCGCTTTTTGCGGAAATAACATGCATGCCCCTGATTTTATGAAAATAACATCCATGCCCCTGCCACAGATTAATGTTGCCAACCCAAAGAAAAAAGACGCTAGCTGGATCGACGAGTCGCTTTTGCTTGGGCGACGAGTCGTTCCTTTTAGGGTATAATATCTCCAAAAATAGCTATAAACTCGGGTTGAGGTGTGCACAATGGAAATCCGAATGTATGCCAAGAGGTGCGCCGTTGTTTTTATATGTGTACACATAAGATCGAAACAGGCTCACGTGAAATCCATATGTTCACTGCTACTACCGTCATGTTTCAACACGTACGATATCGCTCCTAGGATCTGGTGACTAGCTTAGTTCCAATGGCTGGTAGATACGGCACTCTCATTTGGGGTCGCCAAGTAATTTCTGAAAACGGACTAGAAGACAGGTAAGAGATGAAGATGGTTGCGTGTCCGTATCGATCCCTCAGTCTAAGTTACTTGCTCGTTACATACTTAGACATCAGCAACTATGGCCAACATGCCCAAGGAACGTGGCACTTTTTGCAAGGGCAAAAAGTGCCAGAAACACACGGTGCACAAAAATTACCCAGTACAAGCCTGGCAAAGCCTCCAAGTACGCTCAGGGTGCGTGTTGTTACCACGGTAAGCAGAAAGGTTCTGGTGATCATACAAAGCCTGTTCTTCACAAAAAGGCCAAAACGACCAAGAAGATTACGCTCCGGATGGAATGCAAGGAGTGCAAGGCTAAGAAGCAGTTGCCCATGAAGCGTACGAAACACTTCGATCTTGGTGAAAAGAAGAAATCGGCGGGCCACCAGTACTAGTTCTGCTGTAGTGGATTTATCGTTGCAGTTTCTTGGCTGGGATGTACGGTCGTGTGAGCACTTTTTGGCTAGTTTTGTGCTGTAGCGAAACTGCAAACAGGTGCTGACCGGTCTTATGACAGTGTCAATTTACTTTGACCAAGGTTTGGATGAGAGGTGCTTCAGTCCAACGAGAACTCGTGGTAGATGTCGATCTGCTCTAGTGGATGAAAGGCATCAAACGAGACCTAGTTGGTATAGAGCCTCAATCGAAGTCACGGTCATATATTTCTAGTCCTGAACAATTGTTCGTGTGCGACGTTATCATTTCTCTGAGATAGCGATGATTTTATGTATGTTGTTTAATTACAGATCACAACGAATGCGATTATGGGCAACTCGATCTATAGAATATGACGAGAACAACGTTTGGCTGAAATTAGCAGATGAATCTCGTATCACAACAAATGAACTACTCGGCTCGATTTGCCTCTTCATATCAAGAGGTCAGCGTACCACCGTTGTCCTTATGCTCGTAAAAAGACTCAAGTATATATTTAGGGTCGCCCTACCCGCACCCCCCTCCACCCTAGGGGTACCCCCCACGTGACTTTCGACCAATAGAGATGAATATTGCTACTAAAAAAAAGTATCAAGACCCCGACTAGGGGCACACCCCACTTTTGCTAGGGGCACACCCCACTTTTGCTAGGGGCACACCCCGTCGATGCACTCAGGCGGATTTGGTCAAAGTAAGGTGTGCCCCTAGTCGAAAAGTGGGGTGTTCCCCTAGTCGGGGCCGTTTAGGTATCCTCTAAATAAAAGCAATGACGTCGTCGAATTAACCGTCCTCATCGTTATAAATTCTCTAAGGGTCGTAGCTTATATAAGCATCCAGTGTTGTTTTGACACTATGAGGGAACGTAGACATCGCCGGGTCGCTTTGAAATACGTGTCCGATGCGATAAATACCACAATCGATTCCTAAGCACCCAAGAAAAATAGCTCCTTAAGCAAATCAAGACGAATACTTGCTTGTAATATTGCTTACCTGTTGCTAAGGCTGAAGCTTCTTGCACATATACATCAGTCGTTCCGCTTCCCTTCAGACACGACTCCATATATGTATCTAAGGCATTTCAAAAATTTGTAAGCGACAAAAGCTCAGCTGGTATTGTGTGCTGTTACATGTACGACAGACGTTGCTCAGTTCATGCAAATCCCAATGACACAACATACCTGAACATAACTGAACGTATCCTTGTTTATCTCCAGCACGCGACGCACTGACAAGGTGACACAGCAGAGACTCCGCAGCACGTACAACCTTGGTACGCTGAAACACACGTCGGCGAGCCTCTTTCAGTAGGAAACGACAAACCGCAAGCTGCAGTTTAGAATCGACGAAGAATTTGATAGTGACTTCACACTAGCAGACGAGATGGTCAGATTTGCCAAATGTGGGTACTGATGGATCCAAACCAATGGATGAACGTCTTGATGGCACTTTAATAGCCCCAGCAGAGAGGAAAAGGATTGCTCCAGTGCTAAATCAGCACCGGTAGACGACGAGCTTCTCTTGTCTTGTATCGAATTCAGCACGTGCAGCATCAACGTAAATCCATCGATGGCCGCGGTTGTTGAGCTGACCAAAACATTCCATCTGTTAAAAGAGGCAAAAGTGACTCGCGCGCATTTGCGTTAAACTTGCATCCAGTAAGCAAGTTTTCAAACTTGAATAAACGATCCAGTATTTCCACGTCTTCAGCATCCGCAGAAATCTTCGGCATCTACTTTGAAGCTTCTTCCATCCGCTATGCAGGACCTGCAAATACTGTTCATTTAATGGGGTGCTACTTAGCGGGACTGGGGCAATTTCAGTTTCAAAGAGGACGCTGAAAACGACTCCTTCCGTCGTTTTCGCGACTGCGAGTAAGTTCCATAAACTGATAGCACCATTAGTTTTGCCATTTACAACACGATAGTTTGCCCTGAAGAGCAGAATACGAAATATCGACGCTGCACTCAAAATTGTGAAATTCTCTAGCACACCGCTAGTAATCTGGAACGCCATCGTTGACACTTGCAACGATAAAAACTGAATTCATCCATCTTCATACCTAGCGCATTACTGCTAGGGAACATCTGACTTAGTGCGCATCCCAAGACGTACGCCAAGACTCCACGACGCGCTGCACGCACCACGTACCTCTCTGCATGGCCTTTACAAAGGCTAGTCGAGGATCCAACTCGAATGGATCTTCGCCTAGACTTTTTTCAACCATTGTAAGCGATAGGAATGACACGAAACCACCAGAAACTGCGAACCGCTGGACTACAAGTCTGCGACCCCGACGCTCGTGTGTTCCTTCAACTCGCACGCTTTGCGTTTCTTGAGCACATTTGAGCTTTGATGTGCCCGTGCAGTCTAGATGATTACGTCGCAAGTATGGCTTCGCCATCTGATAAGCGGCGTGACAATGCAACCAAGGCCAAGACGGGAGTGGCGTAAAAATCTGGTGCATATTAGCTCCTTTGTTTTCATGCATGGGCATCAAAATAACTTATATCTTCAATCACTTTTATAGTCTTTCTTATTAGGCCCCGATTAGGCACCCCACTTTGACCAAATCCGGTTGGGTGCATCGACGGGGTGGGTCCCTAGCAAAAGTGGGGTGTGCCCCTAGTCGGAGCCTTGATACTTCTATTATTAGTAGCAATATTCATCTCTATTGGTCGAAAGTCACGTGGGGGGGTGCCCCTAGGGTGGAGGGGGTGCGGGTAGGGCTACCCTATATTTATAGAAGTTATTCACCAGATCCTAGCAGCGATATCGCACGAGTTAAAACATGAGGGTAGTAGCAGTGAACATATGGATTTCACGTGAGCCTGTTTCGATTTTAAGTGACACATACATAAACAACGTCGATCCAGCTAGCGTCTTTTTTCTCTTTGGGTTGGCAACATTAATCTGTGGCAGGGGCATGGATGTTATTTTCATAAAATCAGGGGAATGCATGTTATTTTCTCAAAAAGCAAGGGCATGCATGAAATTTTCCCTAATAATAATAGGGATTACCCCCTTACTCCGGTCACACACCACACACATAAAGGGTGGTGGTGGTCTGTAGGCCTTCACAAAAACTATCAACAACCTTTTTAATTGGCAAAAACAAATCAAATTTGATCTTTCACTTTCTATTTGTCACATTTCGAGTCATTTGCGCCACAATTCAGTCACTGGTCGAAGTCATATGAAGCTTCTATTTGTGTTCCTTTTCGTCGCATCAACACTATTTTAGAGTGTAGATTGGGTGTTGGCCTCCGAGAAGTCCAAAAAGATGGAGGCCTTTGATTCTCCGAGGCATTTAAGAGCTCAAAGGCGTGGTAAGGCCCTGATATCAGCATTTTTCTACCGGTGCTTAAAAGATACGATTTTGCGTACGAACATTTAGAGCCTTTATCAGTGAATGAAACCAACATAAAGAAAAAAAAACAAGTGGCGACAACTACAACATAAATGACCCCAACTTTGCTGGCTTTTTACAACCGATTTTACTACGAGCTTCAACGTGAGGTTCCAATCGCTTCGAAATATACGGACATTTGCTAAAAAATATCTAATAGTGTGGAGCTTGCTCATGTCTCAACTGTGAAAGCGACAGCTGCTATCCGCAAGGCGATAAAGATCCTGACTTTAAAGAGGTTGGCGAGAGAAATGAAGGGGGTCAATTTTTTGTGGGATGGTGTTGTACCGTCAAGAGATGAAGCTAATAGCCGGATATTGGAATATGGTGGGAAGACAATGAAGTGAAGAAATCATGTATTACAGCGATATGACAATTTTCTTAGGGACCGAAGCAACCCGTCATACAGAAGCTGCGACAGGAATAATCTAGCATTCCACGATCGACCAACTTAAGTCCAGTACCTGATACATGGTATTTGCTCTAGTGTATTTTTTTGTTCGAATTCTGCAAGCGCCTATTGCACGACATAGATAGAACGCCAGTGTCGAGATCCTTTTTTTTCTAATACGTCTTGCAGATTAACTTCTATTTTTAGGCCTGTGTTTTAACTGAGAAAGACCTGACGACGTTTTAGCACTGAATATGACGCCTCCGCTACTAGTCACAGTGCGCCTGCATCTGATAATACTGAATAGATTCTCTACTTCACCCTAATTAGTTATGGTCAGAATACTTAAGGCTGGTTTCATTACCGGACTGGTTTTAGTCGTGTCGATACAAAACTGCCGTTTGCGTTTCCTTCTACTTGCGTGCTTGCGTGCTTTCGTACGTCGTACCTTACTCGTCCTAACATCACCCCAGCTGCAGGAGTGAATCAAGTGATACACAAGAACTTCGGAGATAGGCTAGCGCGGCGACCGCGAGTTGGAAAAGACGACACAGATTCAGCTTATTTTGATGTAGACGGATATCTATGAACCTAGGATTAACTCTTTACGCCCTCATTTTTCTACGTGCCAAGACAAGGGAGCACCTTGCAACATTTCATGTGTCGGCTGTTGGCTTGATTTGCGACTTAGAGAAAGCTCTGAGCGCGATCACTTAGACGGCTGGTATTTTCATTTCAAGCCGTCATACATCGCTGTTAGAAGCACGCGCAATTCATGCGGCGGCTCGCGTCGCGATATTGGAATTTTAGCAACTTTACAGTGAAAAGGTGATGTACTGTACATAACTTTAGGTTAAGTACAGAACTTTGTGTAGTTGCATATTATTAGTCTAGGTATAAACTTAACACTAATAAATCACTTCTGAATTTGATTTTTCATTGCCGCGTGTTTGAGTGGAGGACAAGTACGCTGCGGAGTGCAGCTGGAATTGTTACGTTTACAAGTGGAGATTAAGTACACAGCAAGTGCAGTTGGAATTGTTTTCACGTTCTCGTTCTTGTTCTTGTGGTTATTGATTGGGGTCGCTGTCTCACGTCAAGTTACGTTACGACTAATTAGATAATAAATTTGCATTTGTGGCTTTATTATTTACGGTTACGTTACTGCCTCTCGCTGTCTGCTTGTTGTGGAATTACACGCGCCAGTACGTGGTTAAAGTGGAACGTATGTGAAGCAGTACGCGCAGCGGAATGAGAGATTCCGACGAACAGGTTATGAGCCCAAGTAAGGGCATTGACTCGTCAAACCAGACAGTCAAACCGGAAGATATGATGCGTTTGTTCAAACATATGATAGATCGCTTGGATAAAATGGAATCGTCCATTAACAAGGGGGCTCCGGCACAAACGGCGGCGCCAAAGTCCAAGGGAGACACCAAGATGAGTTTGGCCTCCCTGGGTGGAAGCGATGAAGAAAAAGAGGGATACGCACCGGCAGCACCGGAACAATGAGCTTCAGGGACATCCGTGAAGCTGGAAAAGATGTGTTCACTAGGTGCGGGTGCCCTAACCCCCGTAACGCCTACGTCCAACGGCAAAACGTCTATGCGCAGCAGCAACATGCCAACCAGTACCAGCAGGCATACGTCGCCCCTGGGAACGTTCGCGCGCAAGTATATACTTTGCCTAGACCGCCTACAGTCAAGGAGAAGAAACTTCAGATCCGATCATTCGACGGATATGAAACCTACAAGGGGCTGGGGTCTGGTTTCGGGGCCTGGGGAACTAAATTCCTCAGGCAGATAACCATTGCAGAAGAGTGCTGCGGCTTCAAGTGGTCAGAAGATATCACGGTTGAACTTCTGGGCCACTACTTGACCGGCCCAGAAGAGGCGTATTATAACCTACTTGCAGAGAACTTGTGGAGGGAAAGGCCAGCCCTCTGGCACGCCATGGATAAGATGCACGCATCGTTCAGTGTGCGATTGACGCATGCGGAGGGCATGAAGCTTTTAGTTGCGCGTAAGGCGCCTTGAAGTATCTGGCCCGACCATTTCCTCTACCTTACCGCAGTGTCCGAAGCAGTCATCACAAATTGAGATGCGATAGTACTTGATAATGTGATTTACCATGCTGTGCCGGAGATGGCACACGTCTTCGTCTCCCGGTACAACAACCTGAGGATGGACCATCTGCGGCAAGCTGAGGAGATATTTCAGTTTGCGCAGGCTGTTGAGTACAACATCCGGCGGCAGAAGAGTCATGGTGCAGGGTCCGTAAAATTGGTGGTGGAAAAGCCTAGGAAGACTGTAAAAAATCGTGGCTGTTACGCATGTGGCGAGGAATGGCACTTCAAACGGGAATGACCGAAGAAGAAGAAGTTGACAAGGGCTGATCATGATCTAATGATCGCTGGAAGCGATGAGCCATGCGACAGAGACAATGGGTCCTAGATAGCGGTGCCAGTATGCACTTTACACCGGACCTCACATGCTTGATGGACGTGAAGACTGTAGCGCGTCAATGCCATCAAGTAGACGGTAAACGTTTTGTCATTACGAAAAAGGGCACGATGTTTATCCGTTTCGTGTATGGCAACACGGAAACACGTGTAAAAATTAAAGATGCTTTTCATGTGGAAGGAGCCGCCCGGAATATTTTCTCGTATGGGGCTTTCGAGAAGGGTGGTTTCGTTATCGATTACGTTAATGAAAAAAGAACGCTTGACAGACACGATTTAGGCGTTCCGATTACGAATATCCACGTGGAAAATAACGTGTTCACCGTGGAAGGTACAGTGAATCGTCTGAAGAAGACTTAGAAGGAGATGATTATGTCCGTGGTGTAACCAACTGAAGAAAACTATTCGGTGGACCACGATATCCAGAGTGGAACACTGATGCATTTCCACTCACGGATGGGCCACCTGAATTATGACACGATTATTGAACTAGCTAAGGGCCCGCAATACGGGATCCGAATTACGGACGACACGCGTAGGCACTGCGTTACCTGCGCGCACGGCAAGCAGACCAAGAACGTCCAGTCAAAGAAAGATAGCGGCAAGAACTCGTCCATCAATCGTATCGGCGGTGTGGTTTGTTCTGACATTAAGGGTCCAATCACACCAAGGGATCGATTGGGTAACCGCTACCTGATAAACTTCATCGATTTCAAGAGCAATTACGTCCGAATTTTTCTGTCCAAGACCAAGGACGTTGCGGCTAATAAGTTCGATCATTTTCTGGATTTTTTCGAGAGGAAGTTTAGATGTAAGATTCACGTTTTAAGAACCGACGGAGGGGCGGAGTACAAGAACGTGGATTATTTTTGTCGGAGTACCGGCATCGCACGACAAATAAGCGATGCCGGGAATCAAGCAAGCAATGGCAAGGCGGAGCGCATGCATCGGACCGTGATGAACATGGCCCGGTGCATGTTGTTCGGAAGCGTCCTCAATCTGTCTTTTTGGGGGGATGCGGCGGAGTATGCAGCATACGTGCTGATCCGCACCCAGACAAGCGCGAATCCGAAGCGGATGTAGCCTCTGGAAGTACTTACGGGCACGAAGCCGAATCTAGGCGATATTGTGACCTTCGGGTTTCCGTGCACCGTTTATAGGAACCTGGGAAAGAAGCCGCTCGCGCATCGCGCGCAAGTCGGAGTAATACGCGGCAGGAGCGAGGTAACCAACGGATTCAAGGTTTTCCTAAAGGCTGAACAGAAGGTAACAATTACTCAGCACGTGAAGAAAGTTGATACGCTTACGGACGTGAAGAATCGACAGTTAAGGATTGCACAAGATGAGGAAAGCAAATCCGAATCTCCACCGAGAAACCAAGCGTCAGAAGGAGCTGAGGGAGTGCCAAGTGTCGAGGAAGTCGACAGAAATGTGATTCAAGAAAAAGAAGGGCTCGAAAAACATCGAAAACAAGCGAAAAGAAAGCCGCGCTGGACGAGAGATCGTCACTTCACACGCCAGTACGCCGAGCATATGTCTCAGGCGGAAAGAAAGGCAGAAGACAATGACGAAGAAGAAGGGTAATCGATGGTGAATATGATTATGGAGGGCGACCCCAGAAATTATCGCGATGCGATCAGACGCAAAGATGCGAGCAGATGGGTCGAAGCCATTGAGCAATAAATTGAAGCTCTGGAGAGTAATCAAGTCTGGGACATTATCAAGAAACCAGTAAATGCGAAACCTTTGCACACCAAATTGGTGTTTAAGGTCAAGACGGACGCCAACGGACAAGTTGAGCGTTATAAGGCAAGGTTAGTGGCCTGCGGAAACGAACAGCGTTTCGGGGTCGACTACGAGCTAACATTCGCCGCGGTCATGGAGATGACCACCGTTCGTTTTATTTTGATGCTCGCTCGCAAATGGAATGTTCGAGCGATGCATGGGGACATCCCCAACGCTTACGAAAAAGCGTTGGAGGATGAACACGACATATATCTGTTCACCCCCGGTGGAATGAAAATCGTACGTGAAATACTGGAGAAATTGCAGGTCGAAAGCACGCGTGAAGTTGTTTTGAAGTTGAAGAAGACGCTTTACGGATTGACGAAGGCGGGAAGGAAGTGGAACCGCCTTCTTCATTCTAAGCTTTTGAAACAAGGATACGATCAAAGCTTTACGGACGGATGCTTATATTTCAAGAAGGTTTGTGATGAAACGGTCGTGGTCGGAGTTTATGTCGATTGTCGTGAAGGGGTTGAAAATTATTATAATTCCACTTAATTAACAACACAAAGAGGTAATAAGCAAGTCCTCCTTGTTTTACTTCCCGGGTACTTAATACTTCCGTCCGAAGCAACAAATCAGTCAAACACCCTTGGGGTACACTTCAAAAGGCTGTTCCGGGCTGCCCCCAACACTAGCGCACTTCAGATGACTGCTGCTCTACTCACTAGGGCGTGCGCTCACCGACTTCCTTGTGTTACACTTGGTCTTTGTATAGAGTAAAAAAAAGAAAGGTTTTTGAAAGCCGCCAGAGATCTTCGTAGTTCAGGGGAAATTTCATTCTATTAAGTGTTACTAACTCCTACATCAAGTCAATCACTTTTTTCACCCACTACTTTTTGGTTACTTCAGCGCTGACTTCAATACGTGGCAGTTACCACTGAGTCCCTCTGTAACCTGATTGATAATCCTTGAGAGTGATCACCAATTCCCTCTGTAACCTGATTGATCATACTTGACAGTTACTTCAAAAACCCTCTGTAATATGATTGAGCGAGGTGGCCGTCGCGAGGTGGCCATCGCAGGTCGCTCCTGATTGGTCAAAAATGGCACTTATATCTCCACATTCATACCAATCATAAATCAATTAGACGCGAGGTGGCCGTCGCAGGTCGCTCCTGATTGGTCAAAAATTCCATTTATATCTCCTTATTCATACCAATCATAAATCAATTATCCGCGTGGTGGCCGTCGCGAGGTGGCCGTCGCGGGTCGCCTCTGATTGGCTGAAAATATTTTTTTCCAAAATAGAATAAAACCACTTGAGAACAATCGAAATGCCCAATTAACCAACTTGGGCGGCCGAGGGCGCATGACTTTCCGGGAGCTTCCCACCACAACCATACCTGCTGCTATGCTTATAAGGTGCGCCTGTGTCTTGGCTTTCTGTAGTGGTGCTGACAGTTTGTTTTCGTGATCTGGTTCACCTGTTATCCCATTTGCCCTAGCGTCCCTAGCCACGGAGTATTTAATATAGCTGACGACGCATGACTTGTCGTTGGATTTGCCACCATAAATGAACACGTTGTTATGCTTGTGAGTTGCGCCAATGTCTTGATCTTCTTTGATAATGCTAATGGTTTGTTTGCATAGTCTGGTGAACTTATTACTTCATGCGTCCTAGCGCCCTAGCCTTCACTGCCGTGATTCTAAAACCAACACGACTGTAATGAGACACCGTGTGGATGCGAGACACACTACTTAGAGACGGACGCATCGTTCACATTGTTCATAAGATGAAGGTACAACACAATCTTTGTTGTTGATGGTCAATGTTTGCAGACACCACATCAAGTCAAGGCAACATTTTGCTAGCATGTAGAGTTTTGGCATAGTAAAAATTATACCGTGAATTGATAACTACCACAGACCATCTTCTATATGTGTAAATAAAGATTCCACTTCACCACACGATGACCTGTTGGTTACGGCGACCAAGGAAGAACACGTGACAATTTTTTTCGAAGAACGCAAGGATTTGGAAATCAAGAATAGGTGAAGTCTCGAAATTTCTCGGTAGGCGGGTGGAGTATAACGAAAGCAGTGGTTACCTGTTGGACCAGGAGGTCATGATCAAGGACCTGCTCAAGGTTTATCATATGGAAGACGCAAATTCAGTAAAGGCGCCAATTGGCGACGAATTGAAAATGAAAATCTGAAGGAACATGAACTTCTAAAGGATCGCGGAGACGATGGAGCGCCGACGATCAAGAATTTCTAGTCGTTGACGGGAAGCTTGCCCTGGATATCGCGCTGCTGCAGGCCCGACATTGCCTATGCAGTACATAAGGCATCACGCAGAGCTCATGCGCCTACCAAGGTTGATTGGGTGACGGCCAAGAGAATTTTGCGTTTTCTCAAGGGCACGTATGGATTGAAATTGCGTTTGGAGGTTGACGCTAAGGCGAAAACGCACGGTAAAAATCAAGTTGGAATATTTTTGGGATATTGTGACGCTTATTTTGCTGGATCGAAAGATGATCGAAAGTCCACAAGCGGTGGCGTAATTTTTGTCGAAGGATGTATTGTGCACTGGGTGTGTAAGCGACAGTCTTGCGTCTAGCTTTCTACTATGGAAGCTGAAGTTTATGCGGCGTCAGTGACGCTATGCGAGTTGTTTGGATTTAAAGAGATGTCTACCGAGGTTGGCATGCTGGTAAAGCTACCCATGACACTGTTTTGTGAAAACCAAGCTGCTATTAAGATGCTGGACGGTGATGGAAAAACTTCGAAAACCAAGCGCATGGACATTAGGGTGAAGTTTTTGGTTTCGAAAGCAAAGGATGGTTTTATTAAAGCAAGTTACCGGCCAACGGATATGAATCTTGCAGAAGTTTTCACCAAGCCTTTGGGTCCAGAGAAGATGAAATGTGCGCAGGATGGTCTCGGACTAGGAGCGATCACGATGGACTAGTTGGATTTTTAAAGTACTTCCAGACTTTATTTGTTGCTTTTGCAGGGGCGTATCCTTGACCAGGTTTTAAGTCGGAGTTCTCTTGCGGCTCGCTCTTTTTCTGTCTCATCATCTTGTACTCCTGCAGCTTTTTCGTCAAGGTCTTCTTCTTCTACTATGTCTTCCTCATTTTATTCTTCCTCCTTCTCGTCTTCACTAAGCTCGATGTCTTCGCCTCCCTCATCGTCGTCATCCTCATCGTGGCTGCTACTATCTTGACACCTCCTTCTCCTAAGACCACTGTCCTCCTCATCATGAGCATCATCGTCATGATGCTTGTCAAAGGAACTACTAGAGTCTCCGTTAATGTCGCTATCCTCTTCTCCTCGTATAGCAGACATAGTGCAGCGGCAAGTGTGTGTGTGTGTGTGTGTGTGTGTGTTTGTCGTAAAACGTGCTATAATTAGGCCTAATCAAGGGCCTAATTATAGCTCGGATTGCGGACAAAAATCTGG